>JBBGZY010002493.1:935000-1241711 GCA_037952925.1 Lithobates clamitans | reverse complement strand
TGTAGGATCTCATTGTAGAAGGATCTATATAGGAATGATGAAGGTGTCACTGTATGGGGGGGGGGTGATTGTAGGGATCTCCTTGAAGAAGGATCTCTATAGGATCGATGAAGGTGTCACTGTATGGGGGGGGGGGATTTGTGATTGTAGGGATCTCATTGTAGAAGAATCTCTATAGGATTGATGAAGGTGTCACTGTATGGGGGGGGGGGGTGATTGTAGGGATCTCCTTGAAGAAGGATCTCTATAGGATTGATGAAGGTGTCACTGTATGGGGGGGGGGGTGATTGTAGGGATCTCCTTGAAGAAGGATCTCTATAGGATCGATGAAGGTGTCACTGTATGGGGGGGGGGGGGGGGATTTGTGATTGTAGGAATCTCATTGTAGAAGGATCTCTATAGGAATGATGAAGGTGTCACTGTATGGGGGGGGGGGTGATTGTAGGGATCTCCTTGAAGAAGGATCTCTATAGGATCGATGAAGGTGTCACTGTATGAGGGGGGGGGGGGGATTTGTGATTGTAGGGATCTCATTGTAGAAGAATCTATATAGGATTGATGAAGGTGTCACTGTATGGGGGGGGGGGGGTGATTGTAGGGATCTCCTTGAAGAAGGATCTCTATAGGATCGATGAAGGTGTCACTGTATGGGGGGGGGGGGGGATTTGTGATTGTAGGAATCTCATTGTAGAAGGATCTCTATAGGAATGATGAAGGTGTCACTGTATGGGGGGGGGGGGGGGTGTGATTGTAGGGATCTCATTGTAGAAGGATCTCTATAGGAATGATGAAAGTGTCACTGTATTGGGGGGGGGGGGGTGATTGTAGGGATCTCCTTGAAGAAGGATCTCTATAGGATCCATGAAGGTGTCACTGTATGAGGGGGGGGGATTTGTGATTGTAGGGATCTCATTGAAGAAGGATCTCTATAGGAATGATGAAGGTGTCACTGTATGGGGGGGATTAATAACTGAGAGATCTCTTGGTGTGATGCTGGGGGGATCTGAGGGATCTGTTGTTGAGAAGGTGATACATGAAGATCTCTAGCTCTGGATCTGTCAGGAGGGGCCCTGGGTGGGAATCACAGTGGATCTTCTCTTGTACTGGTAATGTAGAGCTGGGGGTTCTCTGGATGGGTATCTGTGGAGGGATGGGTGTAGAGTTAGTGTGGGGATCTAGCTGGGACAATATTGGGGGGGGGGTCCCTGGTTACACTATGCTGTGTAGGTAATGTCGCCCAGAGCCCAGCATGGTGTGCTGTCACAGGGGACAGTCTCTGGATCCACTCATCGGTGTGACTGCAGCTCTCTGCCCATGTCTGTGGCCGGTGTGTGTGAAAGCTGCATTTATTGCATAGAAAATCAGCCAGTCACATGGCCCACTCTGACCAATAGCAGTGCAGCAACATGCTCAATGAAATGTGTTCATATCCATCCATGTGGAGGGCTGGCGTGTGCCGGTGTCACCTGTGTCCTTACTGTGGGGTCAGGCTGTGGGATTCTTAAGCTGGCCATACACTAGTACAATTTCATTTGAAACTTTTCATCTGAAGAACATTTGTTCAATTTCGTAATTGTTATCGACGTTTGTTTTCACAGTGACAAGAAAGTTTAAAGTGTTACTAAACCCACAACAGAAAAATCAGTCTGTATATGCAGTAAATCGTGCTTGTTATATTCACTGTGGGACCTAAGGGGTTAATCCTCTGCAATGTGTAAAAAGGCTGTTTAATCCCGTCTTCTCTGATCCTCCCCTTTTCCCACTGTCTCCAAAACCTGTCTGCATAAGATATTTACTAGAGTCAGGCTGCACATGCTCAGTTTGGTGTGTATTGCTAGAGAGTTGTTTTCTTTCTTGGGAGAGTGCATGTGATCAGCACAGGGCTAATCAGCACTGTCCAGACAGAGGGTCAGGGGTCCTGCATTCTTATAGGTCAGCCAGTGCAGTATGAAAGCTCCTCCTACAAGCTTTAAGCAGACACCAATGGAAGACACAAGACTGCTATATACTGCTGATGAGAAAAGGCATTTAGCAGTTTATATTTACTAAAATTAATTGCATTTCCATGTTCTGTGTACTGTGGGAGACCATACAGGCTTCATGCACACGAGACTCCGGTGCAAACTCTGCTGAACACATGTTTTTAAAAGCTGAAACCGGCGTTTAGAAACGCCCGTTCTGCCGCGTTTGCATGCCGCGTTTAGACGCGTTTTACCGCGTTGCATCTAGAAGCGTCAGTCTCTGCTGCAGAAGTGCTTGACATTTTGCAAGCCAACTGGAGGGCCCCGTATCTCGGGGCCACTTGGGGCTAGGAACCCCAAATTTGGTGTGCTAACTCAGTGGAACTATCACTACAACATATCTATAGCTGGGGTTCCTAGCTCCAAGTGGTCCCGAGATATGGGGCCCCAAAGTCGAGTCGCAAAATGTCAAGCACTTTTGCAGCAGAGAATGACATTTTCCGACCTGACTTTGGTGTGTATACAACATATCCAAAGCTGGGGTTCCTTATATATATATATATATATATATATATATATATAAAGGAACCCCAGCTTTGGATATGTTGTAGTGCACACCAAATTTGGGGTTCCTAAACCAGAACTAGGGTATAGTTGAGTTCAATGTTCTGTACCCTCCTCTGTATTGTTACTAAAAAAAAAAAAAAAAAAAATGGCAACATTCTGTTACAATGTGCAGTTTACTACATTGTATGACTAGTTCTAATTCTGTATGATATTGTAGTGGAGATGTGGCTGTACAAACACATCTATTTTGTCTAATTCTGGAATAGGAAGCAATTCTAGAAAGGGTATTGCAGAGATTTTAACTACTTAAGTCCCGGACCATTTGACTGGCCAAAGACCAGAGCACTTTTTGCGATTCGTCACTGCGTTGCTTTAACTGACAATTGCGCGGTCGTGCGACGTGGCTCCCAAACAAAATTGATGTCCTCCTTTTTTTTTTTTTCTTCCCCACAAATAGAGCTTTCTTTTGGTGGTATTTGATCAACTCTGTGATTTTTTTATTTTTTGCGCTATAAACAAAAAAAATAGCGACAATTTTGAAAAAACCGCATTATTTTTTACTTTTGCTATAATAAATATCCCCCCCAAAATAAATATATATATATATATATATATATATATATATATATATATATATATATATATATATATATATATATATATATATATATATATATATATAATTTCCTCAGTTTAGGCCGGAAAGAATCGTTTAAAAATCTTGATTCACATCCCCCCCCCCCCCCCCGACGATCTCTCCTGCAGAGGTTGCTGATTCTTTCATATAAACAAGTGGAGAGAATCTGCTCACTCAGCTGTCTATAGAAAACATCGGGGCATTCTGCCAAGTCTTTAACTTGAAACATTGTAACTAATGCTGCGTACACACGGTCGGACTTTTCAGCTACAAAAGTCCGACAGCCCGTCATACGGACTTTCGACGGACTTTCTAACGACCGGACTTGCCTACACACGATCACACCAAAGTCCGATGGATTCATACGTGATGATGTACACCGGACTAAAATAAGGAAGTTGATAGCCAGTAGCCAATAGCTGCCCTAGCGTCGGTTTTTGTCCGTCGGACTAGCATACAGACGAGCGGATTTCTGGGTCCGGCAGAGTCCGTCAGATTTGCGTCTGGAAAAGTCCGCAGAAGGTCCGGTGAAGCCCACACACGATCGGATTGTCCGCCGGATTTGGTCCATCGGCATCCGTCGGACCAGTCCGGTAGAAAAGTCCGACCGTGTGTACGCGGCATAGGCTTCCTTCTTAGATCAAAGGGAAAGAACTGTGTAAATAAATAATCTGGCCAGTCTGCCAAGTTTTTCAACATGTAAATGCAGGAAGTTTAACCACTTAGTCTAAATCTTTTTCTCACACTTCTTTCTTAAAGTGGTGTTCCGGCCGAAATTATACTTTTTAAATAAAAATACTCCTATAATACACAAGCTTAATGTATTTATAGTAAAGTTTAAAGTTACTGTAAACTAAGGTCTGTTTTGTTAGTTTATAGCAGTAGTTTGTTATTTTATAAACTTCCAGCAGGCCGTGGCCATCTTAAGTGTGGGCATCTGAAGCCAGACTGTATTTCTTCCTGGATCTCATCCTTGCAGATCTCGCACATGCTCAGTGCAGCACAAGCAGTGTAATAGGTTTCAGGTCAGGTTTCCATAGCAACTGCAGTGCCAGAGGAAGTTGCCACCCCTTCCCAGAAGGCATTGCAAACAGGAAATGATGCGATGGGCCGCGGCCAGGGAGGAGGAAGTGAAAAATGAATACAGCAGATATACAGTAGGTGCTGAGAAAAAAAATATCCAATTTGTTTACAGTGCACAGTTTAGTGAGGGATTCTGAAGAGTTGTAAAAGTGGGTGGAACTCCACTTTAAGGCCCCTTTCACACTGGGGCGGTGGGGGCGTCGGCGGTACAACAGCGCTATTTTTAGCGCTGCTGTACCGTCGTTCTTGCAGCGGTATTCGGCCGCTAGCGGTGCGGTTTTACCCCCCGCTGGCGGCCGGAAAAGGGTTAAAATCCCTAGTACAGCGCGGCTATACCGCGGTATTGCCGCAGTATAGCCACGCTGTCCCCTTGATTTCAATGGGCAGGAGCGGGGAAGGAGCGGTGAAAACACCGCTCCTTCCCCGCTCCAAAAAAGCGGTTTGCAGGACTTTTTTCACCGCCCTGCCTGCGCACCGCTTCAGTGTGAAAGCCCTCGGGCTTTCACACTGAACAAACAGCGGAGGCTGTTTAGGAGCGGTTTTCAGGCGGTATTTTTAGCGCAATACCGCCTGAAAACCGCTCCAGTGTGAAAGGGGCCTTAGTTAAAATCAATATTTTTTTTCTAGAAAATTACTTGGAACCCCCAAACATTATATATATTTTAGCAGAGACCCTAGGGAATAAAATGGCAATTGCTGCAATATTTTATGTCACACTGTATTTGACCAGTGGTCTTTCAAGTGCAATTTTTTGGGGAAAAAATACACTTCAATGAATAAAAAATAAAATAAAAAAATGAAACAGTATAGTTAGCCCAATTTTTTTTGTTGTAATGTGAAAGATGATGTTACGCCGCGAGAATCGTGAGAGAATCCTGATCTATTTTCTAAGCAAAAAAAAAAAATCATGATTCTCATTTTAGCCAGAATCGTGCCGCTCTAATGGACAGGCTCAATGTACCAAGGCGATCGATCGCTCAACTTGGGTACAACCAGCCTCACAGATTTTACATGTGATTTTCGCTAGCTGCTGGTATAGCCGCTAACAATCGCTGTCCTCTCCTGGAGGGGGGCGGCCATGTCACTATGATTTAAAAAGAGTAAACACAGGTTGACTGATAATAAATGGCTTCAGCCAAACACTAACCATGAGTGAAAGAAAAGTTTTTGTGTTATCATTCCTATTCTCTGAACAAGAAATCATAAATTCTGCCAGGGTATGTAAACTTTT
Organism: Lithobates clamitans; assembly: GCA_037952925.1. Lineage (NCBI taxonomy): Eukaryota > Metazoa > Chordata > Amphibia > Anura > Ranidae > Lithobates > Lithobates clamitans. The sequence continues at coordinate 1,236,232 of JBBGZY010002493.1, read as the reverse complement.
GAGCACAACTGTATGTGTCACATGTAATATTTGTGTCCTCGTTTGCACAGTAAAAGGAAGTAGAATTGGTGTGTGTGGAGCCACTCCTAAACAAGCGTTCTTATTGATTGCCATCAGTCACTTTACTGCAGACCTTCACGAGGTTCAGGCGTTGTGTAACGAGCGTTGTCTGAACAATCGATCTGATAAGGAAGCTGTGTGCACGCTCCAGGTGCTAGGCTGTACATATGGGGGGGGGGGGGTTGTAGTATCTGGATCCCCCTCCATTGTGTCTGTGCTGGGAATGGTCACTGCAATTAATGAATCGATTTAGCAGCAGCGATCTCTGGGGTTCAGTCTGTGTGCCCATACACTAATAGAGTGCAAGAAGACAGATCGAGTTGCAACATGACCATCTAGCCTTGTAATCCTACTTCCTTATTTTCTGTTGGCTTATTAGCCAATATCTGTGGCCACACTAGTCATGTGCATTTTTGTGAATGACAAAAAAAAACAAAAAAACACTCACTGTTAGAAAGTAATGCATCACACTGTGCTGTCAGTTTAACAGTGGGAGCTTGCTGACAGGAGGAGAGAGTGATGGCTTTATCATTGTGTCCAATTAACAGGCTGATGGCGATTTATTATTTGAGTGTCAGTCCACACTGGTGCAATGTCAGACATCGCATATGATTTACACCGCATTGCTGTGAAGATCAAATGCGATATCTGTGTGATGCGATTTCAGCCGTACAAATGGTGCAGGACCCTTTTTTTTTTTTTTTTTGGTCTGCACTGGAATCGGATCGCCTGGGTGTTTACACATATGCGATCCAATTCCTACACTGCGATTTGCGAACCGATCTGGGAGTGTTATTAACTTTGACCCCCCCCCCCCAGCGGTTTTGCAGATCTCAGTGTGAACCACTGTGCGATTCAGGTGCGATGCGGTAACCGGCACTGAATCGCAGGGTTTCCCGCATCGCACCAGTGTGAGCGGAGCCATAGATAAATTCACCTTTGGTAACAGGTGACATGTTACACTCATATTTAGGGTGTAACATGTTACCAAAGAGCACCTGCCTGCACCCTTCTGGTTCCCTGCTGTGACAGTGGGCAGGGGGATCTTCTCCCCACACCTGCTGTCACAATTTTAAACAGGGTGTGGCCATGCAGGGATCCGCCCACATGGACGCGTCATTTATTCACAGCGATCTGTGAATGAATGGACTACAACCACTGTCTGCCACCACGGCAGACGGATTGTAGTGCTCCGTGAACTGTAATGGTGGTGGGTGGTGGGCGCTCTCTTAGTTCATTGATCTTCCTGCTCCCCAGTGAAGGCTGCTTTTTACACTGCTCTGTAGCAAAAAGGCGCTAAAAACGCATATGCATTTTTGACATGTTTCTGCTGCGTCTTCTGGTTCCCTGCACCTGTGAAAGAATGGACATGTGACTCAGAAAAGACACGGTGCGTTTTTGATGCATTTTTGCCACATTTTCTAATCATTTCATTGGGCAGCTCTGTTTTTGGTGCAGTTTTAAAAACCACACCAAAGATGCAGCATGCAGGACATTTCAAAATGCATCGCACCCACACAGCGCAGTGGTGTGAAGGGGAATCGTTGATGTACTTTTGTCGTGCTTGAAAGGTGTGTTTTTTAGCACGGTAAATACTGGGGTTGCACCGATACTAGTATCGGTATCGATGTCGGTACTCCTGCAAATGTTCCTCTGTTTAATCCCTTATTAACCCTTCATTTGCTCTAATCAGCCTTAATTAACCACTTGCCGACCGCCGCACGCTGATGTACGGCCAAAGTTTGGCGGCAGATATCGTTGTTATGGCAGCAGCTAGCTGCCATAACCTCGGTATCCCCGTTTTTCGTGCGGCGGTTGGCTTTCAGATAAAAGTGGTCTCTGCGGCGGATTCGCCGCGAGATCACTTTTATCGGTGGCGGGAGAGGGGGCCCCCCCTCCCGCCACGATCCGGTGCCCTCCGCCGCTTGCCGGAGCCGTCGGTAGCGGCGGAGGCGATCGTGTCTGTCTCCTTGCTGTGCCTGGCTAAGATGGTGCCCACTCGTCGCCATGACATTGCAGGGCGGAAGAGACGTCAAAACGTCACTTCCGCCCATACGTCTTAAAGGCACATTTTTTTCGATGTCATTTTTTTAAATGACTTTTTTTTTTTTTTTTTTTAAATTGCATTTTAGTGTAAATATGAGATCTGTCTTTTTGACCCCAGATCTCATATTTAAGAAGTCCTGCCATGCTTTTTTCTATTACAAGGGATGTTTACATTCCTTGTAATAGGAATAAAAGTGACACATTTTTTTTTTTTTAAACAGTGTAAAAATAAATAAAATCATGTAAAATAAATAAAAATTTTCTTTTTTTTTTTTTAAACTCCCTTATCCACTCCATTTAATTATTTATTTACCTGCTCCTTTTTTTTTTTTTTTTTTTTTTTGTTCATGTCTATTTTATAAACGATAAACAAATAAAACTTTTTTGCTTTGTTAGTAAATATATTTACACATTTCACATTGAAAATTGCAAAATTAAAAAACAACAAAATCAATTTATTTCATTTGTAAATGACTTTTCAATGCTTTGTACCATTGCTGACAGCTGAATTGTGAACAAAAGCGTTGCGATAGGTATCGGTAATTGGTATCGGCGAGTACTAAAAAAGTATCGGTACTCGTTGTAGAAAAAAAAAATGGTATCGGTGTGAAAGCAGCCATATGGGAGATACGGGCAGACAGCTATATTGAGATTCTGCAGGAGCCTGACTTTGCACCTGTGATCTGCTGATCATGGGTACAATGCTCTGCATGCTCCATATATTTTAGATGTATATTTACATTTTCTTTTTTTAATTTTTTTTACCTGCAAAAAATGTGTGCATTTATTATTTTTTAAAAGACGAACTTATCCATTTTTTTAATTTTTTTTTAGTAACAATACGGGAACAGAACATTGAACTCAACAATACCCTAGTTCTGGTTTCGTATGATGACTGTGATACAAGTGTCATTTTCCAATAAAACTCTATATTTGCTTAAAGTGTTACTAAACCCAGCAGTCTGCATTCACTATATCTGCTCTCCCACAGTACACAGAACATTGAAATGCAATTATTTTAGTAAATATAAACTGCTAAATACCTTTTCTCATTAGCAGTCTTAGGACTTCTACTAAAGCTTGTAAGGGGAGTTTTCATTCTCCCCTGACCCTCTGTGTGGACAGTACTGATTGGTCTTGTGCTGATCACATGCACCCTCCGAAAAAAAAAAAAAAAAAAAAAAAAAAAAAAAACCTCTAACAATACACACCAAAACTGAGCATGTGCAGCCCGTCCCCTGGCTCTGTAAATATCAGGTTATTTTTAGGAGAAGGGGCGGATCAGAGAAAACTGGATCAGACAGCCTTTATACCAGGGATATGCAATTGGCGGACCTCCAGCTGTTGCAAAACTACAAGTCCCATCATGCCTCTGGGTGTCATGCTTGTGGCTGTCAGTCTTGCTATGCCTCATGGGACTTGTAGTTCAACACAATGCAGAGAATTAACCCCTGAGGTTCCACAGGGAGTATAACAAGCATGCTTTACTGCATATACAGACTGATTTTACTGTTTTGGGTTTAGTAACACTTTAACTAAGGTGGTGGCAAGTGGAGTCGCCATCCTGGCTGTGCTGTGGGGCAGGGGGGAGGGAGTGCTACTCTCAAGGATGATGGAAAACAATTCCCTGGACAGGAAAGACATGTCACATGCATTGTGTTTAGCTGTTCTCCTGGAGTTCAGCCTGTGAATGTGTTTGAGTAATTGTAACTAGAATTAGAAATAAAAGACAACAAAATGTCATAGCAATAAATAAAACAATGTAATATTTTATGTCCTAGCAATGTGGTTTCATTGTTCAGTAATTAGGTATTTATCCACATCCATTTTAATTCCATTTTCCATGGCATTTACATTTTATCGATAGGCAGATTGTCAGGCAATATGTGAAATGAAAAAAAACGAGATGCTGAAGCTGTGCGGAACATTGTGCCAAATCCAAGTGAGCCGAGTTTATGCATTCAGATTGCCTTTAGACTGGGCGCTAGCTACTGACACTGGATTCATTCAGTAGCCAGGCAACTAGCATTAGCAAAATGAGCCGTCAGCAACGGTAGCCTCTTTTGTTCTTTCAGGAAAACTTCACTGAAGCAATGCCCGGTCCTCTTCCTGTGGCTGAAGGTCCGGCAAGCGGGGGTTAATAGCTTCGTGCCCTAGGCTGAGCTGCCACAAAAACATCTCCCAAAGTGGACTCCCTCCCTTCTACTTCCATTGAGAAAAGTTCTTTGATTGCTTTCACTGCCTGTAACAGGATCTGTGAATGGGGGAGAGAATCCCGTGACTGAACAGACTCTCCTCCATTCAGAGATTGTGTTACAGGCAGGGAGAGCGATCAAACTTTTCTCAATGGAGGAGGAGGAAGAAGGAGGCTGGTCCCTGTAGGGAACTTTTTTCACTGCAGCTCATCCCTGAACCTGACACTATGAACCTTCTGCATGCCGGAGGTTCAGCCCCAGGAAGAGGACAGGCATTCCTGTAGTGAAGATTTCTACAATGTACAGCTGCCTGCACACTGCAGTGGTGGATGGTGCTCCAACGGACCTGACCGCGGACCCTCCCCCAGCCCGCAACATGCACCATACTCCCCGCCGCCAGCTCATTCACCCTGTGCTGACAGGTGGAGACGGTGGTGGCGGCTCCCCACCCCGAAGACTCCTCCATGTCCCAGGCTTCCCATGGAGACGGCAGGTTCCTCCCTCAGCGTCGCCTATGGAAATTTTTTAAGTACTGTAGTTTGTCGCCATTCCACAAGTGTGCGCAATTTTAAAGTGTGACATGTTAGGTATCTATTTACTCGGCGTAACATCATCTTTCATATTATACGAAAAACTTTCATGTTTTATTTATTTATTATTGTTGTTTTTTTTTTTTTTAATTCATGAAAGTGTATTTCTAAAAAAAAAAAAAAAAATGCATTTAACAGATGCTGCGCAAATACCACGTGGCATAAAATATTGCAACGATCTAACGATCGCCATTTTATTCTCTAGGGTCTCTATCTATCTATCTATCTATCTATCTATACGGTATATATCTCTCTATATTCTCTCTTAGCCCCTTTTCATGCCTTTTTCTGACACTTGCTGCTTACAAGTTAAAATATGTATTTTTTTTTCTAGAAAATTACTTAGAAAACATATAATATGTTTGGGGGTTCTAAGTAATTTTCTAGGAAAAAATACAGATTTTAACTTGTAAGCAGCAAGTGTCAGAAAAAGACATGAAAGGGGTTAAGATATGAGGCCACCCATGGCCCTTGTATTTAAAGAGCTACCTAATGGGAATCTTCCCTATACCCAACTTAATACTTAACCAGCATACCTACCTGGACAAAGTGATCCAGTGGCCCACACCTTGCCTTCCCCCTTTACAAACTTCCAAAGCTGGTTAAATCTAGTTGGCAGCTGTCAGATCCCTTTATTATTTTTTCTGTGTAGGAGGCAGCAAGGTGGGTGTTCTGGCATCACCAGCAGATGTGTTCCAGGATCACTTAATTACAGGCGGGGCAGAATAGCAATGTCTGAAGGATAACCTAATCTACTCAGCAAGTAGACTCTTCTCTGTCTATAAAGACAAAACATTTCACTTAAACATGTCAGCAAGTACATAGATTTGGCCTGTCCCGTATCTCTATGATAGAATCAGATAACGATCTGCAATATAGTTTGCTGAAATGCTTGCAATGCATCTAGCTGTCCGTGGATTGCTTTTCTCTTAACAAACTAACAGTTACATTTTAAGTGTTTTTACGTGTGAAAAATCGTACATTTTCCTGCACCGCACAAAAACATGCTTCCTTTTAATTCTTAAAGTCACCCCTATGCATCTAGCAAACGTACGCACATTTGTGCCCGTCAAAATGCATGGTACCGCAGTACGGTGCATTTTGATGCAATTTGAAAAGTTGCACCTGTACTTTTTTTTGTGTGTGTTTCACACACATTATTATTATTATTATTCACGATTTATATAGCGCCAACAGTTTACGCAGCGCTTTACAATGTATAGGGGGGACAACACAATTACAGTACAATACAAAAGGTAAAAGGAGGGCCCTGCCCGTAGAGCTTGCATTCTAAAGGGAGGGGGTGGTGGTACAAAAGGTAATAGCTGCAGAGAATGATTTGATGGGCACACATAGGGCAGCCTGTAGATATAATTATTACTATACAGTATTTATATAGCGCCAACAGTTTGGGCAGCACTTTACGACATGGGCTGCCCTGAACGTGATGTGCAGAAAAGAGCAAAAAATGGACACACCTCCTTCTATGAACGAGCCCTGAGCCATTTGTACACATTGGCAATTTTCAGTGTGCTTTGCAGAGTTGAGAGGAACCCCTCCAAAGTTGGGGAATTCATGGTTGTCACCAGGGGTCATAGTTACTGGTGTCCCCTCTATTCATGTTCTGGGGACAACCCAAAATTTGGTATCTTCTCAAACCTTCGCTCATGGTGATAGCGGTCACCAGGACAAATAGAGAAGGTGAATCTTCCTAACGGGGATACAGAGAGCAATGAAAACCTAATAGGTGTTCTAATCCCTCTCGCTTATTTAAAATAAAACAAAAAAAAAATAGTTTTATAGTTAAAATACAATACATTGCTTTTAGATTTGGATTGGTGTGGAGTTACAACCTCTGTCTGTTTTTTGTTGCTGTGTCCCTACTGGCAGAGCACAGTTAAATGGCTCTAATGTGGCCTATGTACTCAGGCATGACAGGAGACAGGACTGGCTTGATGACAGTCAGTCTGTTTCCCCAAAATCCCGAGACCACGGACCCAGGTGGTAAACATATAATACAACAGGTGATAATGTGAATTATCAATGCTAAACTTAGCGTTAGTTATACTCACTAATGAGGAACTCTATTTCCACTGAGTTACTGCTAAATAAAAGAAAACAGAAGAAGGTCCTCGCACTGGAAATGTCCAGCATCTTCTGCTAGCCTTGCGTTGGTGCACTTGGTGTCCTGTTGGCGTCATGAGAAAAGTGTATTTGAAGATATTCTTGCAGACAAAGTGATGTACAGTGTGCTGGTAGTATCCCCGTAAGCAAGATGGATACTGTGACTGCTCAGCAGGGTGTAAGTGTTCCTACAAGTGTGGGCACAGTTAAGGCAATGTTGTCTGCATGCAGTGTCTTTAAGTTGGGCAAGTGCCTGCTCGCAAATCCACGGCCCAGAACCCAAAAGGAGATGTCCAGTCAAGCAGGTTCTTCAGGTGGCCCGACTGGCTACCTCATGATCAGAACCCCTCACGTCCTCAGGAACACCTAGAGATGCACCTAGGGTCCCTTTTCAGTTGGGTTGTCCGCAGCTGACCTGTTTGGGCTGTGGCAGGATCGTCACACTGACTCAGGAAACGGCGCCTCTCCCCAACGTCCAGGCCTCTCCTCGCCTCGTAGTCTTCTCCCTAACTCCCCCTCTGTCAGGGCTGGGCTCAGCCCTTCCTTCTCTGAGCTGGCCGCTCAGCTGTCGGCTAATTGCCAGCTCTCATGTCTCTCCACAGTTAACCATCTGTTGTGGATCTGCTTGTCAGTCCCACCTACTTAAAGATCTCCAGCTCACTTCATTCCTGCCTTCGCCTTGGTCACATCTCAAGAAACCATCTCCTGCATTCCTGTTTAAAGACTGGCTTTGCTGACATCCCTTCTGGCTTCTTATCCTGCTTGCTGTTCCTATACTTGGATCCCTGACTTCTGGCCTGGCTGATTACCCGATCTGGTTACTGGACTCTGGCTTGGCTGACTACCTGATCTGGTTACTGGACTCTGGCTATGCTTTTACTACGCTTACTCTACTTACCTTTTTATTTTTATTAATAAACAAGTGTGATTTTTACTGTACTTCTGTCTCGGTCTGGTTCATGGTTTCTGTCACTCTCCCTAACTCCCAGTCAGCCTTTGGTGTCCTTACTCCTCTCTCCCCCCAGAGCATGCTGGAATTTGTTGTTCTGCCTTCACAGAAGGCTATGGGACCGCCTGTTATGGGGGCTACATGTCCCAAGATGCTTTGCTGCAGTCTTGCTGGCCGGTGATTGGCTCCTCTCCTCCTGCCAATGAAGAAGAGGAGGGAGCAGGGCTGGCGGCTGTGTCCCCATGAGCGACGCTCGGCGTGCTGCACAGTGAGGAGAAGGAGGGGGGAGAAATCCTCAGCAGGAGCTGACAGGCTTTGTGTCTTCCTGTGAGCTGTGTGTAAATTCTGCTGGTGGCCGGCGAGAGATGCGAGGGGGCGGGGGGGGGGGGCGGCACCCGCTACATTACCATAACAGGAATGGAGGGTAAATCTTCTAATGGTGACAAAGGGTATTTTCCCCGTTTCTTATTGTGTCTGCAATATGACAGTTTTGTCTTCAGATGTATTGTAACAACCAATCTTCCCATGCAGTGTCGGGACAAGGTCGCCCAGGGCAAAGATGGCAAACTGTGCCACCCCCCTTCCCTTAGGGTTAGGGTAAGGGCGTCCCCTATCCCTGCAATAAACCATTGCGCATGGGGCAACCGCCCCTCCTGCCCACCCCCTTCTCCCGGCCTTGTTCCCATGAGAAGCCTATAAGGCAATAGCTGTACAGGCTGTAGTACATTTATATATAATATGTGATTGTATGACAGGTTCTCTTTGCCATGGAATTGTTTATGGCTTGCCTTTATCTTTTGAAGAGACTTATTACTCTGTTATTTGTTTTGATCGTATGGCATTCCAGGAATGCAGCATGTAGATGCAGTATACTGATCCACTGCTATAGTCAAAACTGGGAGATCAGTAAGGCAGCCATGCTGTGTGGTGCCAGTTAGACCTCAGTGGACTTTATTTTTGGGTGTTGATTTTTCTTACCGTCCAGACACACATATAGGACTATGGTAGGAGTGGGGTGGGTCCGGTCCTCGTTTCCTTCTACATGGGCTACTCCTAAATATCCCCAAGGAAGCTCGCATAATTCACACAGACGATGGTGGACCCACAGCGGGGTGTCAAAATTGGTGATTAATGAGGGATTTCAGGGGAAAAATATTTTTAGAAAAAAATTACAGCCAGGGGAATATTCACTCATTAGGTGGGTGTGTTCTCTTTTGGAGGGTGTATTTAGGGCCCATGAAGGTCTATGGGTCGCAGTAAAACAAGCAATTTAAAATGCAGCACTGCACATACAACATTGCATTGTCATTCAATTTGAATACAGTGGACTATGCCGTAATGCACGGTGTACTGCGTTAAAAAAAAATAAATTGGTGTATGTACATTTTTCAATGCAATGGAGTGCATAGGCAGTCCTTTCAAATGGATGGACCACCTTTAAAGAGAAGCTCCAGACCCCCCCAACAAATTAAAAGTCAGCAACTACAAATACTGCAGCTGCTGACTTTTAATCTAAGGACACTTACCTGTCCAGGGATCCAGCGATATCTCTACCCGAGCCGGTTCTTTAATTTGTGGGGAAACCCACATCCAATTCGCACTAGTGTGATCCCAGCCTAAGGCATACCTCCCAACAAATGGGCGTACCTGTACGTCCCCTGTAATTGGCAGGGTTGGCAGGCTCCGCCACGTACAGCGTGACCGCGCCCGCGGAACCTGCGGATTTGATGTCCGCCAGTCTCCCGGCGATCGTTTCACGGAGCTGCAAAATGGGGAAGTGCAGGGGCGTTGCTAGGTGGCAAAAAGACCAGGGGCTTCAGCCTGATGTCTGAGGCCAGAAACGGGGGGGGGGGGGGGGGAGTGTACACGTGACGCAGGCCTTTTTTTTTTTTTTATTTGGCTGGGCCGTGACCTACCTACACTGACGGTAGTGACCTCCCTACACTGACCTACCTACACTGGCTGTAGTGAACTACCTACACTGACTGTAGGGAACTGCCTACACTGACCTACCTACACTGACTGTAGTGAACTACCTACACTGACCTACACGTGACGTAGGCCTTTTTTTTTTTTGGCTGGGCCGTTACCTACCTACACTGACCTACCTACACTGACTGTAGTGAACTACCTGCACTGACTGTAGTGAACTACCTACACTGACTGTAGTGAACTACCTACACTGACCTACCTACACTGATGGTAGTGACCTACCTACACTGACCGTAGTGACCTACCTACACTGACCTACATACACTGATGGTAGTGACCTGTCTACACTAACATCTGCATACAGTGACCTACCTACAGTGACCTGCCTGACCCACATACACTGACATTTACATACGCTGTCTGACCTACCTCAGCCGTGGTGTGCGGTGTCACAGCAGTCAGTCAGAGGAGGAGGAGCTGAGGAGGAGAGGAGAGCGGCCCGCCCGAGCGCCGAGTGGGGATGTGGCGCGGCGGCCGCATTGTAATTCCCACCTTCTAGAGCCTGCAGCGCCTATGATGGACGTCACACGTCCTGCGGTCTCTGCATTGGACCAGGGGGACGTCCATCATAGGCGCTGCAGGCTCCAGAAGACGGGACCTGCTATGGCACTCGACCAAACTCGGCGGCGCTCAGGATCAGATCGGTCCCCGCGCTCGCCGCTCGGGGCTTACAATTGTGAGCTGCATGCCTGAGGCTCGGGGCTTTTCGGGGGCACATTCGGGGCTTCAGCCACGTCTAGCCACCCCCTCCCGACCCCCCTGGGGAAGTGTCTATGTAAACAACGCATTTCCCAGTTCTGCCTTGTGACATGACAGAGATCCACCGCTCCCTGTGATCAGGAGCAGTGATCGCTGTCATGTCAGTGGCAGCCCCCCCACAGTTAGAATCACTCCCTAGGACACACATAACCCCTTCATCGACCCCTAGTGGTTAACCCCTTCCCTGCCAGTGTCATTTACACAGTAATCAGTGCATTTTTATAGCTCTGATTGCTGTATAAATGACAATGGTCCCAAAATAGTGTCAAAAGTGTCCGATGTGTCCGCCATAATGTCACAATCACGATAAAAATCGCAGATCGCCGCCATTACTAACAAAAATAATAAATAATAATAAATGCCAATAAAAACTATCCCCTATTTTGTAGATGCTATAACTTTTGCGCAAACCAATATAAAATATATATATATATATATATATATATATATATATATATATATATATCATTTTTACCAAAATACATATATCGGTCTAAACTGAGGTAAAAATTAGTTTTTTTATATATTTTTGGGGGATATTTTATTATAGCAAAAAGTAAAAAAAATTGCTTTTTTTTCAAAATTGTCGCTCTTTTTTTTGTTTATAGCGCAAAAAATAAAAACCGCAGAGGTTTTTCAAATACCACCAAAAGAAAGCTCTATTTGTGGGTAAAAAAGGACGTCAATTTTGTTTGGGTACAATGTCGCACGACCGCGCAATTGTCAATTAAATCGGCGCAGTGCCGAATAGCAAAAAGTGCTCTGGTCAGGAAGGGGGTAAAATCCTCCGGGGCTGAAGCGGTTAAAGTGATCCTGTCGCCACAGAAATGATAAAGAGGGAAACTTGGAGCCCCCAAAAATGCATTTTTTAATTTTTTTTTTTTTAATTTTTTTATTATTTTTTGTTTACTAAATGAATTCTCTAATGAAGTAAATTCAAGAAGTTTGATTGCAGATATAACCCAAAAGAAGCTGCAAAGCTAGGCATTAGGGATCTAGGTGCGTTGGCGTATGATTGGCTGAGGTTCTAGCCCCAGCAAATTCATGCATATGAACAAAATCTGTTTCCACCAATATGTTGTGTTGAAAAAAGTCCTGTACTGAGAATTCCATCCATTTGATGTGCATTTTCTGGTCTGCTCAATGGGAATGATGAAAATGCAGCATAAAATGTCACCTTCTTCAAGGCGTTGGTAGCGGTGACTGCGCCTGGAGGTAGTCGGAGCGCATTGTCTGATTATCACCTCTCTTTTTGGAACATCACGAATGGTTTCCCAGCTGCCGGCAGATATTCTTCCACACATTTCCTGCTCTCCGCTCAGCTGTAAGACCGTCTTGTCCAAATTTCCTTCCTTTTCTTATTTACTTGTCATTGGCAAACACCGCGCTGTGCTGCCTCTCCAGCCAGGACAGCGGAAGTGACATCCGGAGCGGCATGTGCGATTTTCATTCACAGCAGGTTTGTGGAAAAATAAATGAAACACATGCAGCTCTGTTACTGTTTGAACAAGATAATATTCAGAAATTCCGGGCGATAAGAGAAATCAGACTGTGAATTGTGGGGGAGGGGAGGGGGGCATTCAAACACAAAGGAGGCGGGGTTAGGACTGACAGTGCGACAGCGGGGGGGAACCCAGAAGAGGAGAGTTGGGCTTCTCTGTGCAAAACCATTGCATAGAGCAGGTAAGTATGACATGTTTGTTATTAAAAAAAAAATCTGAGTTTACAATCACTTTATATCCTCATTATGTATAGAGGTGACAGAATAAGGAGAAAGAATTACCTTATTCCACAGTCCATTAGTGTCCTTCCAGTGATATGACAGGTCTCCTGCAGAATCCTCTTTAAGGTGCTCCTGACTGAGGCCGCACGCTCGCCCCCACTTAACAGACCTGCATTGTACATGATGACACTGAGGGTCCATCTAGAGACTGGAGTTTCAGGGAAAAGCCACTTGGTGGCGCCGGCTGTCATACAGCAATAGCTGGAGCAGGAGCTTCATCCAACCGGTTGTATAGGAGTCTCTTAGACCAGCTTTAAGCGTAGTTCCACCCAAGAGTGGAAGCTCTGCTTATCTTTTTCCTGTAGCACTTTCTCCCTCAGCTTTTTTCCAGGCTGCAGTCTCTCAATCTCTCTCTTGTTCAAGCTGTAGCCTCCTCCCTGTGGAAAATCGGGCTGCCAATCTTCACGACTACGTGTCCCATGATGCTCTCCTTTTTACTAGTCTTTTTTTTGATTGGCCCTCAGTTATGGCCAATGGGGAAGGAACGGAGGGGGCAGCAAGCTGGGCGGAGAACCTAGTTTGAGCCGCCATCTCTTCTCCCTGACAGGAGAGGGGGGGCAAGCGGGGGGGGGGAAACCTCTGACAGCCCACAGATCACCTTTCTCCTGTCGGTGCCGCCGAGTTCTCTGCTGGACTGAGTGGGGAAAAGAGCCTGCAGTCACACTTCACTGATGGGGGGGGGGCTTGACAGTACCTTGACGGTGGCACCCGGGTGCAGGCTGCCTGCACCAACATAGCGACGCCACTGTGCAGAATTTAACAGTGCTGATTTGATTCTGGGGGGAGGGCACTTGACCCCCCTTGCCCCTACCCGCGGACGCCCATGGGTACCTGTCCCCACTTCCGAGATATTTCACCGTTGGGAGATCACTCAAAAGTTCGACCCCCCTCCTCGTTCCCCCACCGCAGGGCCATTCAGAAAGCGCAATAGGGAACCGGCTGTAAAGCCACAAGGCTTTACTGCCGGTCTCCCCTCGTAGGCAATGGCGGTGGCAGAACCCGCAAGCTGATGGATTTGGTGGAGGGGGGATTATGGTGTGGGGTTGTTTTTCAGGGGTTGGGCTTTGCCCCTTAGTTCCAGTGAAGGGAACTCTTAAGGCGTCAGCATACCAAGACATTTTGGGACTTTGTGGGAACAGTTTGGGGATGGCCCCTTCCTGTTCCAACATGACTGCTCACCAGTGCACAAAGCAAGGGCCATAAAGACATGGATGAGCGAGTTTGGGGTAGAGGAACTTGACTGGCCTGCACAGAGTCCTGACCTCAACCTGATAGAACATCTTTGAGATGAATTAGAGCGGAGACTGCGAACCAGGCCTTCTCGTCCAACATCAGTACCTGAACTCAGAAATGCTCTTCTGGAAGAATGGTCAAACATCCCCATAGACACACTCCTAAACCTTGTGGACGGCCTTCCCAGAAGAGTTGAAGCTTTTATAGCTGCAAAGGGGGGGCCAACTCAATATTGAACCCTACGGACTAATGCTGGCCATACACTATACGAAAAATCATCCCAAATTCGGTCATTTAGACAGTTCGTTTGTTTTTCAAACAGTTAATGGGTTAATCGTTCGGACGTTTTTGAGCCGAAAAACGAAGGACAAGTTTGGAAATTTTCTGCTGAACGAACGATAAATTGAAAGGTTAATGTGTTTCCCGTCCGAACTGTTTGCACTATATGTATATATATATATATATATATATGTGTGTGTGTGTGTGTGTGTGTGTGTGTGTATATATATATATATATGTATATATATATATATATATAAATATATATATATATATATATATATATATATAAAATATATATATATATATATATATATATATATATATATATACACATAGTGCAAACAGTTCGGACGGGAAACACATTAACCTTTCAATTTATATATATAATTTCCCCATTATGCGGCATCGCTTTCCCAACGCATGTCACTTTCACAATGATGTTGCTGCTTCCTGTGACATACGTCTGACAATAAAGTCGAAGCAGTAAATCCAGTCTGTGCTGCTGTTTGGCTCATGTTGCACAGTAATGATATCAGTTAAAACAACCTAAGTAAAATAATATAGATACAGTATATATAATATAATATAATATGTTTACCCTAACCAGCCCTAATTAACTTTTTTTTTTCCTCTTTCTCCTCTTAAAGAATGAAAATATATATATATATATATATATATATATATATATATATATATATATATATATATATATATATATATATATATATATATATATATATATATATATATATATAATAAATTTTTTTTTTTTTTACTGTTCTGTCCCCTATAGGACAAAGTACACGTAGCAAGTGTGTAAACCCACCTGCTGCAACCACCATAAGGGATGTAATGGTAAAAGGCTTAAAGCAGAACTCCAGCCAAAAAAATAAAAAGGTCATAATGAACAGCCTATTAAGAGATACTATAAAATCGGCTTTTGTTGCAATGTTCACCTTCAATCCGGAGATTTTCTCTGCAATACTTTTTTTCTGCCGCTAGATGTCCTCATTTTGATGGCTAGCATCATTCAATCCACTTCTGAGCCCAGGTCATCTTGGACCGACCCCAGCCTGTGCCTGGACAGTAAAAGGAGGAGCAGCAGTGATGCGTTTTTTTTTTTTTTTTTTAATCGTCCTGCTCTCTCCTCCTATCGGCATACTTCTTGTCAGTGCGCAAAATGATTGGCTGCTTGTGCTGCTTCTTCCTTTCACACTCCGGCCCTGCTGCACAGGAACAGCAAGAGGTTCATACCAAGTCATATTTATGGTTGCATTTAAAAAACACATTTAATGATATATATGTGTCTTTATATAGTATTCAGCTTCAGGGTTGCCAACCTCCCGCAGTATTTTTACTGACAAAACATGGGAAATTTACTGACGGAAAACACATTCTTTACTGCAGTGGTGGCTGGTGCTCAAAATTTTTGGCAGGGCGCAAAGAAACTGCAAAATTCTGAAAAAACACATCAATTGCAGCCTCACTGTACCATCAATTGCAGCCTCACTGTGCCATCCATTGCAGCCTCACTGTGCCGTCAATCGCAGCCACTGTGCCGTCAATCGCAGCCACTGTGCCGTCAATCGCAGCCACTGTGCCCCATCAAACGCAGCCACTGTGCCCCATCAAACGCCGCCACTGTGCCCCATCAAACGCCGCCACTGTGCCCCATCAAACGCCGCCACTGTGCCCCATCAAACGCCGCCACTGTGCCCCATCAAACGCCGCCACTGTGCCCCATCAAACGCCGCCAGTGTGCCCCCCGCCGGCCCGCCGTCTGCACTTGCCTGTCTCGGTGGGACAGCTCCTCGATGTCTTCTACCGTCCTCTCCACTCGTCCTCTGCTATGATTGGACGCAAAAAAATGCTTTCAGGACAGATGTTCAGAGACATTTAAAATACCAAATGCCTGTAACAGCTTGTAAACGCGGTAACTCACGTTTAGCCACGTTTCGTTTACAGGCATTTTTAATGGAGATGCATTGACTATTTGGTTGTTCCTTCAGATGACTTCCGCCCGGGCCTCGCTGCCCGCGCGATCTGTCCCCAGCTGTGTTCACTGGACACAGCCAATGACGGATCATTTTACGGGGCCGCTGCTGGTACGATGTGATCGCTGTGACCAATCACAGCAGATCACAGTACGATTGTACACAATGGATGGCTTCCTTTCATGACATTCACTGTGTTCAATTGTGTTGCTAGCTGTGATTGGTCAAAGTGATCACATGGTACAGAGGGGGCCAATCACAGCCCATCTATACCATGCGATTAGCTTTGGCCAATCACAGCTAATTACAACAATACACTCTGAATTTATCAATATCATTCTGTAAAAATGGTTGCTTATAACAGTGAAATATAGCAGAATACAGTTTGGACTAAATATATGAAGAAAGATTATGTAGATGCAAAACTGTATAACAGAAACCACAATTATTTTTTTCTAACTTTGGTCTTTTTTTGATTGTTTAGCAAAAAATTTAAAAAAAAACAGTGGTGAGTAAATACCACCAAAAGAAAGCTCTATTTGTGTGAAAAGAATGATAAAAATGTCATATGGGTACAGCGTTGCATGACCGTGCAATTGGTATTCAAAGTGTGACAGCGCTGAATTCTAAAGATTGGCCTGGGCAGGGAGGGGGGTAAAAGTGCCCGGTATTGAAGTGGTTAAAGCAGGCCCTTTTCTTAAAACATTTTTTTTTTTTTTTTTACGTTTCTACCATAAGTAAAACTGCTATACATTTTTTTTTCTTTATAGCTGCATACTGATACTCAAACAGTGAAACGCTCTAAATGAAACTAAAGTTCATCCATCCATCTTATTGGAACGCTCTAAAGTAAATTGGTAGTCGCCCGGCTGTTCTGCTGGGGCTCAGCCATGCATCTTCCCAAAAGAAAACATTAAATCACTCGATTTCCTGCCTGCCAGTCTGCTGGAGCAGCAAAGTCTTGAGATGAAAAAAAAACGTGTAATTAATACACATCTTGTATAAAATGCCACATGGGGATGGTATGGATTTCACAGCAATAAGGCAATTTGCTATATATAATAAACATGAATTATTTAACAGGCAGTTACAGTATACGCGGCATCAATGTCAGAAAATGGATGTGGGTATCAGTGGCTACTAGATCAAAGCTGAACGTTGGGCAGATAGAAAAGACCAATACTTTGTATTTATTAGTACACCCTTTAATGCACATACAGTATTTCAAACACAAGGCCCTGCGGGCTGAATCCTGCCCTTGTCATGTGGCCCCCACACCCAGTTTTGCAGGGAGATACTAGAGCCGAATACACAGGTAGTGGAGCTGTCTACACAGGGAGTTACTAGAGGTGGGCCAAGTAGGAAAAAGTGGAGATGCGAGGAAGCTTTGGGGGGGGGTTGGACAAACTCTGCCTGCGCTCTGTACACAGAGCACCCCTGAACTCTGTACCTAGCATACTCCTGATCTCTGTACACAGAGCACCCCTGAACTCTGTACGTAGCATACTCCTGATCTCTGTACACAGAGCACCCCTTAACTCTGTACATAGCATACTCCTGATCTCTGTACACAGAGCACCCCTGAACTCTGTACCTAGCATACTCCTGATCTCTGTACACAGAGCACCCCTGAACTCTGTACCTAGCATACTCCTGATCTCTGTACACAGAGCACCCCTGAACTCTGTACCTAGCATACTCCTGATCTCTGTACACAGAGCACCCCTGAACTCTGTACCTAGCATACTCCTGATCTCTGTACACAGAGCACCCCTGAACTCTGTACCTAGCATACTCCTGATCTCTGTACACAGAGCACCCCTGAACTCTGTACCTAGCATACTCCTGATCTCTGTACACAGAGCACCCCTGAACTCTGTACCTAGCATACTCCTGATCTCTGTACACAGAGCACCCCTGAACTCTGTACGTAGCATACTCCTGATCTCTGTACACAGAGCACCCCTGAACTCTGTACCTAGCATACTCCTGATCTCTGTACACAGAGCACCCCTGAACTCTGTACCTAGCATACTCCTGATCTCTGTACACAGAGCACCCCTGAACTCTGTACCTAGCATACTCCTGATCTCTGTACACAGAGCACCCCTGAACTCTGTACCTAGCATACTCCTGATCTCTGTACACAGAGCACCCCTGAACTCTGTACGTAGCATACTCCTGATCTCTGTACACAGAGCACCCCTGAACTCTGTACGTAGCATACACCTGAACTCTATATATAACGAACTCTGCACTCTGTACATTACATAAAGCACTCCTGAACCCTACACTCTATATGTAGCACACCCTAAACCATGCACTCTGTACACCATGCACCCCTGAACTCCGTGCATAGGGCACCCTTGGAGCTACACTCTAAACGTAACGCGCTCCTGAACTCTGTACGTAACACGCTCCTGAACTCTGTATGTAGTGCACTCCTGAACTCTGTACGTAGTGCACTCCTGAACTCTGTACGTAGTGCACTCCTGAACTCTGTACGTAGTGCACTCCTGAACTCTGTACGTAACGCGCTCCTGAACTCTGTACGTAACGCGCTCCTGAACTCTGTACGTAACGCGCTCCTGAACTCTGTACGTAACGCGCTCCTGAACTCTGTACGTAACGCGCTCCTGAACTCTGTACGTAACGCGCTCCTGAACTCTGTACGTAACGCGCTCCTGAACTCTGTACGTAACGCGCTCCTGAACTCTGTACGTAACGCGCTCCTGAACTCTGTACGTAACGCGCTCCTGAACTCTGTACGTAACGCGCTCCTGAACTCTGTACGTAACGCGCTCCTGAACTCTGTACGTAACGCGCTCCTGAACTCTGTACGTAACGCGCTCCTGAACTCTGTACGTAACGCGCTCCTGAACTCTGTACGTAACGCGCTCCTGAACTCTGTACGTAGTGCACTCCTGAACTCTGTACGTAGTGCACTCCTGAAACTCTGCGCTCTGTACTTGGCGCACTCCTGAAACTCTGCGCTCTGTACTTGGCGCATTCCTGAAACTCTGCGCTCTGTACGCAGCGCATTCCTGAAACTCTGCGCTCTGTACGCAGCGCACTCCTGAAACTCTGCACTCTGTACGCAGCGCACTCCTGAACATTGCGTTGCATGCCTGCAAAAAGGATGCACATTTTTTATGAATTGTGGGAACTTGCACAATTTTATGTGCATTCCCACATCGTACAAATGTAAACTGAGCGTAAGTATCAAGATGCCCTGTGCTGGCAGAATACTGGAGGTGCAGTAATATAAGGCAGTAAAAGCAGATGATTTAGCCACGGTTTCAGCTGCCGAATACAACTATCAACTGCATGGGTCCACGCCAAAACCACCCTGCAATGCATGCGTTTGGGGCATGGTGGGTTTTCAGAGGGGCAGCAGAATAGCAGAATGAATGCTGGCACAAGCCATATTGACGCATGATAAAATACGGCAACATGCCCACATTAGGTCAATGACACAGCTTTGTGTATGTGCTGTTGTGGGGGGCAGTGAATTCCCGCTCACAGCCGATTGGCCTACAACTTGCCGCTTCCTTCCAGGTTCAGACTGAACCTAAGCTCACCCCTAATATCTACAACTTACTTACCTGAGACCAGAAAGTTTATTTAAGGGTTCTTCCATGATAATAAGGTGAGGGGTGACCATCCCAGGTGACACCAACCCTGGTGATGTCACTGATTCAAAGTGCAGAATTTATACTGGTTGTCTGAGCTTCCAGAAAGCGGGGGGGGGGGGGGGCAGGGAGCTCAAATTGCACCCTACAGAGCTCAATGAGAGCTGATTAGAGGGAAGGGAAACCCCCCTTCACACAGAGCACAGGAATAGAGCTGAGGTTGTCAATCACAGGCGTTGTGCTGAAGCTTCCTCCTCTGTCACCTTTTTTTCCCTTGGGTCAGGAGAACTTGTCAGAAGTGATTCATGCTGATAGCAGAGGAAGGAGGCAGCAGACAAAAATGACACTCAGTGCTCTGGAAGGAGTCAAGGATACACTATAGAGGGGAATACTTTGCTCATGTTTTATGTATGAGATTTACAACCACTTTAACCCCTTAAACCCCGTAGTAACATGCAGCAATCATGTGCATTGTATGCAGTGAATTGGCTTAGCTCTGCAGGCACTATGCCCGCCAGAAGCAACAAGGTGTATAATTCTTGCCATGCCCGAGAAGCAAAGTACCATGGCCGCAGCATGTGTAAACCCCGGCTGCTGCCACTGCAGCTAAATGGGGAGGCTTAACCATGGGGATTTACCGCCCCTCAACCGCTGGTGCAAACAAGCCATTATAGTATAGTTCACCCCCCCCTCCCCCAGCAGCTACATATAAGGTTATGTAGGGAGGTGAGAGGTGGAGGAGCTGGGCCATCACAGACCGTAATTAAACACTCCCAGAATAGGAGATGGCTATGGCGTGCCAAGAGGAAGGGGGCTGTGCTAGGGAATTGACTCTTCCTGGAGTAGGTTCAAAGGTACATTGCATGCTATAAGGAAGGCTCCGGCCGAAATGCGTCAGCACTTCACATGTAGCACTGCTGTTAGTGCCCAATAAAGATTTATAAGAAGACGCAATCATGTTGCCGGCATTTCTTGCTCAAACACAGTTTGTAAGCAGGTAAAATTCCTAAATTTTCTCTGCTATTAACGGCATTTTTTTTTTTAATTGGTGACAGGGTCTCTTTAACATGAGACTGGAAGTTGTAGGGATTTCCAGTTGAAGGGAATGAATACCAGGTATTCTGAGTTTCTCAGTGTCCCCAGAGAGAGATTTAATGCAGCATTTTCATGTCTGACCGGAGCGTACCTGTACAGCCCCCCCCCCCCCCCCATTGCAGTTAATGGCTCTGAAGCCGGCCATGGTTAGTACTGCTCAGAAAACATCTGTTCCTTTTTGGTTAATGCACTTCTCGTATGCTTGTTTCCCAGACACTCTCTATATTTGTATGTTCATCTCTCGTAATGAATACTCCTGTCCACACTCACCAACATCCTGTTTAAAGAGGAGAACATTTTCCTGTGCAGCCGTTATTCTAAACCACTAGACATTCAGGAAAACGGCAAATAATCACTAAAATACCTTCAGACGTTTTGTCGGCAATATTACTATTTTTTGTAGTGGTGCACCGAAATGAAAATTCTGGACCGAAACCAACATTTAAAAAAAAAAAGATATATACGGTATTTCTTATATATAATTGTTTTCGACTTTTTAATTTAATATCATGAATTTAAATCAGGGGTCTCCATACTTTCAAAAAAAAGGGCCAATTTACTGCCCTTCAACCTAAGGGGGGCCCGGACTGTGGACAGTGAGAGTAGAAAATGCCCTAGCATCAGTGGGAGTAAAAAAATTAAATAAATTGCATCACTGGTGTCAGTGGGAGGAATATTGCCCCATCATTGGTGTCAGTGGGAGGAATAATTCCCCAATGTTGGTGTCAGTGGGAGGAATAGTGAATGAATGAATGAATGAATGAGTGACTTGTAAAGCGCTACCTATGCGAATTGAATCGCCTCAGGGCGCTTTTTGCTGCCGGTGTCCATCTGCAGTATAGCGCGGTCCTTGCCCCATGGGGTCCTGACACGCTTACAAACACAATAGTGCCCCATCATTGGTGTCAGTGGGAGGAATAGTGCCCCCTCATTGGTGTCAGTGGGAGGAATAGTGCCCCCTCATTGGTGTCAGTGGGAGGAATAGTGCCCCCTCATTGGTGTCAGTGGGAGGAATAGTGCCCCCTCATTGGTGTCATTGGGAGGAATAGTGCCCCCTCATTGGTGTCAGTGGGAGGAATAGTGCCCCCTCATTGGTGTCAGTGGGAGGAATAGTGCCCCCTCATTGGTGTCAGTGGGAGGAATAGTGCCCCCTCATTGGTGTCAGTGGGAGGAATAGTGCCCCCTCATTGGTGTCAGTGGGAGGAATAGTGCCCCCTCATTGGTGTCAGTGGGAGGAATAGTGCCCCCTCATTGGTGTCAGTGGGAGGAATAGTGCCCCCTCATTGGTGTCAGTGGGAGGAATAGTGCCCCCTCATTGGTGTCAGTGGGAGGAATAGTGCCCCCTCATTGGTGTCAGTGGGAGGAATAGTGCCCCATCATTGGTGTCAGTGGGAGGAATAGTGCCCCATCATTGGTGTCAGTGGGAGGAATAATTGCCCATCCTTGGTGTCAGTGGGAGGAATAGTGCCCCATTATCGATATCAGTGGGAGGAATAGTACCCCATACTTGGTGTCAGTGGGAGAGATGGTGCCCCATAATTGGTGCAGGTGGGAGGAATAGTGCCCCATAATTGGTGCCTGTGGGAGGAATAGTGCCCCATAATTGGTGTTGGTGGGAGAATGGTGCCTCATAATTGATGATGGTGGGAGGAATAGTGCCCCATATTTGGTGTCGGTGGGAGGAATAGTGCCCCATATTTGGTGTCAGTGGGAGGAATAGTGCCCCATATTTGGTGTCAGTGGGAGGAATAGTGCCCCATATTTGGTGTCGGTGGGAGCAATAGTGCCCCATATTTGGTGTCAGTGGGAGAATTGGTCCCCCATCTCTGGTGTCAGTGAGAGGAATAGTGTCTCATATCAGTAAAAGTAAACGTGCCCTAAGGGCCAGATAAAGGCAAGCAAAGGGCCGCATCCGGCCCATGGGCTGCAGTTTGGAGACCCCTGATTTAAATTAATATAAATGTATTTTCAGGCCATTATCGGCACCTTTTTTCTATTTTCAGCCTAAAATTTTCGGCGGCCATTATAAGCACTTTTTTTTTTTTTTTTTTTTCAATCGGCAAAACGCTGATAACTCTATTGGCTGGCGATGATTTTCAGAGGCCGATATATCAGTGCATCCCTAATTAGTGTTGCACCGAAATAAAAATTCTGTTGCCGAAACCGAAAATTCAGTATGCGCTTGGCCGAAACGTGAAATTTAAGTTTTTAAAAATATAGATTTTTTAATAATAATTGTATTATAATCAACTTTTTAATTAATATCATAACATTTAAATGAATATGAATTTATTGTCGGCCATTATTTCTTTCGAAACCGTGTTAAAAATCCTGCTCGCTGCATTTCTGGTGCATATTTGTTCAGCACCTCCCGATTGAAATGCATTGAAAAAAGCGGCAAGAACGCATCAAAAATGCACCTGTGTTACGTTTTTGATGCATTTTTTGAGTCACATGACCTATGTAAAACACACCATAAGCATGGTAAAAATTATGAAAAAATGGCGGCAAATTCACAGCATTTTCGGCAGTCATTATAAGCATCTTTTTGCTTTCGGCATTGCGTTGAAAACCCTATTTTTGGCAGCCAATAATTTTGGTGCATCACTATCCCTAATTATATGTTTTATTGAGGGTGATGGGCAAAGACCTTTGTACAGCGTTTGAACTGTATGGATTTATGTTACACCGCATTTGCTTAAATTCGTTTTTTTTTTGTATTGTCTAATGTATAAAAAAAATCAACAATGTTCACTGATGTCATGCTCTCCACTTTGTCCAATCAGAGAGTGCTTTGTATTTATTGAGAAAATGCAAAGCACTCTCTGAATGGTGAAATAGATAAAAATGTCTGCGCAACCTAAAATGTGCTATAGACTGCGCAAATATTTCCACCACTCTTCTTTAGTAATAAATAAAAATGTTGCTGCAATGTAACAAACGTGTGTCCCCACATATAACATGATTGAATCAATATATACAGTGCTGCTCTACATTAAACACCCAATGAAGTAATAATAAAAAGAAATCATAATGTTACATAAAAGTGACCATTGGGACAATATATTAATGTATGCACACTCAATACTCTTATGTAATGTGCCAACTTAAAAAAATATATATATATATAAATTTTTTAAAACAATTTTTTGGAATATATATATATATATATTTATATTCCAAAAAATTCTCCTATAGTTGTTCCCATATCTTAATTCTACATGTTTCGCCAAATGGCTTCCTCAGGGACAAACGTAGGATTATATAGTTAACAGTAAAGGTGATAAATTGGTTGATTATAAAAACATTTTTCCTATTAATCTCTAGGCTATATCTTGTGTATATGTGTATGTGTGTATATATATATATATATATATATATATATATATATATATATATATATATATATATATATATATATATATATATATATATATATATATATATATATATATATATAAATAAATAAAATACTGCCGGGAGATCCGGTATTTTTGGGAGGTTCTAACCTGTTACGTCTGAGCTTTTCTAGGCCACCCGGACAGACTCCTATTTCTGTGTGCTTAGCAATAACTGGATTTTACTTTCTATCATTGAGGTATGACTCCATTTAGGGAACTCTTGCCAATGGATAAGATGCATCCTGCATTAAATTTATTGTATACGCTATATATAGTGTTGGTATTTGCTGATATAACATTACATGTATTGTTTGTAATTTACTTTCTGTTTATTCATATAGTAGCCTCAAAACCACGTTTGTCCCTGAGGAAGCCATTTGGTGAAACATGTAGGATTAGGATGTGGGAACAACTATAGGAGCTAGAGTAACACGTCTTGAATGACCATAAAGCTGTTTATTTATTGTATAATATTGTTTTTTGTACCCTTGTAACTTTAATAAATTTGTGATTTTATTCAATTTGATATGTCCTTGTACTCATCCGCCTGTAAAGTCCCACCCCTCCCCTACTTTGTATTCTCTACACCTTCAAAAACAAATGGATTACATATGCAGGTACATGCCCCCTTTAAGATAAAAGATCACAGCATCAAGTTCCAGTGTCGCAGTTGCTCCTTCCTGTCGGCATGATGACATCACGAAACCCCACCCTGATGTGTTTTGTCACTTCCTGTGACTTCTTCTAAAGGACCAAATGGTCCCCATGCTGAGCAAGTAATCTCCTGTGTAAACAATGCAGCTGAGCAGCTGCTTGGCGCAGGGACTGGAAGCAAGTGCAGATCATTTTTAAGGGGCATTGGCCAGGTATGGCATATGCATAGTTACACATTGCTCACAGCTGGGCCTCTTTTTACATTGGCGGTTGGGGGATGATAACACTACTGGAAGACTGGAGACCAGCATGAAAGGAGGTGACAAGGACCTAGAGAGCAAGATGTTGCCAGCTCTCTGCTCACTGGAGTGCCAGGTTGTGGAGTGGCTTTCACGCTGAGAAGCTTGGCCAGCTGGGCAGATCCTGACTTTTTTTGGGAACCCTGAAGACCCTGGATCAGTTCTGTGACGTCAGCTGACAGCAGGCTTTAGTCCACTGTCAGTTGAATCTGGTTCACATGAGAGCAGAACTAAGGGAACTCATGTGACCCAGAAGAGAAGTATGGCCAAAAAGCTTTGGGCATACTTCTTCTTCTCTTTTAAAGGAAAAAGTGTTTTTTTTTTTTTTCTTTTCTAAACTGTAGTTACATTTTTATTTTATTTTATAAGATTAAAACTCTTTATTAATAGAAAAGCCACAGAGAGTTTTCAGTTCTTATTGGTCACACTCATCCCTCCTCTCTACCTCTTCTCTTTTTTTAGTGGCCATTCCTGGAGCTCCAACATTTAGCCTTACTTCATCTTTATTTTAGGATGCTGGCTATGAATCTGTCTGGAAAGCCACTAGACAAATAAAGGCCCAGACTTTGCCTATATTGCTGTTGGCAATCGGTGAACGGGCAAATTTCAGATCTCCGTTAGGTGAGACAATAGATATGCCCTTGAAGGACCAGAGGTAGATACCGATACACGCGCGCAGACTATCATGTTGAACATTAGAACAAAGGGTGAGTAGAAGTCAATGTTTATCTGGATATTTAAATGCCTGTTTGAGGCTGGGATCTTTGAAGTTTCTGGTAGGGGCCCGAGGCTTTGAAGCTGGCATTTTGTATGAAGTTCTCCCACAGGACCGCTTTTGTCGGAGAAGACATGAAAAGCTTTGCTCTCTGTGTGTTTCAGTGAGAAATATTACAAGATAAGCAAGAAAGAAGAGAAAGCGCTTTCGTTGGGTACATAATGCTGCTTTCTTAGCATAAGGAGGAAAGGCGGCTATTGAATATTTCACGTTGAGTCACATAGTGATATGAAGCTTTAAACGCAATGGTCCTTCCCGGTGCTCATCAGGGAAGGATATCGATACCAAGAAATCTATACAATAGGGCTTAGGGGGGCTTAGGTACAGCCATTCAGTTTATGGGAGGGGGGGGGGTGCAAAAGGATCAAAAAGGATGAGTGTGCTCAAAGTGAGTTCAGTTTAGGGCTGATACTGTTGAGGAAAATAAAGCTGGCCATAGACGGTTCAAATCTGCTGAACCGGCCGAGATTTGAACTATGTATCGGCAGGTTGAATGCACCCAAGTTCATTGATTGATCAATCCACTTGGCTACAACCAGCCTGGTGGATTTTACATGCGATTATTGCTAGCGGCTGTTATAGCCACTAGCAATAATCGCTGTGTTCTTCTGGAGGGGGCGGCATCCCTGGCCTCTGGGCTCTGCGGGAGGTATTTCCCTCGCAACACTGTCTGTTGGTTGCAGGAAAAAGATTCCCTACCATCTATGGCCGGCTTAATCTAGCAATTGTTCTTGTCTCTCAAGAACTCTGATGGGGAGTCCCAAAGGGCCAACACCTGAATTACATGATTACTAGGTCTCTGGTTCAAGTTTTTGTTCATATTATACAATGGTGATTTCATGAGGAGGGCCATACCTCTGACCATCCAGGGATACCCCTGAGTCTAAATCTGGCCTTAGATGGGTAGAATTTTGAAGGATAATTCTTAGGAAAAGAATGTTCTCAGAAAGTTCGTTCATTTTTCTAATCATTTAGTGGGGTCAAACCAATGTTAGTTTTTGACTGCAGTGAGAAGAAAATTAGAAGGAGCAGGATGGAAACATTTTCCCTGAATGAATGTATTTCTATCCGTGTATGTGGTTTTTGTAAAGTCCATTCATTCCAAAACCAAATTTAACGGATGACATTCAAATGTTCTCAGAATTCTGTTAGATAGAATTTTTCAATCTATAGCCAGCTTAAGCAGGCAGGAAATGGAGATAAGAAATGTCCAATTATCTCATTTCCATATGAAAAAGCCAAAGGGTGACAGTCCAGCAGACTGTCTATACCTGAAATTACAATTTTAAG
Source organism: Lithobates clamitans (assembly GCA_037952925.1). Taxonomy (NCBI): domain Eukaryota; kingdom Metazoa; phylum Chordata; class Amphibia; order Anura; family Ranidae; genus Lithobates; species Lithobates clamitans. Next base: position 1,209,079 of record JBBGZY010002493.1, on the reverse strand, counting down.
AGAAGTCCTTTAAAATGGAAGAATTTGCTTATCACATCACAAATCCTAAAGCAAAATGTTATATCTTATTTAAAGAATAAAGCCGGTCATACATGGATTGAATTTGGTCCGGTTCAGCAGGGACTGGCCAAATTATAATCCATTTTGTATGGGCACCCTGGTTGTACACAAGTCAATCTAACTGATTGGTGTATCGGCCCACAGAGATATGCATTCTGGGATGCTCATGTAGGACTCTGCAAGTCCGTGCAACTGGCTGCTTGTCATTGATTTCAACAGGCTGCCTATAGGTCCCCGCACGGAATGTGTACATCCCAGGCGACTGAAGATGGTTGCTTTGAATGAGCCTATGGATTGATGTGCCTGTGTGAAAGATGCCTTAAGACAGGGGTGCCCAACTCATGACCTGGGCCACATGTGGCACATGGAGCCATCTAATGTGGCCCGCAACCTCAAATCAGGGAAGCTCATGCTCATGCCCATGCTCTGGGATGGCGGGGCGGCAAACCCAGATCGTGATTAATGGCTTACCGACCCCCCCACCCCTTCCCAGAGCATCAGAGTGCATGGATCCAGCGCTGGCAGTGGAGGGAGCAGGAACCGAGTAAGTCATTGCTTCCTCTGTAGCGCTGGCTGCAGTCTTAGACGGACTTAGGGAAAGTGATACCAAGTGCACTACGCCTGGGACCTTTTAAGTAGCCCAGAGAACTCTGCCAGCAGAAGCTGAAAGAAGAAAAGGTCCGTGTTTTAAATATCACATACAGTGCATGTTTGCAATGGGCATTTTAACACTTATAAAAAGGGTTATTAAAGTGGAGTTCCATCCAAAAGTGGAAGCTCCGCTTATCTGACTCCTCCCCTGTCCGGTGCCACATTTGGTACCTTTTCAGGGGGGGTGCAGGTTTTTGACAGGTACCTGTCCCTACTTCAGAGAGATCTCGCCGTGGCAAGATCACTCTTAAGTTGGGCCCCCCTCCTCCTTCCCCCACCACGGGACTATTCAGAAAGCGCAGCGCGCTTCACGCAAGTGCAGTAGGGAACTGGCTGTGAGGCCGCAAGGCTTCACTGCCGGTTTCCCTTACAGTCAATGGCTGCGGCAGCACCTGAGAGCTGATGGAAACACCGGCTGAATCTGGATTCCAGGATAGGTAAGTGTGCTAATATTAAAAGTCAGCAGCTAAGGTATGTGTAGCTGCTGACTTTAAATTGTTTTGCTTGGGGGGGCGATCTCTGCTTTACGCTGCATTCATACTGATCTGCACATGCAACGCAATACACCTGCAGCTTTCCGGCAGGTTAGCTGCACTGAGCTGTAAACTTGGATAATATTCTGCGAATTTGGTGTGCTTTTTGAAAGTGAACCACACCCGCAAGATGTAATACAATTTCATGGCTCAGTGCGATTAACTCGCAGGAAAGCCGCAGTTGTGCTGCACTCGCAGTGTGGGTAAACCGCAGTGAATCAGTGTGAAAGCAGCCTCATAGGGGGCTCAGGACAGAAAGGACTCATTTACATTTGCGGCTTGGGGGGCAGTAAAACCCCATAGTTCATTATGGCCCCTGATCGGTTACCAAATGGCTGTGAAACAGCAGGCAGTCACAGCCGGCTTCCCACAGCAAAAATGGCAGCACCAGGGACCTGAAGACTGGGGAAGACAGCCCTGGACTCCTAGATTAGTAACTGTATTTTTGTTAAAAGTCAGCAGCTACAGAAAATGGTCAGAACCTAGGACATTGTATAGGAGATGGACAGAGACTGGGGACATGTACAGGAGATGGTCAGAAACCAGAGAAATGCCATAGGAGATGGTCAGAGACTAAGGACATGATAGAGGAGATGGTCAGAGATCAGGGACGTGGTATGGGAGATGGCTAGAGACTAGGGACATGCTATAGAAGATCATCAGAAGCTGGAGACATGCTATAGAAGATGATCAGAAACTGGGAACATGTATAGAAGATGGTCGGAGACCAGGGACATGCCATAGGAGATGGTCAGAGACTGACAGTGGTATAGGAGATGGTCAGGGATCGGGGACGTGGTATAGAGATGATCAGAGACTAGGCACATGCTATAGAAGATCATCAGAAGCTGGGGACATGCTATAGAACATGGTCAGAAACTGGGGACATGTTCTGGAGACAAAATACAATGAGTTCATTCTGTCCATGCTAGAGTTCATTCTCTATCGTAATGTTTTTACATTCAATGGCTCCCACTACCGCCAGGTGCAGGGGATAGCGATGGGGACTTGTTGTGCCCCATCATATGCCAACCTGTACCTGGGGGAGTGGTAACATACCTTTTCTATCAGATGAGACTTTATCGATATACACAGACTACATATTCATATGGCACCGGTATATCGATGACAATTTTGTCATACGGGACAGACCCTTGGAACTTCCAGAGAAATACATGGAGAGAATGAACAAGAACGATTTCAACCTTTCTTTTACTATGTCGCACAATAGGGACCGTATATCTTTTTTCGATGTTGGGGTATGTCGTGGGGGGGATAGCTCCCTCTGCAGCAGCCTCTACAGGAAATTGACTACAGGAAATTCTATATTGCATGCCTCCAGTTTCCACCCAACACCTCTGGTTAATTCTATACCCTTTAGCCAGTATCTTAGAATGAGACGCAATTGTTCTGATGATCTAATATTCAAACTGGAGGCAGACAAACTCCGGGACAGGCTGCTGCAGAGGAGGTACTCTCATATGTCTCTTAAAAAAAGGCGTATAAACAGGCAAATATGCAAACTAGACATAACATATTATACTTGCAAAAAACAAAAAAAACCAAGACAACACCCTGCGGATTGTCACAAAATACTTTAACCAGCACAGCCAAATCAGAAAGATCATTAATAAATATTGGCATGTTCTGACAATGGACCCATCAGTGCGTCATCTAGTCCCTAGTACCTCCATGTTCACCTTTTAGAAGGACCACTTTAATTAGAAACAGGCTAGTCTGGAGTGAGTTCAAGGGCAAATTTGGAAAGGAGCATTGCAAGTACAAAGGCACATTTATGTGTGGCTCTTGCGGATATTGCAGATACATGCATACAGTTAAAAAGCCAATTCTATCTAATGGGGAGATTTTTAGGCCCAAACACTTTGCTAACTGCAGGACACTTGGTGTGGTCTATATGCTGCTCTGCCATTGTGGATGCTTTTACATCGGGAAGACCAAGCTCGAATTCTGGCAGAGAGCGTATAGACACATCAGGATTATGAAGACATGCAACCGTGCGTCGACATACCACCATTGTCCACAATGGCAAATTTCCAAGAATTCATTTTCTTATCTTGGACAGGATCCACCTCAATCCAAGAGGGAGTGACTGGAATAAATCCCTCCTGCAATTAGAACTCAGATGGATATACACCTTGAAGGTGACACAGTCTCCAGGTTTCAATGAGGCTGTGTGTTATAAACCTTTTTTAGAGGGCTTTGTCTCAGGGGGGGCATGGAAAAATAAATGGATCTCCCTCTCTCTTTATCTTGTCTCTTTATGAGGGTATTGCTGCTTTGCCGGTTTTGAGATTGTTGACCACTATGTCTGAAATATTCTTTCATATTGTCCATGACATTTCTCGGTTTTTAGACTTTTTGTCAATGCATTGGCCTGTATGTATTCTGTCCAGATTTTTTATATTGTATTGTAACACATGTGGCCCTGGGACCAGCTGTCGTTCCCTAACCCAGCATATAACAAAGTGTATTGGTTTTCCTTTGATTATTCCATAGGATGCAATGCAAAGTCTGTCTACTAGATGGCAGCGCTTTAATATCACTACTAATACTAAAAAAAATTTTTTATTGATCGGTGTGGGTTTTTCTTCAACACTGCCAATGCCCAGGTAATTGTGGCGTTCTGGATTAGACGAAAGGGTTGTTTTTTTTTAACCCATATCCATCTTCCGCCTTGTCCTTTTTCTCCTCAATGGTGTTGATCACCTATGGGGAGTATGGCCGTGTCGGTGGCAGGCACGTGCCAGGTTTCGTTCCGCCGCGCATGCGCAGGGACGTCACTCGCGTGTGCGGCGTGACGGCGACGCGCGCTCCTCTCAGGGGGCTAATTTGGATGGCAACAAGCCTTGGAGGTTGCACATGACTACCGCTGATTGCGGTGGACGGCGCAGCCTGGGGCGGTTGATATTTAAACAAGGCCTATGAAGCGCAACCTTCAGGAAGCGCAACCTGTCCACATGAGGCTAGGACACACACTGGACACTACTAACCTGTAGGAAAGCCATGCCTTGCTGTTGCTCTGTTGAGGAGGGGATCTGTGTATAGGGGGGGATCACTACTTGGACATACCTGGATCAAATTTCACTGACTTACAGGATGGCACAGGTACTCTCCTAGGTTGATGGGGATTAACTCTGAGAATGTAATGACACATACATTTCCCACCATAAATACACACCGCCTGTTGTCTGGCTGCATTTTCTGATATTGCAGCCAGATTAGGTGGAGAGATGTGGCTGTTGTAATTAGTTCACGGCCACTCTTTGCATTTGTAAACACACAGCCTAGGTTAGTTTAACACCACAATTTCCAACACTATCTGTATAGTCTTTGTATTGAACCAGGTTGATCAAATATAATCTATATGCAATTAAATACGCATGATAGCAATCTTATTTATGTATACATTCATATTTTTAACCCCCTAGTGCCTTCCCTAGATTCCACCTAGAAGGACTACATCCATCCCCTCCCCTCCGAGCCAATACCAAGGTATGTCTAGTGTACCACAAACAAACACTTAGAAAAAAACTTGGATTACTATCCATGTCCAATATACATACTTTTTCTACTTGAATTGTAGGATTCCATCTGTGGGCCTCAGTGGGTCTGGCTGTGTCTCACGCCCAGGAAGTTTCCTTCTTAAGGCTTCCGACTATATTCAGACTATCGGTATCCATCTTTTCATCTGATATCTATTTGTTGGTTTCCAAAGGAATGGCGGCCTCCCAGGACCATGTTGTGTCTTTCTATTTTTAATTTAATGGAGTGTTTGCAAGCATCCAACTGTTGCAATTGTAAGTTTAAAAATGTAATGGATACATGTATAGCAGATTATGGTTAAAATATATATAAGTATTGACTGTTTGTACTTATCTTTGTAAAGTTATAATATCCTATCTACCCCTGAGGAAGGAGTGCCTATAGTAGATTCCGAAACGTGTTGGCTGAAGCATATTTTCTACATACCATTTATTTGTACTAATTGTATCCCCAGTGGTGGTTGGAACGTATGCTCCATGTTACACGTTTTAACTATATATACCTTTAATAAATACATATATACTTTTTCTACTCTACTAAGTTGTTACATATGTAAATGCCGGTAAAGTCCAAATCCCAAGGGGAACTTCCTTTTTTTCTGTTCATACATAGGATCTTGGCACTGTGAAACAATCACTGATATTCTCTATTTAAAGCGGAGTTCCAGTCCCCCAATTCGATTTTTTTTTTTTTTAAGAATCCATTTTAACTTGATCCACTTTATATGCAATCTTTACATTGTTATTCATGGAGTCCTTTTTTATTTATGTTTGAATTTAATAAAAGTACCTGGATCTCGGAAGCTGACAGGGTCCATCTCCATGTCCGCTGTGGGCACCTGAAGCCCGCTTCTATCTGTTTCCGGGAATCGGTGCAGCTGGCTACCCAGCACTAGGTGATTCGCAAGGACTCCTGGGATACATGACGCCGCTATCCCAGGAGCCCTTGCGAATCGCCTAGTGGCGTAATCGCCTAGGTGACGACTGCCGGAAGTGCAGGAGAAAGAAGATAAATACAGGTATTTTCTTTAAAAAAAAAAAAAAATTTCCATTGCAAAAATAATGCTAACGGGGTACCATAGAGAGGAAGTGTATAAAATGGGTGGAACTCCGCCTAACTTTTTTTTAAATGTTTTTTTAACAATGACCAAAGTTCCTCTTTTAAAGTGCATTTTTTATTTCTTTTCTGAAAGTACACTTATCGTTTAGGGAAACCACAGCTATATCTAGCACCGATTGGGGTTAGCAAACTTGAAACTGTTGTCTGCAAATTGGATAAACGGCTTTAGACTGTATCTGTGTTTTATATCCCAATTGGGCATAAAGAAATTACAATGGATATACCTGGATATATCTGGATTTTTTTTTAATCTCAGAGATGCTATATAAATAACTTCCAGGTTTCAGAAAATATTTAAGCTGTTTTTTTTTTTTTTTTTCTTCCGTATGACCCACCTCGCCATGGCCTGACTGGTCGGATTGTGGTGTAGTCAGGTTGATTGCGGGTTCTTGTTGGAGACGGACAATTCTCTCTCCCCTGTTCCTTTGCAGAACAGGCCCTGGGTGGATGAAGCTGCAAGGTCAATATGTTCACTTAGTGTGACTGATAGTTTCTGCAGGTCCCTTCAGATTCTCTCGCTGTGCTGTCTCTGCCATTCATGTGGAAACCGAGCCGCTGACCATCTTCTGAGAATCCCAGAAAACAACTCCCCAGTCTTCCAATGTTCTCTTGCTCAAAGGGCTGCATTTACAATCAATTTGGGAGGACAGTCACTCTTATACCACCAAATCCCTCTCCCTCTTTTCTCTTTACAGTCTGGCTTATAGACCTGGTTATAGAGCTGTGCAAATAAATATACTGTTAACGTCCATGGAAACCCTAACTAGATGACACTTGGCTTGCTATAGCACTCCCTGCCATCCTCTATTGATTTTTTTTCTTTTAATAACATTTCATTTTCGACATTATTTTATCCTTTGTTGCATCTCAGTACTGCCTTTTTGCAGACACTTCCTGTCTACATGCACTTGAGTAACGGCTGCCCAGCATTTCTCGCTGAGGGTTTTCCGATAGTTGACAACAGTGGACCATGCCTGCGTAATGCATGCTCAAAAGGCCACTTCAGAAGCCCATGTAACAGGGTGACAACACAGGGGCACAATGGGGAGATAGGGAGAGAGCATTGTCACCCTATTACAGGAAGCGTCCACGCAAGCAATTTTAAGGTAAGATCACCAGGTATTATTTTAATGAAGGCTATAGATTTAAAAATATCAAAATGACTTGAAATTAATTTAACTTGGTAAAACTTAGGTATATTAAACAAGGTGGGGAAAAAATGTGTTTTTAGTTGGAGGAGTGCTTTTTATACTATATAGATTTTCACTTTCCATTCCTAAGGCCTCATATATCTGCATGAATTCTGTTAGTATTAACAACTGAAGGCTAGATACACACAAACACCAGAAGGGAGCACTCTTTAGAAAATGGTGGTCAACCTACTTGATATAGGAGGGCTCAAATGTGACCCTTGGCAACAAATTCTTTTCAGTGAATATAATGCTGTCAGACTGCAGGCAATGCATGCAGAGACTGGGGACCTGCTTTAGTAGACTATCAGAGACTGTTCTTCTGCTTTAGTAGATGGTCAGAGACTAGGGGCATGATATAGAAACTGGCTAACGACTAATAACATGCTTTGGGAGATGGTCAGAGACTGGGGACATGCTATACCAGATGGTCAGAGACTGTTGTCCTGCTTTAGAAGATTATCAGAGACTGGGGGCATGGTGTAGAAGCTGGTCAGAGACGAATGACATGCTTTTGGAGATGGACAGAGACTAGGGACATGCTATAGGACAGTGATGGCGAACCTTGGCACCCCAGATGTTTTGGAACTACATTTCCAATGATGTTCAACTACACTGCAGATTGCATGAGCATCATGGGAAATGTAGTTCCAAAACATCTGGGGTGCCAAGGTTCGCCATCACTGCCATAGCAAATGGTCAAAGACTGGGGACATGATTTAGGAGATGGTCAGAGACTGTGATTCTGCTTTAGGTGATGGTCAGGGACTGGGGACATGCTATAGGAGATGGTCAGGGACTGGAGGGACGTGCTATAGCAGATGTTCAGAGATTGGTGATATGTATTGGAGCTGGTTAGATATTGGGGACATGCTATAGGAGACGGTCAGAGACTGGGGACATGCTATAGGAGACGGTCAGAGACTGGGGACGTGCTATAGGAGATGGTCAGAGGGTGGAGACATGCTATATCAGATGGTCAGAGACTGGTGATATGTATTGGAATTGGCTAGAGATTAGGGGCAATATATGCGATGATCAGAAACTTAGGACATGCTACGGGAGACTGCTAGACATGCTAGAGACTGGGGACGTGCTATAGGAGATGGTCAGAGGGTGGGGACATGCTATATCAGATGGTCAGAGACTGGTGATATGTATTGGAATTGGCTAGAGATTAGGGGCAATATATAGGTGATGATCAGAAACTAAGGACATGCTACGGGAGATGGTCAGAGACTGGAGACCTGTATGGAAGATGATCAGAGACTGAAGACATGCTATGGGAGATGGTCAGAAACTCAAGACATGCTACGGGAGATGGTCAGAGACTGGAGACCTGTATGGGAGATGGTCAGAGACTGGAGACCTGTATGGGAGATGGTCAGAGACTGGAGACCTGTATGGGAGATGGTCAGAGACTGGAGACCTGTATGGGAGATGGTCAGAGACTGGAGACCTGTATGAGAGATGGCCAGAGACTGGAGACCTGTATGGGAGATGGCCAGAGACTGGAGACCTGTATGGGAGATGGTCAGAGACTGGAGACCTGTATGAGAGATGGCCAGAGACTGGAGACCTGTATGGGAGATGGCCAGAGACTGGAGACCTGTATGGGAGATGGTCAGAGACTGGAGACCTGTATGGGAGATGGTCAGAGACTGGAGACCTGTATGGGAGATGGTCAGAGACTGGAGACCTGTATGGGAGATGGTCAGAGACTGGAGACCTGTATGGGAGATGGTCAGAGACTGGAGACCTGTATGGGAGATGGTCAGAGACTGGAGACCTGTATGGGAGATGGTCAGAGACTGGAGACCTGTATGGGAGATGGTCAGAGCCTGGAGACCTGTATGGGAGATGGTCAGAGCCTGGAGACCTGTATGGGAGATGGTCAGAGACTGGAGACATGCTATTGGGGATTAAATCAAAGTGTGTGGTGCTGCGATATTAAAGATAAATTAATATGAAAGAGTGAAGTAAACTTGCAAGGTGTATGATCATGTAACACAAGAAGTGATGTCAAATCTCACAAATGGACTTGAATAAACGCACAAGGAGGTATGGCAATCTCTCCTACTATAAGAAAAAATGTGAAAAATATATAATAGGTGACAGAAAATATAATATAGTGCTGGTGATAAAAAAAGTGACTCGATAAATAATGCACGTGATAAGTCCTGAAATCAATCCGATATAAATAGTGATGAAACGTGCAAAACAAACATCCAAATTGTGACTAGTGCCTTTTTTCTTTCAGTGCAGTGACACCTTGGTGCTGATTGACCTCTTACCTTACTGCTGTGAGGTAACAGCATGTGTAGAAAATCTTAGTGAACCTCCAATGGCTTAGGTAGGTACTCCCCAGAGCTAACCCAGCTGATGGCTCTCTCGGACCGTGGACCCCGCCTCCCTCTAAATGTCCTTATCTCCTGAGACCTGTAACTCCACAGGGTAGATGTTGTGGCTCTTCTTGGCAAATGTTGTAAACTAGGGGTCCACCCCAGACTTCCCGATGTAGTGTGTAAAAGAAAGGGATTCCCAGATAATGTAGTATCGTTTTAAGATGGATTTAGTCAATTAAAACAGCTTAATACTACTCACTTTGGTAAAAACAGCAAAAGCTTAAAACCCACGATTATAACTCTATCTTAGCGGTACTACACTATCTGGGAATCCCTTTCTTTTACACACTACATGGGGAAGTCTGAGGTGGATCCCCAGTTTACATTTGCCTAGAAGAGCCACAACATCTACCCTGTGGAGTTACATGTCTCAGGAGATCAGGGCATTTAGAGGGAGCCGGAGTCCATGGTCTGAGAGAGCCATCAGCTGGGTTAGCTCTGGGAGTACCTACCTAAGCCATTGGAGGTTCACTAAGATTTTCTACACATGCCCTTACCTCACAGCAGTAGGGTGAGAGGCCAATCAGCACAGAGGTGTTACTGCACTGAAAGAAAAGACACTAGTCACAATTTGGTTGTTTGTTTTGCACGTTTCATCACTCAACATCTATTCATTATTATTTATATCGGATTGATTTCAGGACTTATCACGTTCATTATTTATTGAGTCTTTTTTTTTTTTTTTTTATTATCACCAGCACTTTATTATATTTTCTGTCACCCATTTTATATTTTTCACATTTTTCTTATAGTAGGAGAGATTGCCATACCTCCGTATGTGTTTATTCAAGTCCATTTGTGAGATTTGACGTCACTTATTGTGTTACATGATCATACACCTTGCAAGTTTACTTCACTCTTTCATAGTCATTTATCTTTAATAGTGCAGCACCACACACTTTGATTTATTCCTCCTCACTGCTGCAGATTTAGCTTATCGGTGTTTGCGGCTGTTACTTGTGCACTTTATATACTGATCGCGCAAGACCATCCTTTATATATTTTTGTTCATGCTATTGGGGATGGTCAAAAACCAGGAACATGCTAGAGGAGATGGTCACAGAATGAGGACATGCTACAAAGGATGGTCAGAGGCTGGTCAGAGGCTGGAGACATTCTACATAAGATGGTCAGAAACTATGGATGTGGTATAGGAGATTGTCCGAGACTAGGGATATGCTATAGGTACTGGTCTGAGACATGGTATAGGAGAGGGCCAGAAACTGGGGACATGTTCTGGAGACGGTCAAAAACTGAGGATATGCAACAGGAGTTGGTTAGAGATTTGGGACATGCTATATGAGTTGAGACTGCTAGGGATCATTGAGACAGCCAGAGATCAATGCAATTACAGCCCATTTACGATCTATTCTTTTGCATTTATGCTCCCTGCAGCCCCCTACAGGAAATGGTCAGAGATTAGGGACATCATATAGGAGATAAACAGACACTGGGGACATGGTATAAGACAGGGGTCTTCAAACTGCGGCCCTCCAGGTGTTCAGGAACTACAATTCCCATCATGCCTAGTCAGGTCTGTGAATGTCAGAGTTTTACAATGCCTCATGGGATGTGTAGTTCTGCAACAGCTGGAGGGCCATAGTTTGAGGATCCCTGGTATAAGAGATGGTCAAAAACTGTAGACATGTACAGGAGATGGTAACAGATCAGGTACATGTCATAGGAGATGGTCAGAGACTGGTGACATATTTTAGGAGATGGTCAGAGACTGGGGATGTGGTTTAGGAAATGGTCAGAGACTGGGTACATGCATTTGGAGATGGCTAGAGAGAAGGGACATGCTATAGAAGATCATCAGATCCTGGGGACATCCTTTAGAAGATGGTCAGAAACTGGGGACATGTTCTTGAGATGATCCAGGACTGAGGATCTTCTATAGGAGTTGGTTTGAGATTTGGGACATGCCATATGAATTTAAACTGCTAGGGATCAATGAGATAGCCAAATATCAATGCAATTACAGTTCTTTTAAAATCTATGCTTTCACAGTTGTGCTCCCTACAGCCCCCTTATAAATGGCTGGTGCCACAATTCATTTTGCAAATATTTTATTTTTTTTAGTTTGATATTTCCTATCAAAAAATTTAGAGGTAATAAAAAACAAAAAGGGGATGGACAGCATAGAAAAAGTAAGATATATTCTTTGGACAGGTTTTCCATACTATTTGCCTTTGGTTGAGTAGGCACCAAAGCACAAAATACTGTCTGCTAAGGCCTTGAGGGCATGGCTTTATAAACACAAGCATCCCATGAATGTACTACTGTATGGGCAATAAATTCTTAAAATCTATTATACCCTTTAATGGTTTTATCACTTTCACTGCCCATTTTTCTTACATATTATACTATGTGGTCCATTTGAGGGACTAGGTGCTGCATAATGGTCCCCCAAACCAAGCTAGGTTCACGCCGGTGGTATTAATGGAAGAATTTAATGAAATATCCGATCGTTTGGTACAGGAACAGTCCTTTCCTGCTGGCACATTGATAAATAAAACCAATTGTATCATTCTATATTAGATAAGGCCCCAATGTCTGCACACAGAACTTGAGAGAATTCTATTTATCACAGGGTTCCGCTCTCGTGATCACACTTGAAGTAGATAAATGAATCTGGTCTCTGTGACCTTCTATTCCAACTACATCTCATCACAGAGAGCGATACATTCTTCCCCCTTAGAATTCATGTCACTGGGACGCACAGCTTCCCACGACTGAATGTTTTCCATTGCTAATTCAGCACAGGACGGAAATGAGGGCCTGGTTGTTGAAAAATAACTAGATGGATTCTGTTACATGGCTTATCAGAAGGAGGGAGCGGGAGATGCTCGGTGTCAGGAGGTGGTTATTGGGTGGGTGCATTTTTTACAGCCCCCAGCTGCGGGTATGTGCTACGTGTGATGGGGCCTCTTAGCAAAACAAATATAAAACCCCAAAATTTAATAAATTGCAGCTTACCTGTCCTTAGTGGCTGCATTTGTTTTCTTTTTTCAGGTTTTTTTTCTGCTTTTTTATTTTCACCTGGTGATCCTGTGAATAGCACACTTCTACTGGCTATCTCGGGACTTCAAACACGTCTGCCTTTGTGTATATCCATTACATGAAATGGGGCAATTGGTAGTTTACAGAAGAAAGATAACAGTGTTTTTGGCTTCGAGATCAGTTCATAGGAAGTGACAAGGACATTGCATTTGTGGCAGCCTGTCCATTAAGGGCGCACGGGTGCCACCCCCTCTATCACGCCACCCCCCTTTATGAGTAATAGATTCATGCATAGCATGAATCTATCCATGGCCACTGCGGCCACCCCCTATTCATGCGTCCGGCCTTTCAGGACCCCGGGTGCATGAATTACAGCGGCGTGGGTGTTTTTTTTTAAGCACCTGATTAGAGCCATACTCTTCAAAATGGGGTGGACTTAGAGCGCAGAGCATTGCGCTCGGAACCCACCCAGGTGTGTTAGAAAAGCAATTGAATATTCACTTTTCTAACACTGAACTGCCTCTCCACCAATCAGGAAGCACGGGTCTGTTACCCGTCCCCTGGTTGGCTGAAAGGACAGGCAATCCTATTGGATGCCTAGCAGGAGGAAAGAAGAGACACACAGCGGAAGCATGGAGGACACAGGAGCCGCCGCCCGACCCACAGCTCGCCGCTGCTTGATCTGCTGTCCGTCGCACAGCTCGCCGCTGTCACCCGCTGCCTGACCCACCACCAAGATGGGGTAATTGCCGGTCAGACAACAAACGGGCGGGTGGGGGGGTGCTGGTTAAATGCTGCCGTGGGGTCACAGTGGCTGCATTTGATGGCACAGTGGCTGCATTTGATGGGCACAGTGGCTGCATTTGATGGGCGCAGTGGCTGCATTTGATGGGCACAGTGGCTGAATTTGATGGGCACAGTGGCTGCATTTGATGGGCACAACAGCTGCATTTGATGGGCACAGTGGCTGGATTTGATGGGCACAGTGGCTGCATTTGATGGGCACAGTGAGGCTGCAATTGATGTTTTTTTTTCAGTATTTTTCAGAATTTGTTTGCACCCACGCAAAAATTTTGAGCACCAGCCACCACTGGGCAAGATTGAGGGTTAATTTTATATCTTTGCATTACATGCATTGTTAGGTGTTGATGCCATTCATTTTGAATAGCACACCAAACACACTGAGGCAGGGGTAGGCAACCTTTTCAGCACAGTGTGCCGAAAAATTATTTTGATAGTGCCGATTTTTAACAAAAAAATGTCAACTTCACACTCTCAATCACGAAAAGGATTTTTTATAAAGTAAATGCTGTAAACTACTTGAGTAGTGAGAAATTAGCATCCTGCACTCACGCCTCAGATCAGCCCCAATTGCTGAACTCCACACTTCAGATCAGCCCCAATTCATGCACCTTCACACCTCAGATCACTGTCCCCCCTGCAAATCTGTTTCACCACTGTACCCCCCAGCTCTGCCCCACCACTGTAACCCCACTGCACAATGCCCCACCACTGCCTCCCCTGCACATCTGCTCCACCACTGTAACCCCCTGCACATCTGCTCCCCCACTGTAACCCCCTGCACAATGCCCCACCACTGCCTCCTCTGCACATCTGCCCCACCACTGCCTCCCCTGCACATCTGCCCCACCACTGCCTCCCCTGCACATCTGCCCCACCACTGCCTCCCCTGCACATCTGCCCCACCACTGTAACCCCCTGCTCATCTGCCCCACCACTGTAACCCCCTGCTCATCTGCCCCACCACTGTAACCCTCTGCACATCTGCCCCACCACTGTACCACCCTGCTCATCTGCCCCACCACTGTACCACCCTGCTCTTCTGCCCCACCACTGTACCACCCTGCTCATCTGTCCCACCACTGTACCACCCTGCTCTTCTGCCCCACCACTGTACCACCCTGCTCTTCTGCCCCACCACTGTACCACCCTGCTCATCTGTCCCACCACTGTACCACCCTGCTCTTCTGCCCCACTTTTAAAGCCCCTTCTCATCTGTTCCACCGATGTACCCTCTTCTCATCTATGATATGTGTGATATGCAGAGTGGTGAAAGGAAGCAGAGATGAGACACATCTACCTGTCCTGGCACACTAATCCTGCTGATCCACCTCTCTCATCCAGCCCACGTGCTTCTATGTGATGTATGGGATTTATGGGATGTCACATACCAGCATCTGGAATGGATGCGCAACGAGGAGCTCAGGTCAGGGGCATTTTCTAAAAGCAGTGGGCCTGTGTGCAGGATCATAAGTTGGGCCCCCACAGCTGAGAAAAAGTGCGGCGCTCTGCGCGGCACCAGAAGTTGGGTGTGGTTTTTCATTGCGCTGAATACTGGCTGTGTCTTAAAGGGACACAGAGTGCAGAGGAGTTCAGTAGTAAGTGACGCAAAGCTTCAGGAATAATTTCAACACAGTTCCCAGAAGCTCAACAGTAATTTCACAAACTGTCACCTGATTGTGGTTCTCTCAATCACAGTGTAATCCCGTCTTTCTGAGATTGGTAGTGGCAACCAAGCGAGTCATCTTCCTCTTCCTCCATCTTCCTCTTCCTCCATCTTCCTTCAGATAGTGGACGGGGCTAGCAGGACTATGATTGGCTTTAGCGGTGACCAATGACAGTCCTCCTCTTCCTGAAAACAGGGACCTCCCCCCAGCAGAACTGCACCCAATCTCTTCCCCATCACAAAAGCTGACAATGGCAGCTACAGCGAGAACCAAACAATGTTTCCTATCTTTTACAATGTGTGGGGGCGCAGTGCCTCCCCCTCAGTGCAGGTACAGTGTGGGGAACTCTATAATTGGAAAGCACTATTGTCTCACTGACACTTCTCTGCACTGCTGGGGAGGGAGTCGAGTGCCGGTAAAAGAGCCTTCGAGTGCCGGGGGTTGCCTACCCCTGCACTAAGGCATTAATCATGTATTGCAACACATAGCAATGTACCTTTTTAATGAGTTGCGTCAAACATTTTGTGGCATGTCCGAATTTTGGGATATTTTAATTGCTTTCAATGTGCTGCCTTAACGCAACTTACTTTAATGTGTGACATACTGTACATTAATGCACTGCGCAAATGTAAACAGCCCTACCAGGTCATTTTTCCACTTGAAGAGTTGTCCCAGGAATAGTTGTCCCCATGGAAAGATTTTCCCCTTACCTCTTGTTCTGGGGATTCTAAAATTTTGAATTCCCTTTCACTTTCTTTTTTTAGGTGACGATGGTCACCCAGTGGGTAAACGGACAGCAATAAAAATACGACAGAGGTATACCCCACCTACATGCAGCATTTCTAATGTTTTTTATGTATTGCTTGATGTATACTTCTCTTGATATATTGCCAGTCGTAGCCTATCTCACCGCCTAAGAAGATTCCTAACTTGGTCTTTACCCTGCTATGCTTGTAAGGGCTCAGGGTCTTGATGGCTTATTCATGTTGTTTGGATTTGTAATATTGGTTGTATGGTTGGACTCAATAAAAACTTTATCAATAAAATAAAAAACATGACTAATGCCGCGTACACACAAGCGGACTTTACGGCAGACTTTGCCCGGCGGACGGGATTTCATCGGACAATTCGATCCTGTGTGGGCTCCAGTGGACTTTGTTTTCCCGAAAGTTGGACGGACATGTTTTAAATCTATCCGTCGAACTCGAGTCCGGACGAAAAGTCCGCTCGTCTGTATGCTAGTTCGATGGACAAAAAGCCACGCTAGGGCAGCTATTGGCTACTGGCTATGAACTTCCTTGTTTTAGTCCGGTCGTACGTCATCACGTAAGAATTCAACGGACTTTGGTGGATTGTGTGTAGGCAAGTCCGTTCATTCGTAAAGTCCTTCATAAAGTCCGTCGTAAAGTCCGCTCGTGTGTACGCGGCATAACTCTTACCCACTCTAACCAAAACTAAAAAAGTTTGGCTACAAATACACGTTTTAAATCTGAATTCCAGGTATGTTTTTTTTGCATGGTTACATTAGTGCAGCTTGGATAGATGTTAGTATACATAGGACATACCTAGCTGATCCCTGTGGGCACCATTTAGAGAAGCCTCTTATGTTATGATCTCCTCCTCTTCCAATCGGAGAATAAATTGCATTTACTGAGAAAAATGCAAGGCATTCTCTGAATGGTGTCTGTGCCGAATCTGTCATTACTATGCAGCAGGGCTGTAGTAGCTGTCTTCTTTAAAATATGTATATTTGTGTAGCGCCCACCCGATTCAGGTGGGTGCTTAGTGTGTTTCTGTAATTAGTGATAGGTAAATTTGGCCAAGGCTTGCATTTTTTCCTTAGGCCTGGTTGTTTATTTTAGGGTGTGAGTGTTAGAATAGAGGGGGGTGTGGCCACCTACACTCTGGCTCAAGGAAGTCCCCTCATCCTTCCAGTGAAATTGTATTGGAGGGGAGGCAGGATTTGGGACCTGAGTGGCAGGCAGCTTAAGTGGAGAGCTCTGGACCAATCGTTGAAATTGTATTGGCAGGGGCGGGACTCGCATATAAGCTGGGGTCACATGCTTCCTGGGGGGAGTTCACTGGAAGAGATGCAGGAGCTGTAACCATGTAGGGTGCAGAAGGAGGAGGCTTGAAGGCTTGGGTGGTTCAGAGACCCCAGTGCTGGATAGCAGGAGCAGTCATCACCATGTAGAGCAAGAGGAGAAACTGGCGCCCCAGCCTGGGGTGTGCCGGACTACCATGAGGAGGAGGAAGTAGAAGTAAAGCGGACGGAGGAAACTGGGAATCGACTTTCTGTGAGTAACATGGACTGTCGATTGGGAGTGAGCAAAGGGAGTGCAACCCAGTGGTGCTTATCCGTAAACTTGCTATGTGTCCAAGGACCTAGTAAGGGACACTTTCCAGAATTGACAGGGATTGATTTACAAGAGTTCAGAATTAGGCGGTGGAGGCCTGGGACTTTGGAATCTTTTATCCACAGCATTATTCAGATTGATGCTGGTCAGTTCACAAAAGGAAAGTACACAGGAACCAGAAATAATAAGTTCTCCCACATCCCCAACAGGTATTTCACTTTATGAAATCTCCTTACATTATATGTTTGCTGGAGGACAACTGGGACCTTGGTAAGGCTGCCCATTAGGCCTCATTCAGACGGGATGCAGTCAAACACTGCATATACATGCAGAAGCACTCTGGGCTATGGCCACACACAAACTGGAAGAATAGCTGCAGCCAGTTTCTGTGCAGCCTGAACTGTTTTTTCTGGATGCCAACTGTCTCTGTCCAGGGCCGGTCAGATTCTCTAATCATTTATAACTACTCAGGTGATCTAATACATAGAAAAAGTGGTGGCATTGGCCAAGGACTTGTAGAGAGTACAAATTATTGTTATTGTTAAACAGGATTTATATAGCGCCAACAGTTTACTCAGCGCTTTATAACATGAGGGCAGACAGTACACTTACAATACAAATCAATACAGGAGGGATCAGAGGACCCTGCTTGTTAGAGCTTACAATCTAGAAGGGAGGGTCAAGTGGAAACAAAAGGTAATTGTGAGGGGTGAGCTGATGGAGAAAATTAAAATACAGTTGTTGGGTGTGGGTAGGATAGGCTTCTCTGAAGAGAAGGGTTTTCAGGGATCCTCTAAAAGCTAATAGAGCAGGAGATAAGCAGACAGATTGGTGTAAGGCATTCCATAGGATTGGAGAGGCTTTGGAAAAGTCCTGGCAGCGAGCATGGGAAGAGGTGATGAGGGAGCTAGAGAGCAGAGAAGGTCTTGAGAGGAACGAAGAGAACAAGTAGGTTGGTATTTAGAGGCTAAGCTAGTGATGTAGCTGGGGGTGAAATTGTGGATGGCTTTGTACGTAGTTGTTAGTATTTTGAATTTAATTCTTTGGCCAACCGGAAGCCAGTGGAGGGATTGACAGAGAGGGGTAGGAGAGACAGAGCGATTGGTAAGGTGGATGAGTCTGGCAGCAGCATTCTTGATGAATTGAAGAGGTGATAGACTATGTCGAGGTAAGCCAATGAGAAGGGAGTTGCAGTAGTCGAGGCGAGAGATGACCAGTGAGTGAATTAAGAGCTTTGTTGTGTCATTGGTTAGAAAGGGCGTATTTTGGAGATGTTGCGACGGCAGGATTTGGACAGTGATTGGACGTGGGGCTTGAAGGAAAGTTCAGAGTCCAGGATGATACCTCGAACCTTGGCATGTGGGGATGGGCTTATAGTTGTGCCATCGATTTTGACCAAGAGATCAGGGGAAAGGGCATATAGGGGAGGAAAAATTATAAGTTTGGTTTTTGACTTATCTGGCTGTGCTGCTGCCGGCCACTGTTGTTCATGCACACTCTGTGCATGCGGATAGATTCTCCACCAGCAAGTATCGCAGATTCTCTCTGGAGAAGTCAATGGGCCCTTAATGACTTAAACTTGCCCCTAATCTGATGTCCAATACAGCGCTCAGACATAGACTGGGTCACCTTGGCAGCTAAAAAGAGCACTTCCAGTAGCAATAGTTTTGACCTGTTGAAATTTTCCAGCTTTTTGGAATGACCTGGTCATTGGTTCCAGCACACTGAATTAAGAAAAGGAGTCAGTGCTTCTTTTCGTCTGCTGAGCCCCGTAGGTGACAGCAGTGGGTCCAAGTATGACTGAAGATGGGCATTGTTCTTCTTGCCCATTGATGTATCTGGTTACGGATTAAAGAAGACAAGATCAGCAAGGTTAGAAGGTTGAGATCTTTTTCAGCCCCACTACCTCTGATATAATGTGCCGCAGCAATGGTACCCAGACTTTCACCCCCATCCTACAATATCTTGGTATATCCCTACCTTAATATAATATGGGTGTCAGGTTGAGCTGTGAAAAGTAGCTTTTACCCACATGCAGATGAAAGATCTACTTAATTGGAAGGCTGTAATAAACAGACTGTGATGTAGAAGGTACATTTACATTCTAGGTTTTGTACGCTATGAGAGGGCCAGGAAGTGTGGTAATGGGTCACATGTCCTTGGAATGTGGGACAGCGGTGACAGAGCAGTTTGCATGGTCACTGCAGGAACTGCACAACAATAGAGAATGACAGCAAGCAAACGTGGGCGGTTATAGTTTTAAAAAAAGAACATACAGTACTTTGAAAAAAGATAAACCTTGTTTCAAATTATAATGGCCAAATGAATCTGGCTCCAATGAGTCACACAATCCGTAACTGTTAATAGGGGGGGATTCAATAAAGCATTTACTACACTTTTCTAGTGGTAGGGTCCCTTTAAAAACTCCTGTGCCTAATTCAAGAAAGCATTGGAACATTTTATTTAGAATTCTAATATGTGGGACAGATTAGAGCAGCACTTATTTGCACCACTACTGTGACAGATTAAAAAAGAAATGCCTCCAGTTTGTGGTTAGAGTGCTCAGAGTGGGGCTGCATTGTGTATACATCTTTGAATGCACCACCCTCTGTCTGCCTCCCCCCCACCAACTTATCACTGGTTGCAATGACTCTGTCGGCTACACAGCATCACTGGTTGCTATGACTTTGTCGGCTACACAGCATCACTGGTTGCTATGACTTTGTCGGCTACACAGCATCACTGGTTGCTATGACTTTGTCGGCTACACAGCATCACTGGTTGCTCTGGCTTTGTCGGCTACACAGCATCACTGGTTGCTATGACTTTGTTGGCTACACAGCATCACTGGTTGCTATGACTTTGTCGGCTACACAGCATCACTGGTTGCTATGACTTTGTCGGCTACACAGCATCACTGGTTGCTATGACTTTGTCGGCTACACAGCATCACTGGTTGCTATGACTTTGTCGGCTACACAGCATCACTGGTTGCTATGACTTTGTCGGCTACACAGCATCACTGGTTGCTCTGGCTTTGTCGGCTACACAGCATCACTGGTTGCTATGGCTTTGTCGGCTACACAGCATCACTGGTTGCTATGACTTTGTCGGCTACACAGCATCACTGGTTGCTATGACTTTGTCGGCTACACAGCATCACTGGTTGCTAGGATGCTGTTGGCACAGTCGACAGCATTCTAGCAACCAGTGACACTGTGTAGCTGACAGCATCCTAGCAACCAGTGATGCTTTACTGCCTGAGAGCTGAACATGCACTAAGGACGAAGTGTCCATGTTATGGACACTGCAACCTCAGTGCCACCCCGCCACCATGCTTCTATGCGATAAATTTAATGTACCTATCTCCAACAGGTACATGAATCTGTCATAAGCACTGACATTTTGTTGTGGCAACCCGCATCGCAATCCTGTAGACTGTCTGCAACACACAGACTGAATTACAGGTAATGTGTGTATGTGTACAGGTAAAAACACTTTCAGGTTTTCCAGTTCATGTAGCAATGTATTTATCTAAGATTCCAGCCCAGATAGACTCTGGAAGTCATAAAGCGCATTGTAGATAGTAATCTGCCTTGTGCAATGCTACAAATAGCAGAACATGCAACAGATTCATGTACGTATCAATAAGGTGTATATGAATCTCTTGCAGCTCTCACAGAACTGTCCCAAGGACCTCCCATGTGAAGTGGTGGGTTTTATGGGCAGAAGCTGTTTGGAGAAGTTGGAAGAGTAATGAAAGCGTACCAAGTATCAGTTCCAGAGGTACTTAAAGAGGAACTTTACCCACTTTTCAAAAAAGTAAAAGTCAGCAGCTACGCTTAATGTAGCTGCTGACTTTGAAAACCCACATACAGTACTTATCAGCCCAAGAAGTTCAGCTCTATCTTCCTAGAACCCGAAGTCTTCACTGCTTTTTTTTTTTTGTTCCTGCATCATTATCTTTAATTCAGAAGTAGGCTGTGTCGGGACTGCAAGGGTTAACTGCTCATTTAAGTCTAGGGGGCATGGAAACGTAGGTTTATTTACCTGATCCCGAGCTGCTAGACCAGACCCTGAGCCATATTCACTCCCATACTCCAACAGTAGGCATGTGCAATTCCTTTAGTTCCGAATTCGTTTTTTAACGAATTTGGACAAATTCGTTAATTCGGGAATATCCGAATTAACAAAAACTTGTTTAATGAATTTTTTTCGAATATTCGTAAATTCGATAAAATTGGACATTCGTAAATTCGGGCATTCGTACATTCGTACATTAGTAAATTAGCCACTTCAGCCCCGGAAGGTTTTACCCCCTTCCTGACCAGAGCACTTTTTCCAATTTGGCACTGCGTCGCTTTAACTGCTAATTGCGCGGTCATGCAATGCTGTACCCAAACGAAATTTGCGTCCTTTTCTTCCCACAAATAGAGCTTTCTTTTGATGGTATTTGATCACCTCTGCCGTTTTTATTTTTTGCGCTATACACGGAAAAAGACCGAAAATTTTGAAAAAAAATGATATTTTCTACTTTTTGTTCTAAAAAAAATCCAATAAACTCAATTTTAGTCATACATTTAGGCCAAAATGTATTCGGCCACATGTCTTTGGTAAAAAAAATGTCAATAAGTGTATATTTATTGGTTTGCGCAAAAGTTATAGCGTCTACAAACTAGGGTACATTTTCTGGAATTTACACAGCCTTTAATTTATGACTGCCTATGTCGTTTCTTGAGGTGCTAAAATGGCAGGGCAGTACAAAACCCCCACAAATGACCCCATTTTGGAAAGTAGACACCCCAAGGAATTTGCTGAGAGGCATGTTGAACCCATTGAATATTCATTTTTTTTGTCCCAAGTGATTGAATAATGACAAAAAAAAAAAAAAATTACAAAAAGTTGTCACTAAATGATATATTGCTCACACAGGCCATGGGCATATGTGGAATTGCACCCCAAAATACATTTAGCTGCTTCTCCTGAGTACGGGGATACCACATGTGTGGGACTTTTTGGGAGCCTAGCCGCGTACGGGGCCCCGAAAACCAAGCAACGCCTTCAGGATTTCTAAGGGCGTACATTTTTGATTTTACTCCTCACTACCTATCACAGTTTTGAAGGCCATAAAATGCCCAGATGACATAAAACCCCCCCAAATGACCCCATTTTGGAAAGTAGACACCCCAAGCTATTTGCTTTGAGGCATGTTGAGTCCATGGAATGTTTTATATTTTGACACAACTTGCGGGAAAGTGACAAATTTTTTTTTTTTTTTTTTGCACAAAGTTGTCACTAAATGATATATTGCTCACACAGGCCATGGGCATATGTGGAATTGCACCCCAAAATACATTTAGCTGCTTCTCCTGAGTACGGGGATACCACATGTGTGGGACTTTTTAGGAGCCTAGCCGCGTACGGGACCCCGAAAACCAAGCACCGCCTTCAGGATTTCTAAGGGCGTACATTTTTGATTTCACTCTTCACTGCCTATCACAGTTTCGGAGGCCATGGAATGCCCAGGTGGCACAAAACCCCCCCAAATGACCCCATTTTGGAAAGTAGACACCCCAAGCTATTTGCTGAGAGGCATGGTGAGTATTTTGCAGCTCTCATTTGTTTTTGAAAATAAAGAAAGACGAGAAAAAAAAATTTTTTTTTTCTTTTTTCAATTTTCAAAACTTTGTGACAAAAAGTGAGGTCTGCAAAATACTCACTATACCTCTCATCAAATAGCTTGGGGTGTCTACTTTCCAAAATGGGGTCATTTGGGGGGGTTTTGTGCCACCTGGGCATTCCATGGCCTCCGAAACTGTGATAGGCAGTGAAGAGTGAAATCAAAAATTTACGGCCTTAGAAAGCCTGAAGGCGGTGCTTGGTTTTCGGGGTCCCGTACGCGGCTAGGCTCCCAAAAAGTCCCACACATGTGGTATCCCCGTACTCAGGAGAAGCAACAGAATGTATTTTGGGGTGTAATTTCACATATTCCCATGGCATGTTTGAGCAATATATCATTTAGTGACAACTTTGCGCAAAAAAAAATAAAAAAAATAAAAAATTGTCTCTTTCCCGCAACTTGTGTCACAATATAAATTATTCCATGGACTCAACATGACTCTCAGCAAATAGCTTGGGGTGTCTACTTTCCAAAATGGGGTCATTTGGGGGGGTTTTGAACTGTCCTGGCATTTTATGCACAACATCTAGAAGCTTATGTCACACATCACCCACTCTTCTAAGCACTTGAAGACATAGCCCTTTCTGACACTTATTGTTTACATAAAAAAATAATTTTTTTTTGCAAGAAAATTACTTTGAACCCCCAAACATTATATATTTTTTTTAAAGCAAATGCCCTACAGATTAAAATGGTGGGTGTTTCATTTTTTTTTTCACACAGTATTTGCGCAGCGATTTTTCAAACGCATTTTTTGGGGAAAAAACACACTTTTTTACATTTTAATGCACTAAAACACACTATATTGCCCAAATGTTTGATGAAATAAAAAAGATGATCTTAGGCCGAGTACATGGATACCAAACATGACATGCTTTAAAATTGCGCACAAACGTGCAGTGGCGACAAACTAAATACATTTTTAAAAGCCTTTAAAAGCCTTTACAGGTTACCACTTTAGATTTACAGAGGAGGTCTACTGCTAAACTTACTGCCCTCGATCTGACCTTCGCGGCGATACCTCACATGCATGGTGCAATTGCTGTTTACATTTGACGCCAGACCAACGCTTGCGTTCACCTTAGCGCGAGAGCAGGGGGGACAGGGGTGCTTTTTTTTTTCTTCTCTTTATTATTATTATTTTTTTATCTTATTTTTAAACTGTTCCTTTCATTTTTTTTTTTTTTAAAATCATTTTTATTGTTATCTCAGGGAATGTAAATATCCCCTATGATAGCAATAGGTAGTGACAGGTACTCTTTTTTGCAAAAATTGGGGTCTATTAGACCCTAGATTTCTCCTCTGCCCTCAAAGCATCTGATCACACCAAGATCGGTGTGATAAAATGCTTTCCCAATTTCCCAATGGCGCTGTTTACATCCGGCGAAATCTACGTCATAAAATGCTCGTAGCTTCCGGTTTCTTAGGTCATAGAGATGTTTGGAGCCACTCTGGTCTCTGATCAGCTCTATGGTCAGCTGGCTGAATCACCGGCTGCATTTTCAGGTTCCCTGTTGAGACAGGAGAGCCAGAGAAAAACACGGAAGATGTTGGGGGGGGGGGGCATTCCCTCCCACTGCTTGTAAAAGCAGTCTAGAGGCTAATTAGCCACTAGGATTGCTTTTACATGAAAGCCGACCGCTGGCTGAAAAGAATGATACCAAGATGATACCTAAACCTGCAGGCATCATTCTGGTATAACCACTCAAAGTCGTGAATGGCATACCTGAAGACAAAAAAATGGTTAACAATAAAGCACAGTAAACGGTAAAGTATAAATAATTACATACCTGAAAAGCAAACGTGATAAAACATAACAACAATAAAACATTGCAGAATAGAATACAGTAAAAAAGAGCAGAACAATAGAGAGAGAATAGAGAGAGAGAGAACAATAAAACGACAACTATTTTTATTTTATATTTTTGTTTGTGTTTTTTTTTTTTTTTTTTTTTTTACACTTTTTTTTGTAACTAACTTTTATAACGGTAACCGGTTCCAGGTTCGGGTCTCTCAAAATGCGATGGCATCTTGGGAGACCCTGTGAAAGTGTGCCTAGTCTGTGCAATGCTGTACCCTACGCTAATACTCAACTAGTGCATGGTAGCGTTCAAAACATTCACCAATGCAAAGACCAGGATTGTCAGGACAGGAGGGGAGGGACAATAATAGCGGGTGTCACGCCTATATCCGCGCTAGCTGCAGACACAACATCTTTTTTTGGGGGGTTCGTTGGGTAGGGGTACTCGGGAGGACATAAAAATGCCTCTCATGCAGCCGACTGCATTTGGTTGGGGATGTGAATGGGGGAAGTACGGGCGCTGCAGAAGCGGTGGGTTCCCAATTAGGATTGGCGAATGCAGCAGGAAGGGCATTATGGGCACGACGGGCCTGTGTTTGTCTTTTTGGTGGCAGCGGGACACTACTTGTGCTTGCCACCTCACCAGCTTGAACTGCACTTATGGGACTCGCCACGTCACCAAGTGTTACTGCAGTGCTGGTTTGACTACGACTGGGGTGTACTAGGCCGCTGGCGCTTGCCAGTTCACCAAAACGCTACAAAAAAAACTGTTAGCGATCGCAGGGATCAGGCCTGACTCTACGAACGCTGCAGTTATGCGTTTAGTGTTTTGTAAGTGACAGTGATCGATCGATACTGCACTTGGGTGGGCTGGGCCGGGCCGGGCGGAGGGGCAAAATGCAGGTGCTAGCAGGTATCTGGGCTGATCCCGCTAACACTGCGTTTTTGGGAACCCTAAACTGCTGGGGACGCTAGTATAGATCTGATCGGATCAGATATTGATCCGATCAGATACTATACCACTAAGGGAGGCGTATGCTGCGTGCGTGGGTGTTAGCGGTACTGGCGCTAATCTGACGCTGCCTGGGGCTGGTGCTTGCCAGTTCACCAAAACGCTACCAAAAAAACTGTTAGCGATCGCAGGGATCAGGCCTGACTCTGCGAACGCTGCAGTTATGCGTTTAGTGTTTTGTAAGTGACAGTGATCGATCGATACTGCACTTGGGTGGGCTGGGCTGGGCCGGGCGGAGGGGCAAAACGCAGGTGCTAGCAGGTATCTGGGCTGATCCCGCTAACACTGCGTTTTTGGGAACCCTAAACTGCTGGGGACGCTAGTATAGATCTGATCGGATCAGATATTGATCCGATCAGATACTATACCACTAAGGGAGGTATACGGTGCGTGCGTGGGTGTTAGCGGTACTGGCGCTAATCTGACGCTGCCTGGGGCTGGTGCTTGCCAGTTCACCAAAACGCTACCAAAAAAACTGTTAGCGATCGCAGGGATCAGGCCTGACTCTGCGAACGCTGCAGTTATGCGTTTAGTGTTTTGTAAGTGACAGTGATCGATCGATACTGCACTTGGGTGGGCTGGGCTGGGCTGGGCGGAGGGGCAAAACGCAGGTGCTAGCGGGTATCTGGGCTGATCCCGCTAACACTGCGTTTTCGGGAACCCTAAACTGCTGGGGACGCTAGTATAGATTTGATCGGATCAGATATTGATCCGATCAGATACTATACCACTAAGGGAGGCATATGCTGCGTGCGTGGGTGTTCGCGGTACTGGCGCTAATCTGACGCTGCCTGGGGCGACGCATATCACCGCCGGGCGATCAGGGGGCTAAACCTTTATTCGGTAATAAACGGCGGGTGCCCTGACACTATAAAAAATAAACGAACTAACCAGCGTCACCCGTAACAGTTATACAGTGATCAGTGGTGAAAGGGTTAACTAGGGGGCAATCAAGGGGTTAAAACATTTATTAGATAGTATATGGGGGTCCCTGTCGCTATAAAACACTGACGGCGAACCTAAATATTTACGTTCCTAACTAGCGTCACCAGCGACACTAATACAGCGATCAGAAAAATGATCGCTTAGCGACACTGGTGACAGGGGGTGATCAAGGGGTTAAAACTTTATTAGGGGGGGTTAGGGGGGTATCCTAGACCTAAAGGGGGGTAATACTCACTGCCCTAACACTAACTGTCACAAACTGACACTATGCAGTAATCAGAAAAAAAAAAAAAAAAAAATACTGCTAATGTCAGTTTGTGACAGGGGGGGGGGGTGATTGGGGGGGGATCGGGGGGCGATCGGGGGGGGATCGGGGGTGTAAAGTATGCCTGGCATGTTCTACTGTGTGTGTGTGTGTTGTGCACTCACTTGTCTTCTCTCCTCGGCGCTGGAACGGAAACTGCCAGACCGAGGAGAGATGACATCACATCCTCTGCCTGTGTGAAACGACACACAGGCAGAGGCGCATTCCCATTGGCTGGGAGCGATCGCGAGGGGGGGGCCACGATCGGATGGTCTCCCCCTCGCCTCCCGACGCTCCCAGTCAGATGCCGACCGCCGATGGCACCGGGGGGGGGTCCGATCGGACCCCCCGCCCGCGGGAGGCAGATCACGTACGGGTACGTGATTTTGCCTGCCCGTGCCATTCTGCCGCAGTATATATGCGGTAGGCGGTCGGCAAGTGGTTAGTGAATTCGTAAATTCGAAAATCTGAAATAATAGTTAACTAATAATAACTTAACTATTAGTAATTACTAGTAACTTTTAAATTATAGGTATTGTAATTTCCTTTAAAATTTGGCTGTTAGTGAACGTAACACATACAAATTTATCCGAAGTTATGAATGATCCGAAAAAATGGAATGGAACGTAATGAATTAATAATAATAAATAACAATAATAATAATAACAACATTTTATTATTATTATTATTTATTATTAATTTGTTCCGTTCCATTTGTTTAGATGCAGCATTCGTTTTGGATAATTCGTAACTTCGGATAAATTCGTATTTGTTACGTTCACTGACAGTCAAATTTGAAAGGAAATTACAATACCTATAATTTAATAGTTAGTTACTATTTCAGATTTTTGACTTTTCGGATTTTTGGATTTTCAAACTTCGAATTTACAAATTTCCGAATTTTCTAATTTACAAATGTACGATTTTACGAATGTACGAATGTACGAATTTACAAATGAACAAATGCAAAAATGTACGAATGAACGAATGTACGAATGAACGAATGTTCGAATTTACGAATGTAAGAATGTACGAACGAACGCATTTACGAATTTACGCATCGCGATCATAACGAATGACCCGAAAAACGAAAAAAAAAATGCACTAATGAAACGAAAACAAAAATGAACGAATTTTTTTGGCTGTGCACATGTCTATCCAACAGTCTAAGGTCCTGCAAGACCAATGCAGGGTCCATAGTGAGGATGCTGAGGGACAGTCCACCACCAGAGCACCTTCTGTGGAGGGAATGGAGGATTGTGTAAGTAAAAGTGCTTTTTGTAGCCCCCAGTCTAAATGAGCAGCTAACCCTTGCAGCACAGACTCAGTCCCAATGCAAGGGGGTATTCTCAAGTTTCCCAGAGTTGGGCTTTAAGTATGCCTGTACAATTTAAAGTGGAGGTCCACCACCAAAAAAAAAAAAATCGCACCAAAAAATCCCTAAAAAATTGGAGGAAAAAAAAATAATTTTTAAACCCACCTGAAATGGCTGTTGCTAGGCGGTCTTCTTAATCTGCCTCTTCCTACGCCGTGGTGATGTTCTATCTTCTCCTCCCCGCGTTGTCTTCTGGGGAATGGGGCGCGGTGTGTTATGGGAACTGTGTGTGTCTCACAACACATCGCGTCCCCAAAGTGATGCGCGCATGCGCAGTAGGAAATGGGCAGTGAAGCCGTAAGGCTCCACTGCCTGCTTCCCTTAGTTAGGATGGCGGTGCCGGGACCCGAGAGCCGAGGGACAGGTCGGCCTCGGGCGGCCGACATCGCGGGCGCCCAGGACAGGTAAGTACTTATTTAAAGTCAGCAGCTACAGTGTTTGTAGCTGCTGACTTTTAATTTTTTTTTTTTTTTTTTTGCGGCCTGAACCCCGCTTTAAGATTCTAATTCATCCCAAATGTGTTCTGCCAGGTTAAGGTCAGGACTCTGTGCAGGCCAGTCAAGTTCCTCCACCTCAAACTCACTCATCCATGTCTTTTTTGTTTGAAGGCTTGCCGTGTGTATGCTTATGATGATGTATATTGTCTGCAGTTAGCTTGAAGTCGGCAAGGGTGGTCTGCAATGTGACATCTGAGTTATCCAGGTGGATGGGATTGGCCATGGGTCAGCCCTACCTCGTTTGCTAAACCATTGTGTGATGTTTTGGGTAAATATTTGGGTTATTGTGTATGTGGGGACTGACATACTTTCCAAAGGTATAAAAAGGCAGTATACTTGTTCAATAAATCATTCTAAGTTGCAGTTTTGTAACTGAGCTAGTCTCGCCTGGTTCTTGGTTACAATATATGGGTTATAATATCTGATATCTCAAAGTCCAGACTGGAGGAAGCGATGTACTGATGGAAGCAATCAAGCAGGGTGCTACGGGGTTCCGTGACATGGTGTATCCACACTTGTAATGGGTGAGCGTGAACGCCTGTGCACACAGCAGACACCCCCCTGGAGCTAGATTTACTTGATGAGAACAATAAGGACCTTCAAAAAATGTCCTATCTGGCACAAAAGCTACTTCATTAATATATTTAGAATACTATGAAGATTGTTCTTTTCTGCAGTACAAAACAGAAAATTGGGTCAGTGGCAGCATAAGATGCTATGATATACCAAATGATAAACATTTCACAGGGTACTTCTCTTTATTGAGTTACTTCCATGCATAGGCATACGCGGGGGGTGTGCCAGGTGTGCCTGGGCACAGCCTACTCACTACGTGTAGTGCCGATTCCCCATACTGCCCAGTCTTCCCCCATGTTGGCCCCCTATCCCGCAGTGCTGCTGGTTTTTCCTCCTCTCCCCCCAGCTGCTGTGCAGGATGTTTCAGGATGGAGAGTGGGGGAAGGGGCTAGTGAAAAAAGTCATTTACCAGCACCTTCCTTTTCTAAATGAACACACTCCCTGTATTCAATCATAACTGAAGCATAGCAAACTTTGTTTACTATGCTTCAGTTTGTGAATGAACAGGAAGTTGCTCAGCACAGAGTACTTCCCACTCATTCGCTATCCAGTGCAGCTGAGGCTGCAGAAAGGCATGTGTGTTTTGAGCTTTGTCATGCACACCCTAATGCAATGGGCTGCGTACTTATGCTTGCATGGCATACAGCATGTCAGATATGAGATAGAGATATGTTTAAATCACATAATTGGTCTTCGGTGTGACTCATTCTACTGTTTTTAACTAATGTGAACTCCTGAAATCTTATATAACTAAATGGTGTAATAAACGTTATACCAGCTGGACGGATCTTCTTCTCCTTCTGTTTTATTAGTTTCTGGAGCTGGATCTACTGGATCCACCAAGCTATTATAATAGAACCCTCGTATCCCATTCTTAATGTACATCTGTCACCTGGAAAGAGCTAACCAAGTCAACAGAGAACCTAAAACCTATATATATATATATATATATATATATATATATATATATATATATATATATATATATATATATATATATAATTTTTTTTTTTTAATCCATATTTTATTTAGTGAAAGTTTTTTTTTTTTTTCCCCCCGACAAATACATATGTCATAAAAAAGTCATAATACAGAACAAGCCACATCTAGAGGAAAAAAAAAATCAAAACAAACTGAACCCAGCCTTACCTGGTATGTATATTTAAAGTGATTTGTAAATGCTCAATTTCTGTTAAAGTTAAAATAACAAGCATGCTATACTTGCCTGCTCTGTGCATTGGTTTTGCACAGAGCAGCCTTGATCCGCCTCTTCTCAGGCCCACCTCCCCCCCTTCCCCAAGCCAAGCCACCTGTTATAGGGGGCATTCGTGCGTGGTCTCTCCCACCCCCCACTCCCTTCTCACTGGCTGGGATTGACAGCAGCAGGAGCCAATGACTTAATTTGCTGTCTCTGAGCCAATGAGGAAGGAAAGAGTGGAGAGACTTTGTTCTTGTGCACATCGCTGGATCAAGATCAGGCTTAGGTGAGTACAAGGGGGGTGGGGGCTGGGGTGTTCCGGGGAGCTGCATGCAGAAGGTTTTTTACCTTACTGCATTAAGGTAAGAAACCTTCTGCATGCAGATCCCCCAGCCCCCCTTATACTCACCTGAGCCCAATCTAGATCAAGTAATGTGCACAAGTGAAGACTCTCTCCGCTCTTTCCCTCCTCATTGGCTTACGGACAGCAGTGGAATGTATTGGCTCCTGATGCTGTCAATCATAGCATGAAGGTAAAAAACCTTCAGCCTTTACAACCACTTTAATACATTATACTTTCTATCCTATCCCATCCCTATCGTCCAAAAACAAGGAAATCTGCCTCCACCTCCCGGCTTTCAGAAACCACTATGAGGCCGTAAGGACCCAGTGCCAAGGGGTTAAGATACACTTGTAGGGAGGTGCAGTCTACTTTCTCTATGGCAGGAGGTGCTCTTCTGCAGAGTTTCTCTGTGGTTCCCTGGGTCACTGGGGAAGTTATCCCATTGGATGCTGCCTCCCCATGGGACTCTGGTGACCATCTTGGGTCATTTAGAGCCTTTTTAAGGCCCTGACTCCCAGGTTTGGCCTGCATTTGAGAGTTGGTAGAGTAGTGACAGGAACCCTGCCTGGTAGGGACAGCACTAGTGGCAGGGAAAGGTTACTGGTGGGGTGGGGGGGGGGGAGCTTAGGACTCGCAACTTCTCTGGACACCTGCCTGTTTGGGTACAAGCCAGCCAGGTGGCATTCTTCCCCTCTCTACAGGCGGTGTCAGTTCGGCTGCATCCAGCTCTCTACACGCTGTTGGAACTGTGAGTGTTCCCGGTTGGGCTGCCTTCCCACCAGGTTATTTGTTAACTGTCTCTGCTTTACTTCAATACAAGTTCTTTTAATGCACTGGCACTCAGTGTGTTATTTCACTAACATCACGCTGCACCCCACCTATACACTTTAACCATCAGAAGAATTTATATTGCTGTTAAAACGGAGCTCCATCCAGAAATGGAACTTTCACTGATCGGATTCCTCCCTCCCCCCTCCGGTGCCACATTTGGCACCTTTCAGGGGGAGGGGGGGAGCAGATGCCTATCAAATCCAGATATCTGCTCTCACTTCCGGGGAAATTTGTGCGGTGAACTACGCAATGTCCGGCCCCTCCTCCAGGTCCCAGAAGACAGCAGGGGCCATTCAGAACGCACAGCGCGACTCAAACATGTGCAGTAGTGAACCTGCCTGGTTCCAGGGTGGATTTCATTTAAATCAAGTCGATTTAAATCACAATTTAAATTGCTAGTAAAAAGGCTTGATTTAAACCAACTCGATTTTAAATCATAATTTAAAAAAAAACAACTGTCATCTCTGTCCCCCAGCAGCTCCTCCTCTGACTCGCTGTTGACTCACCGACCGTCCCATTCACTTTAATGGGACGGCTGGTGATGTGGCAGGGACACAACAAGGTGAGGGACGTGGCGGTAGCAGGTAAATGGATGCCCGCTAACAGGCGCTGCCATGATGGATCTGAAATGACAGGTGCTCTTTAAATGTAAGGACTCATTCTTGCTGATAGTTAGAATCTTTAATATTTGAAAACAAAATGAAGGTTTCCTATTTAGAATAATAAGCTGTCAGGTTAATTAAAACAGCGATATCAGAACTGATTTTAGATTAATCGCACATAGTTGGAGAACTACTCTAATTCTTATGTTTAAATAAAACCATAACATTATATTACATATTCTTGTATTTGCTTAAACATCAATGTTTAGTAACTGAAAAGCATAAACAAAATATCTTTGAAAAAACAAACAAACAAAAGAACTTAAACTGAATTCTCATGATGTTTCTTTCAGGCCACCAGGCTTTGCATCTCTTTGTTGCATTACTTGCATTTTGCAAGCAGATCTGTTTTACCCATGGGTAGAGGAACTTCATTAAATATTCCCAAACTGGGTCTCTTTTACGGCCTGCTGCCATTCTGCTCCTCAAGGGAGGAATAAAGCACTTCAAGCTATGTGCAGAAAGATCACCAGGTTTATAAGCTCCTTAGAATGTTTCACTTTCATTTTTACTGCTTGCCCTTCCTCCTCACACTTAGAGCCTGGTACAGATGCAATTCTCTTCAAACAATCATACAGTTTGTAGTGTACATAGATTTGTAAAACAATGGGATAAAGGAATATTCCTGAACTTTGTTTTATCTCATGGTTACTGTGAAATCAAAAAAATCTGATTTAAATAAAAAAGATCCGATTTTTGATTTTCTTTTAAAATTTTTCATTTTTATCCACCCTGCCTGGTTCCCTTACCAGGAATGGTGGCGGCAGCACCCGGGAGTCGATCTGAAGAATGCCGACATCGCTGGATCCCTGGACAGGTAAGTGTCCTTTTATATTAAAAGTCAGCAGCTGCAGTATTTGTAGCTGATGACTTTTAATTTTTTCTTTTCCCCAGGCGGAACTCCGATTTTAACTTATTTTCTAACACTACTAGAAAAAAAGATTATTCTGTGGACTAAAGACATGTTTGTTTCCATTTTAACAAGTTCCAGAAATTGTTTTTTTTTTCTTGTCTTTCTTTTTATTTGCTATAAGCTGCTTTCTTTCTTCTTCCTTCTTTCTTCTTTCTTCTCTTTTTCTTTTCTATAAGCTGCCTTCTTCCTTCTTTTTTTTTTGTGTTTCTTTTTATTTGCTATAAGCTGCCTTCTTCCTTCTTTTTTTTTTTTTCTTTTTTTTTTAACTTTTTGTGTATTTATGTTATTTGCCTTTTCCTGACTGTCTCAGATATCTGTAACTACATAAAAATGTGGCTTTTTGTCTGTATTGCTTACATTAGGGCGCAGACCGACTTTAATTACGCCGCTCATTATGATTCAAATGACATGCACATAACACAGGCAATGCATTATGTAGAGAGAAGTGCGTTTGTTTTAATTAGATGAGCATTGAAGTTCACAAAATCTAATTTGGCCTCCCTTCTATCTTGTATTTATGGGTTCATTAACTCTAATGGTGAAGTGCTATTTGCAGAGAATACATGTATGTCATTTGTGTTGCCATGTACAAGGGTCTCTAGATAGGGGCTTCCTTCTGCCCCTTTCAGGATAAAGATGTGAAATCCCTGTACACGCAAATCTGATCTTGTTAGAGGCAGTAAAATAACAGTTTTGTATAAAGTATTACTAAAACCAGGCATTAAGGCTCTAAAAAGCGATCCACAGCCACTGCCAGGCATCCAGGAGGTGACTCTTTTTTTTTTTTTCCTTTGTGGTATGGGAGTTTATAATGGGGCTAAGGAACTACAACCATGAGCCAAGTGTTTGGTTCACAATTGCAGGGCAGCCCCATTAACTTTAATAGCAGAGCTTGACGTGGCGGTGCTGCCTATCAACTCAGCATGTCGCGGTTAATTTGCTGCAGCCACGATATACAAAGCATCGCGGTCGGGGCATTTTTGACACCTTGCACAGCATTGTTCCACCAAGACAAGGTTCTTACTGGCTCTTAAAGTGCTAAATGTTGGACTTCGAGTGATATAAACTGAAGGCACACTGGTAACTCTGAGGTACAGTTATCTTCTAGAGCTCTATTATACACAATCTGACTTAAAGCAGTTGTATGCCTGCAAAAAAAAACCCTATAAGGCAAAGGCATAATGAGCTAGTATGCACTCAACAGAACCCCTCATTTTCCACTTCTTGATTAGAGTTTGAACACTGCTGATTGGCATTCTCAATTCCTTCGATATCTTTTATATCCCTTTCCTGTTTTATACCGTTCAACTACCTTTTCCCGCAGATCCTTTGACAATTCTTTTGCTTTCCCCGTGACTCAGAATCCAGAAACGTCAGTGCAGCACTAAATGAAAAATGCAAGGGTCTGTCAGGAGTCCAGAAACACATTTATCTTTTATACACACACAATAATTACAAGGAAACAGATCACAGGTGAGGATGGTTGCCATTAATAGCCATTCAAACCCCTTTGTGTGAACTTGTGTGCATGTTATCAGGCCAAAATCACCAGGGTATGTAAACTTTTGATCAGGGTCATTTGGGTAGTTTCTGTTGCCATTATACTTTAAAAAGAGTAAACACCATTGATGGTAACCACACCCCCCCCCCCGCCCAAAGTGACTCCCGTCACACATGGGTCGAAATTCAGGTGATCCCTGCTGAAGATGCTGAATTTCAGTCCATGTATGGCCAAGCTTTAGAATGAAGACATGTTACACAAAGGTGCTAGAGATCACCCCTAGAACAGACCCTTTTTGACTACTAAGGCCCACAGGCCATCCTGCAT
Organism: Lithobates clamitans; assembly: GCA_037952925.1. NCBI lineage: Eukaryota > Metazoa > Chordata > Amphibia > Anura > Ranidae > Lithobates > Lithobates clamitans. Next base: position 1,173,764 of record JBBGZY010002493.1, on the reverse strand, counting down.
ATACCAAAGGGCCACTTGTGGCTCTAGCTTTGCAGGTAAGCAACACGGCTCTATAGAATAATACATCTCTTGAGTACCTGCATTATTATTCTGCTACCTGTTTAAAATGAAAATTGATTAAAATCAAGCACAGGTACACTTTATATGTAAGGCTGGGTTCACATATGAGCCGCATGCAGGGGTCCGGTGCCTCCTGGTTCACCTTTTAAGGTCTGATTTCAGCCCGAATTTTGGGCTGAATTCAGACCTGAAGCGGACTAAAAGACGCACATCGTTTTTTGTGCAATTTGCACCGGACCCGCTGCGGAGATATGAGAACCGGCTCCATAGAGAGACGGTCAGAATCTCCTGCTATTGCGGATTGGATGCGGAATTCGCATTGGTGTGAACCCAGCCTGACAACTGTCAGCATGGCCTAATAATATCACCTTACATTTTATGTAATTACAGGCGGAGAAATGCAAATTCCTCATTATCGATTTAATCCGTAATATTTTTATTTTTGAGTTTGTAAAGAAAAAAGCACAATAAATAATGGAATCATTCCAGCCATTTTTCTGTCAGTGGGAAGATACTTTGTCCCATAATAGAAAATGACATTTAGCAGTCGGCCCCGCAGATGAATAGAGCTGTGTGTGAAGTGTGGAGGACGCAGAGAATTCATGACTCAGACGTGTTTAGTGCTGATAATGGGCCTTACAGTCTGCGGACGGCTTGTTTTCTTATAAACAATAATTGTTATAAACAGAGACGCTGAAGGTTTATTTCATGATTGTGTACAGGACCTACGGGAATAGTGCTAGGAGTCTGTCTGTCTATCTATCTATCTATCTATCTATCTATCTATCTATCTATCTATCTATCTATCTATCTATCTATCTATCTATCTATCTATCTATCTATGTGATGGAGAAGCAGTAGACTGAAGAGGTCATCCCCCTACTCAGTCCTTCTGTCATCATTTGCATACTCGGCACATGTGAATGCAGGATACCCAATAGGCCCCAACCACTGCCCCTCCCCCTCAGTGCTGCTGTATAGAGGATTACAGTAAAATTAAATAAAGTTATGGATTAACAATAGTTGGATTTAAAATTAATTGAATTGATTATTTTTTTTATAAATACATGCATTATTTTTTTTTTAATTGGATTAATGTTCAGCTTTAAACTATTTAAACTGCGTTGAACACTTACCAGAATTCTTTAATAAATAGTTTAACAATAGCTTCATGTGTCATTACCAGCACATCTAGTCTTAAAGTGTTACTAAACCCAGGACCCTGCATTCACTATATCTGGTCTCCCCAGGACTCTGCAATCACTATATCTGGTCTCCCCAGGACTCTGCAATCACTATATCTGGTCTCCCCAGGAGCCTGCATTCACTATATCTGGTCTCCCCAGGAGCCTGCATTCACTATATCTGGTCTCCCCAGAAGCCTGCATTCACTATATCTGGTCTCCCCAGGACTCTGCATTCACTATATCTGGTCTCCCCAGGAGCCTGCATTCACTATATCTGGTCTCCCCAGGAGCCTGCATTCACTATATCTGGTCTCCCCAGGACCCTGCATTCACTATATCTGGTCTCCCCAGGACCCTGCATTCACTATATCTGGTCTCCCCAGGAGCCTGCATTCACTATATCTGGTCTCCCCAGGAGCCTGCATTCACTATATCTGGTCTCCCCAGGAGCCTGCATTCACTATATCTGGTCTCCCCAGGACCCTGCATTCACTATATCTGGTCTCCCCAGGACCCTGCATTCACTATATCTGATGTCCCCAGGACTCTGCATTCACTATATCTGGTCTCCCACAGTACACAGAACATGGAAATGTAATTATTTTAGCAAATATAAACTGCTCTTATCAGCAGTATACAGCACATTGGCGGCTGGGGATAACATTTTTTTGGGAGGGGGGCACAAAAACCTCCAGGTCCTTACCTGCCCATCCTCGGTTGTCACGGCTCCTGATACCCGGCGACTTCTGTGTTCCATCATCGGCCTCCTGATTGGCTGGGACGCAAAACCGGAAGTGACGTGATGGCGAATTCTGACTTGCTGTAGTCAAAAGTGGGAGGGTTCACTGCGCCCGGAGCACAATATTAAACAAGCCAATTCAAGCCTCAGGCTCTAATCACGTGCTTGTTTAACATTGACGGACTTAATGGACTTTTATTAGTCCAGCGCCTTGCAGTGCACTTGCACACACAAAAAACAATTTATTTTTAAATAAGTAATAATACAGTAAAACCTTGGTTTGAGAGTAACTTGGTCTGAGAGCGTTTTGTAAGACAAGCAAAATTTTTTAATAAATTTTGACTTGATATACAAGCGACGTCTTGATATACAAGTAGCGTCATGTCACAACTGAGTATAAAAGAGAAGAGAGGCGCCTCTAAGTGTAGCAATATGGTTACATATAATGAAGGTACAACAGTTAGCAACATATTGCTACACATAGAGGCGCCTCTCTTCTCTTTTATACTCTGGAGCCAGTGGCGTCACTAGGGTTGGTGTCACCCGGTGCTGAAAAAATTGGTGTCACCCCCGCCCTCCACCAAATATAGTTCCCCCTCAGTACAGACCCCTCTCCGCTAAGTACAGATCCTGCAGTATAGATCCCCCTCCCTCAGTATAGATCACCTTCACTAACAACAGACCTCCACCCTCAGTGCAGACCCCCCCATCAGTACAGACCCCCCCCATCAGTATAGACCTCCAAACTCAGTGCAGACCCCCCAACAGGGTAGAATCCACCCCCTTAGTGCAGACCCTCCCCATCAGTATAGAATCCCCCCTTAGTGCAGACCCCCACAGTTTAGACACCCCTCCTTTAGTGCAGACTCCCCATCAGTATAGAATCACCCCCTTAGTGCAGACCCCCCATCAGTATATAACCTCCCCTTAGTGCAGACCCCCCATCAGTATATAACCTCCCCTTAATGCAGACCCCCCATCAATAGAGACACCCCCTCTTAGTGCAGATCCCCATCAGTATAGAATCCCCCTAGTGCAGACCCCCCATCAGTATAGAATCTCCCTTAGTGCAGACCCCCCATCAATAGAGACACCCCCTCTTAGTGCAGAGCCCCCATCAGTATAGAATCCCCCTTAGTGCAGAGCCCCCATCAGTATAGAATCCCCCTTAGTGCAGACCCCATCAGTATAGAATCCCCCTAGTGTAGACCCCCCATCAGTATAAGCACCCCTCTCCCCTCCCATAGCGCCCCCGCTGCACATGTCCATCTACTAATCTACTTAGAGTGTACAGTACCTCAGTACAGCGTGGCCGCAGACTTATACACACAGAGGTGTGTCACTCGGAGCTCCTCCTCCTCACTGGATGTAAACAGAGGAGGAGGCAGCTTCAGTCCGCTCCACGGGGGACACAGCCTGAGCGAGATGAGAGGCACAGGGCAGAGGGCGGTGTCAGCAGCTGCGGTTCTGCTATACACGGGTGTCACCCCTCTGGCGGGTGTCACCCGGGTGCGGCCCGCACCCCCCGCCCCCACCTTGCAACGCCACTGTCTGGAGCTCCTGCTGGATTTTTCTTCTAATCCCCTTGTGGAGGCTTCCATTTGTGGATGGACATTTTATGGTTACACAACCTATCACATTGCTATAATCTTTTTATATGGACTATAAATGAAGGACCTATGAATAAATGGTTGTGCAACGAATCATTAGAGTTTCCATCATTTCTTATGGGGAATTTGCTTTGATATACAAGTGCTTTGGATTACAAGCATGTTTGTGAACGAATTATGCTCGCAATCCAAGGTTTTACTGTATGGCTAAAATTTTTTAAGATGCTAAAAAATGTTAGTCATGTTATCATTTATTTAAAAATAAATTGTTCTTTTAATCGGTTTTCTATTGGTCACAACTTTGGGGGGGGGGGGTGCCCCTGTGCCCCATATGGATTGGCCGCCACTGATATAGCAGTCTTGTGACTTCGATCAGTATCCGACCAAGCAATGGTTAAAGCTTGTAGGAGGAGTTTTCATTCTCCTCCGACTGTCCTATGAGGCTGCAGGACCCCTGACCCTCTTTCTGGACCATTCTGATTGGCCCTGTGCTGATCACATGCACCCTCCTGAGCAAAAAAAAAAACCTATCTAGCAATACACACCAAACTGAGCATGGGCAGAGTGCCCCCAAGGCTCTGTACTATCAGCAAATGGATTGACTGTGGAAGAAGGGGAGGATCAGAGAAGACAGGCTCAAACAGCCTTTTTACACAATGTAGAGGATTAACACCTTAGTTTCCACAGTGAGTAAAACAAGCATGCTTTACTGCATTTACAGACTGATTTTACTGTTGTGGGTTTAGGCTTTAGATGATGGATAGAGATATGTGTTTTATTCACTGTTACCTATTTTTTCACTGTTTACCGTATTATATATGTAGAACCCTGGAGCGCCCTCTTAGGCGATGCCGCAGGATAACTTTAAGATCACAACTGGTTAAAGATAATCGTCCTCCTGCATATCTGTGGTCCTCATGTCTAACACCCCAAGACGAGGATCGTTATTTTCTGAAAAACTGGCAGTTATTTTCAATGAGGTTTGAAATTACTGTCACATGGCTAAAAAGAGAGATCCTTATCCTTATTGGGGACTGAGTCTAAATACTGACAAAGAACAGATATAGGGCTGTAGTTGGAAGGGTGATTTCCAGGTCAATCTGATATCTGCTAAATTGCTTTGTGTTTGATGGCTGAGCGTTATTGAAAGTGTAAAGTGTATGTAAACTCTACCAATCAACTTCTCTTATCTGCTCACTTTTGGCCTGTTAAAGTGGAGTTCCACCCACTTTTACAACTCTTCAGCATCCCTCACTAAACTGTGCACTGTAAACAAATTGGATATTTTTAAATTTTTTTTTCTCAGCACTTACTGTATATCTGCTGTATTCCTTTTTCACGTCCTCCTCCCTGGCCGCGGCCCATCGCATCATTTCCTGTTTGCAATGCCTTCTGGGAAGGGGCGGCAACTTCCTCTGACACTGCCGTTGCTATGGAAACCTGACCTGAAACCTATTACACTGCTTGTGCTGCACTGAGCATGTGCGAGATCTGCAAGGATGAGATCCAGGAAGAAATACAGTCTGGCTTCAGATGCCCACACTTAAGATGGCCACGGCCTGCTGTAAGTTTATAAAATAACAAACTACTGCTATAAATCAACAAAACAGACCTTAGTTTACAGACTAACTTTACTAGAATACATTAAGCTTGTGTATTATAGGGGTATTTTTATTTAAAAAGTATAATTTCGGCCGGAACACCACTTTAAGTTCACCATTGCAAGGGGTTGGTTCTGTCTGTTCCTTAACCGCTTCCAGACTGCCCCACGCATATATACTGTGGCAGGGCGGCCCTGCAGCGCGACATCACGTACCTGTACGTGATTTAATTTCCTGGGTCTGGGGCACGTGCCGCCGGCGACCAGCTCCTGCTGTGATTGGACACAGCCAATCAGCGGGACCCGATGTCTGCCGGGACACGCCGATCGTTCCTGAGGCAGACAGAACAGTGGTCTGCCTATGTAAACAAGGCAGATCGCCGTTCTGTGGCAAGAGAAGACAGAGATATTGTGTTTCTGCTAAGCAGGAACACAGATCTCTGTCTTCTTATAGTACAAGCACCCCCCCCCCCCCCCCCCACCACCACCACAATTAGAAAGCACTCCCAGGGAACACATTTAAACCTTACCCTGCACCTAATGTTAACCCCTTCCCTGCCAGTGTCATTAGTACCGGGACAGTGCATATTTTTAGTACCGACCACTGTATTCGTGTCACTGGTCCCAAAATAAAAAGTCTCAAAAGTGTCACTTGGTGTATGAATTGTCCGCTGCAATGTCACAGTCCCGCTATAAGTCAATGATCGCCGCCATTACTAGTAAAAAAAAATTAAATAAATAAAAATGTCATAAATCCATCCCATAGTTTGGTTTGCGCAAATGTTATAGCGCCTACAATCAATATACGCTTATTGGGATTACTTTTTTATCAAAAATATATGTAGCAGAATACATATTGGCTTCAATTGAAGAAGAAATTAGATTTTATTGGATATGTTTTATAGCGGAAAGTAAAAACATTTTTTTTTTTTAAATTGTCAGTCTTCTTTTGTTTATAGCCCAAAAAATAAAAACTGCAGAGGTGATCAAATACAACCAAAAGAAAGTTCTATTTGTGGGAAAAACAAGGACATCAATTTTATTTGGGTACAGCATCGCATGAACGCGCAAATGTCAGTTAAAATAAAGCAGTGCCGTATCGCAAAAAATGACCTGGTCATTAAAGGGGTAAAACCTTCCGGAGCTGAAGAGGTTAAAAGGATAGTTCACCTTTTACAAAAAAAAAGCTGTCTGTGCAGGTAAGGGATGTTTTTGGCTGCATTTACACCTGAGCGTTCCGTTTTTAGGCAAAAAGTTGCGCGTTTTTGGCCGTGATTTTGCACAGGTCAAAAGGTCACCAATGTAAAAAGCAGAAAAAACGCCTGTAATCTGCCCCCAAAAAAAAAGCTCATGTACTTTTTTGAGCTTCAGGCGTTTTGCTTCAGGCTACAAAATGCTTAGATGTAACCAAGGGCCATTTAAATTAATGGGATTTTGCTTGTTGGGCAATTTTTGGGCGTTTTTTTTTTTTTTTTCTGGCATTTTACGAGCGTTTTATGAGCTGAAAACGTTCAGGTGTGAATGCAGCTTTTAGCTTAAAACAAACTGTGCAGCTCTGACTAAAGATGATTTAATACCCTTGCTATAGGTGTAGGCTATTTACATACCTTATGAAGCCTGAATGGAATACTACCAGGACGTTGCTAAGGATGTTGCTAAGTGAGGCCCAGTCTTCACTGCTCACCTCCATCATCACAGGAGTGAGCTCTTTCTCTGATTCAAACCCTCTCACATACTCTTCCTGTCCCCTGATAGTTACATAGTTAGTCAGGTTGAAAAAAGACACAAGTCCATCCAGTTCAACCTTAAAAACAATAAATAAATAAAATAAAAAATATTGTACAATCCAATATACCCAATTTTATACCCTCAGTTGATCCAGAGGAAGGCAAAAAAACCCCAGCAGAGCATGATCCAATTTGCTACAGCAGGGGAAAAAATGATGCAGTAGCTCTGAGCTCAGCATTTGAGAGCTTACTCCTGTGATGGTGAAGGATGACTAAGCCTCACTTAGCAACATTCTGGGAGTACCTAGCAACGTTCTGGGAGTACCTAGCAATGTTCTGGGAGTACCTAGCAATGTTCTGGGAGTACCTAGCAACGTTCTGGGAGTACCTAGCAACGTTCTGGGAGTACCTAGCAATGTTCTGGGAGTACCTAGCAATGTTCTGGGAGTACCTAGCAACGTTCTGGGAGTACCTAGCAACATTCTGGGAGTACCTAGCAATGTTCTGGGAGTGTAAGACAAAGACAATTCCATAGCTTAACTCACCAACCAGTCTGCTGACCAACCAAATTAGCCTGTCTAACCGTCTGTTAAAAGCAGAGGTTTAGTTAGCACACATTTGCAAACGCATGTGAAAGCTGCAAGGCCTCGTCAAGGCACCCTGTATTACTTACAGTCCTAACACTACTAAATTTATAAGTGTCTCCACAGTGGAAGCACATGCATTGAATGGATAGGTGTGAGACAGGTGAGCCTGGAGGCGGCCCAAGCCCCCTTAAAGGGACAGGAGCACACTGGACACCCAGCAAGAGCACAATGGCAGCAAAGGTGTCCAGTGTGTCCCTGACCCACATTTACGAACAGTAAAAAAATGTTCTGGGAGTACCTAGCAATGTTCTGGGAGTACCTAGCAATGTCCTGGGAGTACCTAGCAATGTCCTGGGAGTACCTAGCAATGTCCTGGGAGTACCTAGCAATGTCCTGGGAGTACCTAGCAATGTCCTGGGAGTACCTAGCAATGTCCTGGGAGTACCTAGCAATGTCCTGGGAGTACCTAGCAACGTTCTGGGAGTACCTAACAACGTTCTGGGAGTACCTAGCAACGTTCTGGGAGTACCTAGCAACGTCCTGGGAGTACCTAGCAACGTCCTGGGAGTACCTAGCAACGTCCTAGGAGTACCTAGCAACGTTCTGGGAGTACCTAGCAACGTTCTGGGAGTACCTAGCAATGTTCTGGGAGTACCTAGCAATGTTCTGGGAGTACCTAGCAATGTTCTGGGAGTACCTAGCAACGTTCTGGGAGTACCTAGCAATGTTCTGGGAGTACCTAGCAATGTTCTGGGAGTACCTAGCAATGTTCTGGGAGTACCTAGCAATGTTCTGGGAGTACCTAGCAATGTTCTGGGAGTACCTAGCAATGTTCTGGGAGTACCTAGCAACGTTCTGGGAGTACCTAGCAACGTCATGGGAGTACCTAGCAACGTCCTGTATTCCAGTGCAGCAAGTACTACTGCTCCTCTAAAAAGCGATCTGAGTATGTTTGACGGGTGATGAGGAGGAGATATGTTGCCTCCTCACCACTTGATTTGAACTCATGATTGCCGTGCAATGCACACGATTGTGACACGGTAGTGCGGCAATTACAGGTTTAAATCAGGTGTGAGGAAGCGACACTTGGCCCTGTGATCGTTGGCTTCTCCCGTGTTGTCCAGGTAGATCTCCACCTCTTTAATGTTGCCTACCCCTTCCCTAGAACATTCCCGGTTGAGGAGCTACCACTGCAAGTCTTTGAATTTCGAATCCCTTCCCTTTCCCTTTCCCTTGCCTCCTGGGGAGCACTCGGTTATAATACACTGAAAGATATCTCTGCAGACGTAATTTTTTTTTCAATTGGATACAGCTTAAGCATTTGTTGAGGACTTTTAAAAGCGGTGAAATATAATTCAATTGTAAGGTATGGGAGTATTTTCACATCCCCCCTAGTGATTAGAGGTGGACTATCGTGGTTCTACGCCGTCTGCGATTGCACCTAAACTTGACTAAATCCTTGTCCCTGCTAAACTGGGAAAAGGATCTGGGCAACGTGTTTGCAGATAGAGAGTGGGAAATAGCCTTTAAGGTTGGCCATACAGTATACAATTTTCTTGTACAATTTTCCTTTGAGATTTACCAAAACCATATAATATGAGGCCAAACCTAAACACTTTCAGTTTGTTTGCAATCAGGCAGGCCCTTCCACTACATAGTTGAAGGTAAATCTAAAGGAAATTGAATAAGAAAATTGTATAATGTGTGGCCAGCTTAAGTCCCGATTTACAGCGTCTCATGGCACTGATTACTGGGAAACAGCTTTAAAGATAGTCTATCGTTGGCACCTCACACCTAGCAGACTGGTAACTACACTATATTGTAAAAAAGTATTGGGACACCTGCCTTTACATGCAAATGAACTTTAATGACATCCCAGTCTTAATCTGTAGGGTTTAATATTGGGTTGACCCCCCCCCCCCCACCCTATGCAGCTATAACAGCTTCAACTCTTCTGGGAAGGTTGTCTACAAGGTTTAGGAGTGTGTCTATGGGAATGTTTGGCCATTCTTCCAGAAGAGCATTTGTGAGGTCAGGCACTGATGTTGGAGAGAAGGCCTGGCTTGAAGTCTCTTCTCTAATTCATCCCAAAGGTGTTCTATCAGGTTGAGGTCAGGACAGTCAAGTTCCTCCGCCCCAAACTCGCTCATCCATGTCTTTATGGACCTTGCTTTGTGCCCCTGGTGCTCAGTCATGTTGGAACGGGAAGGGGCCATCCCCAAACTGTTCCCACAAAGTTGGGAGCATGAAATTGCCCAAAATGTCTTGGTATGCTGACGCCTTATGAGTTCCCTTCACTGGAAATAAGGAGCCAAGCCCAACCCATGAAAAACAACCCCACACCATAACCCCCCTCCACCAGATGATTTGGACCAGTGCACAAAGCAAGGTCCATAAGGACATGGATGAGCGAGTTTGGGGTGGAGGAACTTGATTGGCCTGCACAGAGTCCTGACCTCAACCTGATGGCACAACTTTTGGATGAATCAGAGTGGAGACTGCAAACCAGGCCTTCTCAGCCAACATCAGTACCTGACCTCACAAATGCGCTTCTGGAAGAATGGTCAAACATTCCCATAGACACACTCCTAAACCTTGTGGACAGCCTTCCCAGAAGAGTTGAAGCTGTTATAGCTGCAAACTCAATATTGAACCCTACGGACTAAGACTGGGATGCCATTAAAGTTCGTGTGCGTATAAAGGCAGGCGTCCTGATATTTTTGACAATATCGTGTATGTACCCATCATTTGTCCCCTGATTGCTGGTGCAGTTGTGGGAAGACTGGCAATCTCGTTCATGAACTATGGCAACGTAAGTCTTTAATTAGCTTTTGGAAATCGTTTTTCATTTTGGTTTCTACCATTACGAACATAGTCACTCCTCCTAATCCACAAGTGGCACTATTAGGCCTGCAAATAGGAAGTTTTCCCAAACAATTCTGTACTATTGTTGTGCATATATTTACAGCAGCACGCCTTTTGGATACTAAGTAAGTGGAAACTAGACATTTCCCCCAACTTTTCAAAGGTTGTCCACAGGGTCCACTTGCAATGTTCATATGAGTATTTCTTTGCTTCTCGTACTAGCAAGATTGCGAAATCTAGATAGGAGTGGGAACCGTGGATCATGCTTTTGATCCAGGCCCAAGGCCGAAACGCGTCAGCGTTTTTGGATGATGTTATTGCCGTAATGCTAAAAGAAATATTTTCTATGGAGAAGCTGTCGAGTTGCCGGCCTGTGCTTTCCCTGGGAACCGCGGATCACCACTTATAAGCTTGAATATGTTTCCTAGGCGTAATATCGTTTGATCTTTGTCCAGATTTAACCCGTATGATTCTGTCATCCTTGATTTATTGATTCCTGTTGGATATATTTCTCTTACAACAGAAATTTTTGTAAGCTTCTCTTATGCCCTGTACACACGATAGGATTTTCTGACAACAAAACCGTGGATTTTTTTCCGACGGATGCTGGCTCAAACTTGTCTTGCATATACACGGTCACACAAAAAATTAATGTGTTAAAAAAAAAAATAGAGGAACGGACTGCATAGAAACCAGACTGATAGGAGGCATGGAGGAGCTCAGCTATGAGAAAAGATTAGAGGAACTGAATGTATTCTCTCTTGAGAAGAGGAGATTAACCACTTCACCCCCGAAAGATTTGGCTGCTCAATGACCAGGCCATTTTTTGCGATACGGCACTGTGTCGCTTTACCTGACAATTGCGCGGTCGTGCGACGTTGTACCCAAACAAATTTGAGGTCCTTTTTTTCCCCACAAATAGAGCTTTCTTTTGGTGGTATTTGATCATCTCTGCGGTTTTTGCGCTATAAACGGGAAAAAAAGAGCGTCAATTTTGAAAAAAACACAATATTTTGTACTCTTAGCTATAATAAATACCCCCAATTTTTTTTAAAAAAAAGCTAATATTTTCCGCAGTTTAGGCCGATATGCATTCTTCTACATATTTTTGGTAATAAAAATCGCAATAAGCGTATATTGATTGGTTTGCGCAAAAGTTATAATAATTCATCCTTTATTAAACATTTTTCTCTTATTACAATTATTATTTACATGGCATATCCACATAGGAAAAAAGAAGATAATCAATATCATAATTTATATGTACATACCAATGACAGAGGGTGGCTCCCTCAGCACCACCGCCCCACGTACACAAGGAGAAAAAATAAAATAAAACCCCTTCCCTTTTCTTCTCCTCTCCCCTTCTTTCTTCTTTTTATAAAAGTGCAATAAAAATAAATAATTTGAAATCGAGTTCTTGTATTCTGTGTATATTATTAACCTAATACGTGTAAAATAGAAAAACAAAAACTAATTTATAAAAGTGCTGTAAAAATAATTTAAAATCTTCAAGTGTTTGTGCTCTGTGTATGTTATTAACCTAATACGTGTAAAAAAACAAAAAAAAAAAACAAAAAAAAAAAGGGGGGGGGGTAAATCCCCATTCCCCTTGCTCCCCTCCCTCTCGTCCCTCTATCCTCCTCCCCCCTCTTTTCCCCCTTCCCTCCCTTTGATGAAGCTTAAACTTACAATTAAGGTGAATAACTTAGTAAAGTGAAATATTACTGTGCTTATACTCTGTGTTTATTATAAACCTATCTATGTGTAAAAAAACAAAACAAAAAAAAAAACAAAAAACAAAAAAAACAATTTATAAAAAAAAAAAAAAAATTTAAAATCTTCAAGTGCTTAAGCTCTGGGTATGTTATTGACCTAATACGTGGTTTGCGCAAAAGTTACTTGAGGGACACTCTTCCACATTTTCACAGCTCTTACTGTGTCAAAACCTTTCCCCATTTGGAGATGAAATCTCTTTTCCTATAGACGTAAAGAGTGCCCCCTTGTCCTCATGTGACACGCAGCTTGATGGTGTAAACTGAAGCTATATGACACAAAGCAATTCGCCTTGTTCTTGTGTTGGGACTGTGTTGGGCAATGCTGTCCATCACAGCTGACCCAAACGATTGTGATCTCTGAGGATCTTTGAGAATTAATTGCATCACATTAAAAACAGCTAGCAAGGTGAGTGGGAGCTTGATTTTTCAAAGTGCTTTTACTGCTTCCTATGAATATGTGAATAGTTTAAAGGAGACAGAGCCATACACTTCTCCTATGGATTACAGGAGTGCAGTTGGTTCTGCACCCCTGTGACCCATTTTCAGGCAACAGCAGGCTAAAGCCCTCTGCCGGCTGATGTCACAGCGCCGGCCCAGGCTCTGGTTTGATCCTAAGCCTACAGTCAGGATCCACCCAGATGCCTGGACTGATAGCTGGCTCAGCTTCTGGGAGACCGAGCCAGCTGCTCCCGCCCCCTCCACAGCCCGGTGCTCCAGTGAGTACTGGAGAGACAGAGCAGAGAGCTGGCAACTGGCAGTCACCGGCTCACTGAAGACTGAGAACTGAGCGATCAACAGTTTTTGAAGCAGCAGGGGACAGATGCAGCATTGGAATGAGATATATATATTCTAATATAATGTGTGTCATTTTTTTTTTTTTAATGAACCCTATACTTCTCTTTTAACATACTTAGTCTGGTCATAGATGTACTCTAAATTCCATTATTGGGTTTAGATACAATTTAGATACAATTTATTGCTGGAGGAAGAGGAATGTTTCATAAAGTCTCCAGTACGGAGAGAAGGTTACCGGATGGCAGGAAGTTTAACCAGTGACAGCCATGAAGTGCTGTAGAGGAAAGGTTAGGAACAATGTCTGCTCAACAATCATCAGTAAAGGTCAGGATGCAGACACATCCTCTTCTATCTAAATCATATAAATCAAAAGTGTGTGTGTATGTGTGTGTGTGTGTGTGTATATATGTATATATATGTGTGTGTGTATATATATATATATATATATATATATATATATATATATATATATATATATATATATATATATATATATATATATATATATATAATGTATCTTTTTTTTTTTTTTTTTTTTTTTTTTATAATACACACATACAGTGTCTCACAAAAGTGAGTACACCCCTCACATTTTTGTAAATATTTTATTATATCTTTTCATGTGACAACACTGAAGAAATGACACTTTGCTACAATGTAAAGTAGTGAGTGTACAGCTTGTATAACAGTGTAATTTTGCTGCCCCCTCAAAATAAATCAACACACAGCCATTAATGTCTAAACCACTGGCAACAAAAGTGAGTACACCCCTAAGTGAAAATGTCCAAATTGGGCCCAATTGGCTATTTTCCCTCCTCGTTGTCATGTGACCCATTGTAAACATATAAGAAAACATTTTCAAAAATGTGCGAGTGTACTCACTTTTGTGAGATACTGTGTGTGTGTGTGTATGTGTGTATATGTATGTATATGTGTGTGTATGTGTGTGTGTGTGTGTATATATATATATATATATATAATCTGTGTATGTATATATGTATTTTTTTTTTATTTGTCAATTAATAACCTACAAAGTACATACAAAAACAAATCAAATAAATATTTGGCATATCCACATTATTGGGGGGTTGTACCCCCAATAAAACAACAAAAACAAAACTAGCAAAAGACAGTTCATTGTCTCTGGAAGTGATGTATGAAGTCTGGCAGTGGGGTGAATTGGTGGATTGTTTGTTACTAGCTGCAACACCATGGCTACATGCTCATTATGGGATCCATAGTAAAAGCACCGAAATTGAGGTAGATACAAGTACACTGCTGCTCTCTCAGCTGCTGCTTCTCACTCTGGTCTCACAGAATGGCTGAAATAGTTAAATAATACTGTTTTTTGTACTTTGGGAGGGTCTTATGATGTTATCTTAAATAAACGCTACTAGATGCAAACGCGGCATGCAAACGCAGCTAAACTGGCATTTTTCAACACCGGTTTCAAGCTGTCAATAAAATCGTTCAGAAGGGGTTGCCTCAACGTCCCATGTACATTAGGCCTAAGGCTTTTAAGCCACAAGCCTTCCATGAAGACCAATTCAGACCAGACTTTGGACAGTAGATGGGTGTATCTGGGACCAACTGGTTTCTGCCAGGTCTGACCTGATGGTGCTATTGGACATTTTTTGATTTTGGAGGGAAGTCGGTATGATGTGTCTCCCCTCTGACTTACCGCAACATTTTTGGAACCCATCGTTGCCTGTTTCTTTGTGCTTCTGCAGGATAGCTTATACGGAAAATCTGGAAACATCTGTCTTCCTTAAAATTCCTGCTTATGAGGAACCTTGTTGATGCAGTAAGACCACCCTGTGACTTGTTACTGTGCCCAGTCTTCTTTGTGTAGATTTTTCGCATTGAACTGTTTGGTATAATTGTTTAATTAATGCCTTGGACCATATGCCTGCAAAATTTTAGTTGCACATATAACTTTTGCGTTTGTGTAGAGTTTAAGCTTTTATAGTCAACTGTAAAAGTTGCTGTATAAACATAGGAGCACCAAGGTGTGCTCCACATGCTTTCCCATTGATGGGAAGAAATATTAAGGAGTAATTGGCTTGCTAAATCCACTTTAGGTCATTATGGGTCAGGCAGCCGCATTCTCTAACAACATCATCTCTGCCTTCACGTTCTTGGCTTTTCCATACAATCTGCAGCTGCTGAAGACATCTCAGAATGTTTGACCTTTTCTAAAATTGTTACAAGGTTAGACTTAATCGTCTGATGTTTTTACAAACTGAAATTGCTCAGTTCATAAGAAAAGGGAAAAAGATCTAGCTGTCCATTAATGTATAAGAAAGTCTTTGTGTCTTATCTCAGTGACACAGATTCACAAGCTATTTGGGAGCACAGTGGGATAATTGGCTTAATGACAATTGCTTGTTAAATGAACTGCAGTAAGAAATGAGCTTAAAGGACCACTCCAGCCAAAAAAAAGGAAGATTGAGTAATTGTAATGGCCTGTAATCCTTTTTTTTTCTGTTTGGATGGATCTTGGTTCTGTCAGTGTCCTTCATTCTAGATGAATAATGTACTCTGACAACTTAACAAAGCGAGCCAAGGATTATATTTATAAAATCTCAGCTCCACCCCCTGCAAATCGCCAAACGGAGTGGCTCAGAACCCCCAAAGTGAAGTAGAATTGTTTTGTTAATTGCTCCCAGTCCCTGTCACTGTGTCCTTCTTTGTGGATTTTACTTCAATAAAGCTCAGATTTTTTGACTTTCCTTCTTTAATGTGTGGCCATAGTCTTTTGTTTTATTTTATGTCCTCCGCTGCGAGCTGCGCTTGCAACTGGCATGAGGATCACTGAATTCGGTATAGTGGTCCTACCTGGAGCAGTGCTTTAATTTCCCTGGATACCCTAAAAAAAAAAAAACGATATTTAAACATGCTGTAACAAAAAAAAAATCCTTCATGACCCCCAAAGGGATTTGCATAGTCCCTGAATCAGATCCCGGGATATTCCTTAAAGTGTAAGTAAACCCTCCTATCGTTTTCAGCCAAGGAAGCTGCCATCTTTGCCTTTGTTTAATCTACAACTGCCATGGTGCTTCCCATGTGATCAGTTATGACACCAGCCATTGGATGGCTTGACAGTTTGGTTGAGAGCACAACCAATGGGAGTGTTACATTTCCGGCACGTGCCGGAAATTAAACAGGTTTATGGATGGGTTTACTTCTGCTTTAAGTTCTAATATTTCTTATAAATATTACTAGTCATTTATATTTTGTGCATTTAGAAACACATCCAGCCCTTTTCCGAACCTGAATTGGCTAATTCTGGCTGCTATGGAAAACTATTCGTCATCTTTACAGCTCTTACTGTGGAGAGTCCTGTCCATATGTGGAGTTTAAACCTCTTTTCCAACAGTCACGGAGGGTGCCCCTTTGTCTTTTGCAACTTTTGTATGGAGTTTGCATGTTCTCCCTGTGTTTGCGTGGGTTTCCGCCATGTACTTTGATTTCCTCCCACACTCCAAAGACATACTGGTAGTTGACTGGCTCCTGTCTAAATTGGCCCTCTTATGTGTGTACATATTGGATATGCACATGTGTTATCAAATTCTGCATGCTAGTTCCAAGCCCAAACAAATGGGAAGGATTGAAGAAAGGGCTGGGGACTCACCGCCTAAAAAAATTGGCAAAACAATTCTGGAAATGGCTTTCAAGCCAAAAGCCCAGAGAGCTGAACCATAAAGTCTCAGAGAATCAGATGCAGCTGAACGCATATATTCTTCCAATACTTCAATTTATCAGCTACTTCACCATCCTTATAGTAGCCATGTAGTGGTTCACCTGTTCTTTGCCAGCCAGACATCCATCTTTGTGTCACGCCGATATAGAACAGTCCATAAGCTTTGTTTTTTTATTTTTTATTTGAGGGGATTAAACTTGGATGCGAAATGGGGAATTATGGGATGCCCCAGAATATTCAGTGCAAACTTGCTTGGGACTTCTATATACACTTCAACCTTTCCTCCAGCACAAACACTTGCTGCACACTGTTCCTCCTCCAGACTAACTAGCACCGCATGGTAGGCCTGACACTGCTTCAACCAGGCCTCAATGAACTGCCTTTTGTGGGCAGGGACCTCGGGCCCCTGTGGTGTAGAAATAGTTCAGATGCTAGCTATCCTCCATTCAGCTACCACTCCCTGATGGCTCTCTTCATGTCCTGCCAGCCAGCCTGGCTGCAATGACCTCTTTCCACTGCCCTTCCCACAGTCCTCACTCCTGACTCTGAACCAGGAGTTCTGAATCTCAAATTGCAATCTCCCAGTTCTTTCAGGTGTGCCTCCCCAGTCCTCCCGACTGTACTCACTCACCAGCCCTCCTCGTTGTGCCCAGTAGTCCTCCCTGGTGATTCTTATGCCGCGTACACACGGTCGGACTTGCCAACGGGACAAGCTCCCTTGGCATTTCCGACGGAAAGATTTAAAACATGTTCTCTATCGAAGTCCGTCGGAAATGCCGACAAAAAAAATCCGATGGGGCATACACACGGTCGGGATATCCGACCAAAGCTCCCATCGGACTTTTTCTGTCGGGAATTCCGGCCGTGTGTACGCGGCTTTAGAATTGTTCTCTTCTGCTGCCCTCCACTTGCTCTCTCATGTGCCTCTCCTTCCAGGATCTGTTCACTCCTCCTAGATACACCCAAGCCCCGGCCCAGGGTCAACCCCCCCCCCCCAGACTAGGGAGCTCCCAGTGGGCCCCGACAGCCTCCTCACTCTCTCACTCCAGCTCTTCCACCCGACAACTCCTCCCCAGCTGGGCTAACCCCAGGTATTGTATTTAAGAAGGCCTGCCCCCTGCCAATCCAAGTTGGGGATTGGTCAAGGCTCCTTAAGGTACTCCAGGCAGCCCCACCTCTCTCCCCCCTCCTCTCCTTTTAGCACTTTCTAGAAGGAAAAGGGAGGTGACTGTGAAGTGATGCAGCCAATGCGTCACCAGCTGCTACCCTGAGCCACTGCCAGCCCAGAATGAAAACAAACAGGCCTTGCAACCAGCTAGGCCTGCCGAAATGTACCTACTCTGCCAACAAAAATATCCTCACTCTAGCACCTACCTAACTAGAGGGTGCTACATTACTATATAGACCATTTATTTAAAATAGCATGGTGTAGGTAATTAAAAGTATGTCATTGAAGACACTTATGGATTGAATAGTTTTTTTCATATTTTCTTGGCACTCCTTAATACTGAGCCATACATAAGTGTGATTGGGTGCAATAATGAAGCTGTGGGAAAAGGACACAGCGATCATGTGAAATAAATCCTGTTTACAAAAGTGCTCATTTTTCCTATATCCTGGGAGTCTTGTCCTCATTCCTAGTGCCTGCTTTCCACCCCAAGGGGAATTGTACTGGAATTAGGTCACTTGGAAAGCAATCCATGTCTGTCAATGGTTTGCCCTCTCTGGCTCGGGGAATCCTGCGTTTTACATATGGTAAGCCAGACATAAATAGTTTAATATTGACCGTGTACAGGCTATTCATTAACATGCCCTGCTTACAGCTTATGTTCAGGTCCCAGGCTGATTCTACGATCCATCCATTGTGTCTCTACCTTATTATCAATGGATATTATCCAATATGTGCAATAATAATGCTGAGAATTGCAGGCTGATCCCTCTGCATAAAACACATATATTTTGTATTATTTTATCTGATTCTTATTTTAATTTATCTCTTTTTTTTTTTGCATTGAATATTCTACTACATAGTGCTAATTAGACATATCATAAGGGCTTGTAATATTCCATTATTTTAATCTTTAGCTTCACCAGTACAAAATGGGATATCCATTTGCTTACAGCCCCCCCCCCCCCCCCCCCACCTCCTAAAAATAATACAAAAATAAAATTTAACAAAAAACAAAACAAAAAAAAAAACAAAAAAAAAAACCTTACCTTAACCTGTATATCACATCACTATGTCTCCCATGATAGCTGTGGGCTTGAAACCCCCAAAAATGTACTCTTGTAATATAAACAAAAGAGAACCAAGTTGGGACTTTATATAAGGTATGTGCAGCAACACCAAATACACCTCACCTCTGGACATTTCTTTTCTGTGGAGGTTTCCACACGTGTTGACCCTTGGATGATTGAACCACCTGTACACCCCAAGCTTATTTAGTATAAGTATAATTTAGGTGTTGGAAGGTCTATGTATCATACTACGGCACAATCCTTTTGATGCTTTACTATGTTGTGTAACTTTTATTATTCCCTGAAATTTTAAACTGTAAAGAATTAAAACTATATATTTTATACTATAATGCCGTGTACACACGATAGGATTTTCCGACAACAAAACCATGGATTTATTTCCGACGGATGTTGGCTGAAACTTTTCTTGCATACACACGGTCGCACAAATGGTGTCGGAAATTCCGAACGTCAAGAACGCGGTGACGTGCAACACGTACGACGAGCTGAGAAAAATGAAGTTCAATAGCCAGTGCAGCTCTTCTGCTTGATTCCGAGCATGCGTGGAATTTTGTGCGTCGGAATTGTGTACATACGATTGGAATTTCTGACAACGGATTTTGTTGTCGGAAAATTTGAGAACCAGCTCTCAAATTTTTGTTGTCAGAATTTCCGACAACAAATGTCCGATGGAGCCTACACACGGTCAGAATTTCCTACAACAAGCTCACATCGAACATTTGTTGTCAGAAAATCCTAATGTGTGTACAGGGCATGTTGGTTTTTGTCTTGTGTCATGCCATTAAAGTCCAGCACTAGCAGGGTATACCCCTGCAACTCTCCCTCTTTTTCTATTCAATGACTATTTTAGATGTGGCATGGGTAGAGGTCTTCCCTTACAAAGGTAGGGAGTAGTTGAGACCCCTGACAGGGGTTTTTTTTCCCCATCAGGGAAATTTCCCTTTACTTCCTGTCCCAGAAAAACAAAACAAAGCAAGGGGAAATCTCCCAAAAGCTAGGGAAAACTCTTCTTGCACAGTTGTCACCAGAATGAGTTTCCACTGTTAGGTTTCCCAACACCTCCATTTCTTGTGACAACTCCTAACATTTTTGATTTCCCATTACTTTCTGTCCTAGGAATAATGTTCACCATATATGAAGGGTGAGTCTCCCCATCAGGGGCACAGACAGTAATTAAAACTTGACACTGATACTCTATCTGAAGATGGGGTAAAAAAAAAAAAACAGTTTTGACTTTGCATACAGCACCATGGCTTGGTGGCTGGCACTCGTGCCTTGCATCCGTAGGAGCTTGGTTTATTAAAGGCAAATAGACTCTGCAAAGTCTACAATATGTTTAGAGTGTAAAAGGCAACCAGAGTATACCCATGCAAGCACAGGGAGAACATGCAAACTCCATTTCGATAATGTCCTGGTTGGGATTTAAACCAAAGAGGGGGTGGATTTACTAAAGGCAAATAGATTGTGCACTTTGCAAGTGCAGTTGCTCTAGAGCTTGGTAAATTAGAGGAAGCTTCACTTTGCAAAGAATACCCAATCGCATGCAAGGAAAGAAAAACAAAACAAAAAAACAGCATTTTTGCTTGCACATGAATGGAAGATGGAAGTCAGCAGAGCTTCTTAATTAACCTTAACCTTAATTTACTAAGCTCTGGAGCAGTTGCACTTGCAGAGTGCACAGTCTATTTGCATTTAGAAAATTCACCCCCTAGAGTCCTTGGTTTGAATCCCAACTATAACATTGATGCCATGGAATTTGCATGTTCTTCCTGTCCCTGCATGGGGATAACCTTGTTTCCTATTACACTTCGTAGACATGTTGACCATATTATGTTCATGTATGCATGTGATATAGACAGGGCTGCTGTTAGAAATCACGGGGCCCCGTACAGCCTGCCTGACAGGCCCCCCACCCCTGAAAATATAAAAATTATATTTTTACTAAAAATACACAAAAATCATTAGTAGTGGACACAAACATTGCAAAACTTACCATAACTTACAAATTTTCTGCTAAATCTAAAAGATAAAACTGTATTGAGTTAATAAAGTTCTGTGTGTGAATGGGGTCTTTGGGCTCATTCACATAAGTGCTTTGTCCTGTACAGTGTGAATTGGGGTTTGTTGTTTTTTTTTTTTTTTAACGTGGCTATTGCTGTGTGCAGGCAACCTATGTTACACTATGGGGATGCAGCAGCTGCATGAACACATCCACTGGTCCAAATTTGTCAGGCGTATGGGTGCAGGTGTATGGCCCCAAACAGACCCTCGACATCTCACCTTTGAGACAGACAAAGAAATCGTGGACACAGATTCTTCAACTCCTTTCTTTGCAGGTTCAGTTGCACTGAAGATGAATGAACAGGAGACAGAGGCTCCTGTTCATTCATAAAGTGAGTTTACTCTGCTACAGTTTTGAAAGGACACAGGAGCGATCGGTACCGATCCCTCACTGTGTCCAATTCAGAAAAGGAAGGGGCCGGTAAATTACCTAGTTACCGGCCCCTCCCCCCACTCTCCATCCTCCGTGTGCCCACCACAGCTGACAGGAAAAGGAAGCTAGGAGAGCTGCAGGGGGGATGAGGGGGGGCCCGGTCACACAGGGGGGAATCAGATTTGGGCAGCACATGAAGGGGGGATCAGTTCAGCAGGACGGGAGGACAATTACAGAATTATGCACTGTGTCTGTGTCTCTCCCTCCAGCAGCTGTAAGCAGCAGGAGGGAGGGGGGGGACCGGCTTTTAGCTGCTGGAGGGAGAGACACAGACAGTGCATCATTCTGTAAATGTCCTCCCGTCCTGCTGCACTGATCCCCCTTCTGTCCCTGTGTTCATGAGCCACTTACAGGAGGCCCAGTGGTACCCCCCCACCCCCTTATCGGTGGCTCTGTATATAGGGATCTTAGATTGTAAGCAACTTGAGGGCAGGGACTGACGTGAATGTACGAAATGTAAAGTGCTGCCTAAATTTTTGTCACAATAAATACCTGTAAAAAAATAAAAGAACCTCCACGAAAAAATAAAGGTCATTTTACCCATAGTAAAGGGCAGACATGCCTATATGCCTTGTTTTATTAGGAAGCATAAAACCCATGGAGGTGATGTTTAGAGAACGGCATTCCAGCTGTATGGTGTGTGAGAACTCCTTGGTATTCTGGATATACAATGACAAGCTGCTGGCTATTACTGGCATTCATTGCTTAGCCGTAATGTGATAAATGACTCCCTGCTAGGTGTGTGGATGGGGGATAGGCTGAACGGACAGTATACTGCAATTAATATAGAAGGAAAAATGAATCAAGCGGTTTCCTGCTAAGCACACGCAGCAAACATGAAGGAATACAGAGAGGGAGCGATCCCTGTGATTTATGGGAGGATTGGAAATTAGATTTAAGGGGAAGCTAGCGATGAGGAAAATAGTATATTTATGCTGTATTGTTTCTTGAACAGTGTGTATCGTAGGCTGACAGACGTGTGTGGAGGAAACAGGAAAATAACGGAATTATGGGCATGTTTAAGTGAAGGGCCGTGTTTGCCCGATGTGCATGCACAGGTGTTGCGAGCATCCACATACAGGGAGTCTCATTCGTTTCTATTGGGACCCAGTGGCTGCTCAATTGGACATCTGTGTGGGTGTCCCCCCCTCAACAATATCTGCGTTCAGGAACACCCACCTGCATGCACCCGCACCTTTATGGATGTCAAATTGGAAACAGCGGCTGAATGCGCACATCCGCTGCATCCCAATAGACATAAACGTGACCACTCGGTTTTTATACTATGTGGCAAACTTTCCTCTTTTACATTTTAACTACTTCCCACCCGGCCACTGCACATAAATGGGCTTCCTCCTGAGTGGACATTCCTGAACATCCCTCAGAAGGAGCGGGATTGTGCGGCCGCGTCCCCGCTCAGCCGAGCGATCCTGATGCGCTCGTGTCGCCCCGGACACAGGGCATCTCGTATCGGCAGGAGGGCTCTGTGATTGGGCCCTCCTGATCACATGATGGCTATGTCCAATCACAGCCATCAGGTGATGTAAATAGAGAGTCAGTTGTTAGGTGGTCGGCTCTCCTTCTCCTCAGAGCTTGTCAATGAGGAGACACTCCTGAACCTCCCTCAGAAGGAGCGGGATTGTGTGGCCGCGTCCCCGCTCAGCCGAGCGCTCCTGATGGGCTTGTGTCGCCCCGGACACAGTGCATCTCGGATCGGCAGGAGGGCTCTGTGATTGGGCCCTCCTGATCCCATGATGGCTGTGTCCAGTCACAGCCATCATGTGATGTAAATTGAGAGCCAGTTGCTAGGCGGTCGGCTCTCCTTCTCCTCACAGAGCTTGTCAATGAGGAGACACTCCTGAACGTCCCTCAGAAGGAGTGGGATAGTGCGGCCGCGTCCCCGCTCAGCCGAGCGATCCTGATGCGCTTGTGTCGCCCCGGACACAGCGCATCTCGGATCGACAGGAGGGCTCTGTGATTGGGATCATCATATGATGTAAATAGAGAGCCGGTTGCTAGGCGGTCGGCTCTCCTTCTCCTCACAGAGCTCCTCACGTCAATGAGGAGAAGGAGAGCGGATCTCTGCAGACGGCCGGTGATCAGAGTGTATGAGCTGTTTTTTAAAGCTTTTTACACACTAATCAGCGGGGTAGTGTCTCCACACAGTGGTCCCAAAACGGTGTCCCCAAAAAGTGTGCCCACAAAGTGTCCCCACACAGTAAAAACACCTGCCCCACATATGTCCCAGTAAAATCATCTGTCCCAGTGATCACACAAACCAATTATTAGACACTTGGATTTTTTTTCACCAAAGATATGTAGCAGAATAAATTTTGGCCTAAATTCATGACGAAATTTGATTTTATCGGATTTCTTTTAAAACAAAGTATAAAATATTGTGTTTTTTTTTTTTTTTTTTTTTAATTTTCGCTCTTTTTTCGCTTATATTGCAAAAAATAAAAAATCAAGTGGTGAATACATACCACCAAAAGAAATCGCTATTTGTGTGAACAAAATTGTAAAAATCTTATTTGGGTACAGTATAGCATGACCGCGCAATTGTCATTCAAAGTGCGAGAGCACGGAAATCTGAAAATTGGTCTGGGAAGGAAGGGGGTGAAAGTGCCCGGTATTGAAGTGGTTAATCACGAATGAGAGAGAGATGGAATAACCGGCGCGGTTGATGTCGTTATCACTTTGCATGTATCCGGTGGATAGATCCCTCATACTGCATTGAACCCACGCTTTGCTAGGCTCCTATAACGTGGAGTCTAGCCATCTGGTAAGGATACATCCTTTTCTTATCACGGTGGAAGGTGCACTTTGGATCATCCGCTTTTTGCATCTTTTTGAGACACTACAAAGGATTGTTTTCTTCACATTATCCATTTGAATACTTTAATGTACTGATCACATTTATTCATTTATTGTTGTTCACATAGCGCGGCAGTTTTTGTTTTTTTATTGTTTATACACATATGTTCTTTTGTGTTATTGCCATCTGCTTTCTTTATATTTCACCTGCGCAATTTCTACATTCCTTTTTTAGTATGTTCTAGAACTGTCATTCTGATCCCAGCGTTACTATTTGGGGGGGTGTGGGGTCCTTTAATTAGGCAGGCCTCGCAGTAATCCTACTGCTGCTTTAGGGCACTTTCACACTGAGGCGCTGGGGCGTTGTCTTAGCTGTGCTTTTCGGCCGCTAGCGGAGCGCTTTTAACCCCAGCTAGTGGCCGAAACAGAGTTAAAAGCGCCTGCAAAGCGCCGCTGCACTGACACTTTGCCAGCGCTTCGGCGGCGCTTCCCATTGATTTCAATGGGCAAGGGCACTGTAGGAGCGGTGTATACACTACAGCGCCTCAAAGATGCTGCTTGCAGGACTTTTTTTTAGCGTCCTGCCAGCGCACCGCTTCAGTGTGAAAGCACTCGGGCTTTCACACTGGAGTGACAGGAGAGGCTCTTTGCAGGTGCTATTTTTAGTGCTATAGCGCCTGTAAAGCACCTTTTTTAAAGAGCAAGTAAATCCCAATGGGTTTTACTTTCTCTTTTTTCCCCTGCAAAGTAAAAGCATAATGGGCTAGTATGCAAAACGAAGCTCGCGATGTCCCCGCTGGTGGCCGCATCCATCTTTGCCCTTCTTCCTTCCGGAGCTGCAGACTCCGGCTCTGTGACTGGCCAGAGTGGCGTGACGTCACTTCCGTGCATGCCTGCGGGAGCCGCCAGTCACGGCACTTGCTAGTGAAGAAATGGCACGGAGGGCCGTTTCTTCACAGCGCATGCGCCGATGACATCATTGGCGCACTACAAGGTAAATACCTCCTTAACGGTGCACATTTAGGAGATTTTTACAGTACCAATAGGTAAGCCTTATTTAAAAAAAGCTCTTGTGGATTTAAATAACCTTTTTATTTATGGTTAATTCTCCTTTAAAAGAGTGTGGCAGGGGGCGTGTCCTATGACTACATACGTTTGCTAGTAGGTGTCCCTCATTCCCATCTCAAAATGTTGGGAGGTATGCTTTCTCCCCCCTCCCTCCCTGCCTGTCAGCTCCATGTCTGTGCCTGCCCCTCCCGCTGTGGCTGCTTTAATTACTATCAATTTCTCACACTATCCTCTCTGGTTATGTATGTAATGTCCCCCTGTGATTGTGCTTAATAAAAAATAATGCAGTATATACCTTGTTTACAGAGCGCTGATCTGACCCGCCACGTCTCTCCTCTCTCTCGCATGACAGCTGCAGCGGGCGGGGCCGCCTCTCTCCTCATCTCTCCTCCCCTCCTGACTTATGTCAGCGGGGGATCCTAACCCCCACCCGCTGCATCTGTCGGGCTGAGAGAGGAGAGAGGCGGAGGGTAAGATCAGTGCTGATCAGTGCTCTGTAGACGAGGTATATACTGCATTATTTTTATAAAGCACCATCACAGGGGGACGTTACATACATAATCAGAGAGGATAGTGTAAAGTTACATTAGTGGTTTAACCACTTCAGCCCCAGAAGAATTGGCTGCTCAATGACCAGGCTATTTTTTGCGATACGGCACTGCGTCTTTTTAACTGACAATTGCACGCCCCAATTCTCTAATTCTCGGATCCCTGGCTGGAGCTCCTGGCCCCTCCCTCCTGTCGAGTGCCCCCACAGCCAGCAGCTTGCTATGGTGGCAACCGAGCCGAGGAGCCCCGGGAGGAAGTGGGAGCTGGATGCCTCTAAAGAGTATATCCGCTACCCCCCCCCCAAAAAAAATGTGGCATGTCAGGGGGTTCCCCGTCACTGGGTGGAACTCCGCTTTAAGCTGGCCATAGTTGGATCAAAATGTGGCCAATTCAGCAGGAACCGTCCAAATTTTGATCCATCTGTGGGCAGGCTGGTTGTACTGAAGTCAATCTTGTCAATTGACTTCAGTACAATCAACCTGTCGGGGTTTTTTTTTTTGTACAATCTGGCCATAGCTGGCAGCAGTGATCATTGTATTCTGACGGCGGGGAAACTTCCTGCTGTCAGAATACAATAGCTTAACGGGAGGGACTCCCCCCCCCCCATCAACAATGACTGTGTTTTAAAGGAAAGAAAATTGCAGAACGTATGGCCAGCCCACTTACACTGGTGGTTGGTGCAGGGCTCCCTTAAATTGGTGGTCAGTGGGACACATGCCCCTTTATAGCTATTGGTGTCAGTAGATGCTTTGGTGTAGATGGTGTCAGTAGATGCTTTGGTGTAGATGGTGTCAGTAGATCATTGGTGTCAGTAGATGCTTATCTTAAAGACATAAATTGCAAAATTGCTCAAGAAACCCCTGGCAATCTCTGGTGGAACCTGGGGGGTTGAGAAAGGTTGGTGTAAGGGCACCAATGGAGAAGAAGGTAAGAGGCTATCAGGAGGCACCGCCAGACGACATCTTTTTAAACTGGGGACACAGACTTCCCAGTAAGTGTTGCAAATTTCCGTTTTCGCATTCACTCTTTGTACCGGCCTACTGCCCTAGCTATATTTGAATAATTGTCGGTTCCCTGAATAGTCCTCAATCAAATCATCATCAAATGTGCTCTCACTGAACCATTTTTTTATGAATATGCCTCCAAGATATTGTTTCGACTACAAATAATAGAATTGCCAAGTAAAACAGTAAGACAGCGTTCTGCCCATAGTGTGACCCTGGGATCGAGATGAAAGATTTCATAACAATCTTCTTCTTCACAGAGAAGGAAAAAGAAAGCGCAGAGCGAAATCGTGTTCTCCGTAACAAGCTGAATTGAGTTACATAATCACATGGCTCCCTGCAGTGAGTCAGGGGAAGCTTTGTGGAGGAGCCAGCAGACTGGTATTATAGGACTTTATAACCTGGCAGGAAGTAACAATTTCTTAATGGTCCTATCGTCTTCCACTCTTACCTTTGTGTGAACCCTTAAAATGTTTTCATCTCCTTTCTGAAGATAAGCGCTTGCCTCTGTCCAAGCATTGCATGTAGTATTTAACAAAGAGAAGAGAAAATGACCTGTGACTTCTAGTCATCAGTTTGATGCAAGTTAGGACAACCAATCAGATTCCAGGTTTTTTTTTGTCAAAGCTTAATCCCTTAGTGAAAATGCTATTGGGTTCAAAAAACGTCTATTTTTACAGCTCACCCTTATCAGAAGATCTAAGGCTGTGGCCCGCAGTCTAGGATGCTTAGAGTCAGGGTAGGCCCCAAGGAAGGCAATTTTTTTTTGGCTCTTTATTTGCTTGAAAAATGAATGTACATTTAAAGAAAAAGGTTCTTGGTGCTTTGCAGGATATGGAAAGCTGCTGAATCTCTTTAAACTGGTCACATGGACCAGGGCTCATTGACCAAGCTGATCTGACAGACAGACTGCCAGGCAAGCAGTAGAAGTGCTAGCTTTTCAGCCTTGGCAGCATTCAGCTAAAGTTGAGGTACCTGGCTTCCTTCCTACTGTCCTGTAGATACACTGCCCCCTACTGTCCTGTAGATATGCTGCCCCCTTCTGTCTTGTAGATACGCTGCCCCCTTCTGTCCTGTAGATACACTGCCCCCTTCTGTCCTGTAAATATGCTGCCCCCTTCTGTCCTGTAGATACGCTGCCCCCTTCTGTCCTGTAAATATGCTGCCCCCTTCTGTCTTGTAGATACGCTGCCCCCTTCTGTCCTGTAGATACGCTGCCCCCTTCTGTCCTGTAGATACACTGACCCTTCTGTCCTGTAGATACGCTGCCCCCTTCTGTCCTGTAGCTACGCTGCCCCCTTCTGTCCTGTAGCTACACTACCCTCTTCTGTCTTGTAGCTACACTGCCCTCTTCTGTCCTGTAGATACAGTGCCCACTTCTGTCTTGAACATACACTGCCCCCTTCTGTCCAGTAGATATACAGCCCCTTGTGCCCTGTAGATACACTACCATCTTCTGTCCTGTAGATACGCTGCCCCCTTCTGTCCTGTAGATACGCTGCCCCCTTCTGTCCTGTAGATACGCTGCCCCCTTCTGTCCTGTAGATACGCTGCCCCCTTCTGTCCTGTAGATACGCTGCCCCCTTCTGTCCAGTAGATACGCTGCCCCCTTCTGTGCAGTAGAAACGCTGCCCCCTTCTGTCCTGTAGATACGCTGCCCCCTTCTGTCCTGTAGATACGCTGCCCCCTTCTGTCCTGTAGATACGCTGCCCCCTTCTGTCCAGTAGATACACTGCCCCCTGCTGTCCTGTAGATACGCTGCCCATTCTGTGCTGTAGATACATTGCCCCCTTCTTAACCGTAGATACACTGCCCCTTCTTAACCGTAGATACACTGCCCCCTTCTTAACCGTAGATACACTGTCCCCTTCTTAACCGTAGATACACTGTCCCCTTCTGTCCTGTAGATACACTGCCCCCTTCTGTCCTGTAGAGACACTGCACCAATTGCCTACTGTATAGACGTAGGTAGATGAATCCATAGAAGTCTATAGGGATACATCACGCAGACACGGAATGTGAACAGTTCCCAGAGGTCGCAGTTGTTGGATGGTGGTCTCTGGAGAAGGGGTGTGCTATTATTTAGGTCACCTTTTAAAAAGAGCAAACAGGTGAGGGGAACTTTATCTGAAAGTGCACTTACCCTTTAATGAAGTCTCCCTAACAATTTTAAACTCTTATTTAATCGTTTATGAATAAAGTTCTTCATGCACTTGGTCACATAGGGATTTTTCCTGTTATTGCGAAGCAGGGTGGTTGGGCAGTCCCCACCCCCACCCCCAATATCTGACTGTCTACAGCTATAAAGGAGACATTTGTATGAGTTACAGCTCTGGCTGTGGGTGTGTGGGCCTCTCAAAAACAGTGCTGCCATTCACACAACCTATGGCACTGTGTGACCTATCTGCCGGTGCTTCTAAACACACACATCTCACATGAATGATCAGCACTGCCTGTTCATTCCTGATAGTTAAAGATGACATAGGGCCGCAGTGCTGTGTGATCCATCAGCCGGTACTGTGTATGTTTTCAAGTAGCCAGAGATGAATTACCGTATATACTCGAGTATAAGCCGAGTTTTTCAGCACATTATTTTTTGTGCTGAAAATTCCCCCCTCGGCTTATACTCGAGTCGAGCACTTTTCTGCAGCAGAGAATGACATTTTCCGAACTGGCTTTGGGGCCCCGTATCTCGGTGCAAACCCAGTGGAACTAGCACTACAACATATCCAAAGCTGGGGTTCCTAGCACCAAGTGGCCCCGAGATACGGGGCCCCAAAGTCGGTTCGGAAAATGTCATTCTCTGTTGCAGAAAAGTGCTTGACATTCTCCGAACTGACTTTGGGGCCCCGTATCTCGGGGCTACTTGGCTGCAGCTAGGGGGCATCTAGGAACCCTTACCTACCGAGTTTGAAGTTCGGGGGACCTATGGCTGCAAATAGGCATTGTTGACCCTCTTTTCCACTTACAGTAGCTGTGCATTTCTCACCCGAGGCTTATACTCGAGTCAATAAGTTTTCCCAGTTTTTTGTGGTAAAATTAGGTGCCTCAGCTTATATTCGGATCGGCTTATACTCGAGTACATACGGTACACAGCCCTCTGTGATTCCTCACTATTATGAATGGGCAGTGCTGTAGGGCTGTGTATTCTTTCTGTGGCTGTTGTAAATATATATAGCACTGGCCAATAGATCACACAATGCTAAAGTCCTTAGTGATCTATTACTTTAATGGTCGAACAATCAGCACTGTTGGGGCAGTTCTGATTGTTCATTCATATAGTAAAAGAACATTCATTGCGTTTACAAGCCATTTTTAGGAGGGGGTGATCCTTTTTCCAACCTAGTGATTCTGTGTTTGAATTTTTTTTTTTCTGTTGGTGTTATATCTTTTACTTATCTTATCTTTTACTTATATCTGTTATTAGGATGTCATTGCTTGCACTGAGTAAATACAGCTGGATAAAACAAAAACTGTGTCTGTCTTTAATTTCGGGCTGCAAAGCAACAAAATGTGATTATTTTACCACTTGCTGTCCGCCCCATAGCAGTTTTACTGTTACAGGTCAGCAACTCTGCGCAGGATCAGGAATGCAAACTTAATGTCTACTGGCACCCCGCCGATCATCCTGCAGACACACAGAATGATGGTCTACCTATGTAAACAAGGCAGATTGCCGTTCTGACAGGGGGAAAGGCCTGGATCCTGTGTCTCTGCAAAGTAGGGGCATGGATCCATGTCTCCCCCCTAGTAAAAACAGCACCCACACTGTACAAAAACACAAGCTAGGCACACCTTTAACCCTTTGATCGCCCCTGACGTTAACCCCTTCCCTGCCAGTGTCATTAGTATAGTGCATATTTTTAAGAGGGGCATTCCCCCCCCCCTCCCGCCGCCTTCCGGAACTTGCCTGGGCTCTCCCGTTCCACTGGGAGGCCCGAGCAACCAGCCGGCACATCCGCCGGCTGGCCGAAGACCCGAACAAAGCCAAAGCTTTGTTCGGGTCTCGGATCTAGTAATCCGTAAGCGATGTCATGACATCACTTCCCGTATTACTGGCATGTTAAAGGCGCCGGTTTTAAAAAAATAGAAAGTATGCAAAAACACTGATCTTTCTTATGGACCTTCAATCCCTCCATAAAGAGTACCTGTCACTGCCTATTAATGTCACAAGGGATGTTTACATTCCTTGTGACAGCAATAACAACAACAAAAAAAAAGTGTAAAAATTATTGTTTTTAAATGTAGAGATCATCGGCAGACAATATTGGCTATCGGCCTGAGAGGTTGTCAAAATATGGGTCTCGTATCGGCACCGGAGAAAAAACGATATTGATCAATCCCGAATTACTAGTAAAAAAAAATAGATATATCTATCTCTCTCTCTCTCTCTCTCTCTCTCTCTCTCTCTCTCTCTCTCTCTCTCTCTCTCTCTCTCTCTCTCTCTCTCGAGAGAGAGAGAGAGAGAGAGAGAGAGAGAGAGAGAGAGAGAGAGATAACTATATATATATATCATATATAATTCTTAAAAAAAAAATGCACATAATATATATATATATATATATATATATATATATATATATATATATATATATATATATATATATATATATATATATTTTATCTCTATCTACATACATACATAATAAATATAATATTTGCTATAATATATATAGAGAGAGAGAGAGAGAGAGAGAGAGAGAGAGAGAGAAAGAGATCTCTCCCTCTCTCTCTCTCTCTCTCTCTCTCTCTCTCTCTCTCTCTCTCTCTCTCTCTCTCTCTCTCTCTCTCTCTCTCTCTCTCTCTCTCTCTCTCTCTCTCTCTCTCTCTCTATATATATATATATATATATATATATATATATATATATATATATATATATATATATCTATATCTATATAGATATATCTATATACATATATATCTATATAGATATAGAGAGCGAGATAGATATATATCCTATAGTTTGTAGACGCTAGAACTTTTGCGCAAACCAATTGATATTATCACTTATTGTGATTTTTTTTTTTTTTACCAAAAATATGTAGCAGAATACATATTAGCTGAAGTTCTATAGCAGAAAAGTGAAAAATATAGATTTTTTTTTTTCAAAATTGTCTTTTTTTTTGTTGTTGTTTATAGCAAAAAATAAAAACACACAGAGGTGATCAAATACCACCAAAAGAAAGCTCTATTTGTGGGGAAAAAGGACATAAACTGTATTTGGGTACAACGTTGCACGACCGCGCAATTGTCAGTTAGAGTAACACAGTGCTGTATCACAAAAAATGGCCTGGTTGGGGGGTAAATCCCCTGGAGGTCAAGTGGTTTCTTTTTTCTATCCAGTGTATGTACACCATGTGAATATGAGTTGTATGTCCCATATTTTATATTGTCGTCTGTCCCAACCCCTACTACTGTTATTTTTTGTTGAACAGCTTGGTGTGCATATAAATGAGAAAAATATTAATAACTGCATGATGAATAAAAACGCAATTCCTATAGAAGATTCCTATCATTATACAGTATGTATTAGTCCTCAGAATATATACAGTCCTATCATTATACAGTATGTATTAGTCCTCAGAATATATACAGTCCTATCATTATACAGTATGTATTAGTCCTCAGAATACAATAGTCATGCTTGCTGAGGTTCATCATACATGGGAGCACACTGCCCCCAAAATCCACGTTGGTAGGGTGGCTCAATAAAGAGAGCCTATGGAAAGGTAAATAATTAAAAATCCATTTTTGGGAAGAGTGGAGCATTTCTGATCAGAAGCTCTGATCCACTCGAGCTGTTCATGCAGCTTGTTGACTCTGATATAAACACCGCAGTCGTGCCCCAACAAGATTATTTAGGGAAAACAATACAAAAGATAACACTGCCAATCAAAGCCAGCGTTCCATGCAGAGGATGATTTTCTGTGCGATAATCCCTGGCAGCAGCACGCTACCCACAATGCACCTGGCTGACGGGGTCTCTGTTAGTGTGCTGGCACTGACCCCCTTCCTGCAGACAGGTCTGAACAATCCGAGGCAGAGAAATAGAATTTTTTGCACTGCAGTAACCTCAGATGTTGCACACAAATTCCATTTATTGTTCCTGTTTACAAAGTTTCTATCAGTAATCCCAGCCAGTTACTTGTGAGATGAGGACTGCTGTTAGGAATCACGGGGGCGCCAATACAGCCCAACTGACAGGGCCCATGGCCAAAAGTCATAGAGGACATAGGTTTATCAGTCCCTTTCTCTGTAGCTTCAGCTGTACAGATGAGTGAGTAGGAAGCGCTCTGAGGCTTCCTACTCATTCACAAACTGAAGCATAGTAAATGCCGTTTACTATGCCTCGGTGATGAATGGACACAGCAGTGGTTTATGCTGATCACTCACTGTGTTCATTCAGGAAAGGAAGTGGCCAGTAAATTACATTTTTACCGGCCCCTTCCCTCGCAAATCTTGAAACATCCCCTGTGTGCCCACAGCAGGTGCCGGTGGGTGAGAAGAAGGGAAGCCAGCAGCACTGTGGGGGGAAAGGAGCGCACGGGGGGCCCAGACAGTAGTTGGAAGTGGTGCACGTGCTAGAACCATTCCCCCTGCAGTGCAGCCATCGGGGGAAAGAGGAGGAGAAGCTGGCAGCACTGCAGGGGGAGGCAGAAGAGGATTGGTGCCTGCAATAAGACAGTACAGCCGGGTCTCCTGCTCAACAGGTGCCGGGCCCCCCTTTTGAACTGATTGGGCCCGGGCCCAGTATAAGAGGGGTGGCTGTACTGCCTAATCAGCGGCCCTGTGTGGGGGTCTTCGCTGTTGATGTTGGGGCTCACGGCAGACTGTCAGTTTCTTGGAGCACCTGCTACATTATGTTACACAAAGCAATGATCGTAATCTTTAAAAAATGTCAAAAAATTAGCTGATCCTCTGAACCAGACCCCCAGAATCATTAGTTGTCTGTACCCGCCCTCATTTATGATTATTAGAAATTATTGGGAGCTGTGAGATGTCTATGCCTGCACCCAAAGCAATGTTACTGAAGCATTGGCAGGAATCCTTCTAGTAACTTGGAATGTGCTGATCACTGTGCTGCTTCTCCTTTCACTGTCCAGTCACAGGCTTTTTTACTTTTTTCTATAATATTCAAAAAAAATAAATTCAAAATCAGTTTAGGCCAATATGTATTCTTCCACATATTTTTGTTAAAAAAAATCGCAATTAGCGTATATTGATTGGTTTGCGCAAAAGTTATCGCGTCTACAAACTGTGGGATAGATTTATGGCATTTTTTTTTTTTAAGGCCTCCACTCAGGAGGGACTCCAGTCCCCACAGGGTTAAGAGCCACAGGAAGCCCTATTAGGTGTGATGGTGTGTGAGTAGGAGTGGAGAGAGATGCCTGTTTGGAAGCTGCCAGATAGCAAGACTGGGAATGTGCGAACCCCGGGGTAAAGTCCCATCTATGGACTCAGTATTTTGTTTATGCTGTTTTTGTGCTGAAGACAAGCAGACTTTTGTGTTGTCTTTTTGTTTTGCTGCTGGAAGCTATTTTTCTTTGTGTTTTGCCTGAAGAAAAATAAACACCTCTTTTGTTTAAATTTAAACGGCTTTGCACATGCTCCCATGGAGCTTATAACTCCCAAACTTTACAATGTGTGAAATATATATATATATATATACACATATATACACAAAATTCCAAATACAGTTCTGATACAAAATGACTGCATCCCTTGTATTATAGTGTTATTATAGCAAATATTATATTTATTATGTATGTATGTAGATATATATATATATATATATATGTGTGTGTGTGTGTGTATATATATGTATGTGTGTGTGTGTGTGTATATATATGTATGTGTGTGTGTGTGTGTATATATATATATATATTATGTGCATTTTTTTTTTAAGAATTACATATGATACAATATTCCAAATACAGTTCTGATACAAAATGACTGCATCCCTTGTATTATAGTGTTATTATAGCAAATATTATTGTAATATCCCTTTTTTAAATATAAGCATCTGTGTCTTTTTTTTTTTTTTTTTTAACTGGATATTGGCTAGTAAGCCTAACGCTGACAAATATCACATGACATTGTGTGGAACTGCTAAAATGGGTCTCTGTTACCCAGCGGCAGCCCGAGGGGACCTGTGCGCGGCCGGAGCCTTAGCATTTATCCTCATGCGCAAAATCCTGATCATTCATTTTGCTAACTATGTATTCGGAGGCCTGGCTGTAATCGGAAGTGACACATGAGCACGGCTCTGTACAGCTGAATAACCATATGATCCGCCGTCTCCAGCGCACTGGACTGTGTACTGCTCTATTCAATCTGCGGGAGTGGAGACTGCGTCCGAATATCTTCCTATGTGATAGAACAGATGGTTCTGGAAGAAACATACTGACTGTAGGCTCCCCGATAATTCCAAACTTCTCTCTGAGTTACTATGGGATTCGTAAAGGAGATTCTGTTCATAGAAAGCCAATTACTACTCTAACCTGGAACCTTCCAACTGTCTATCTCTTTTCTTTCAAAGCTTCATTGAACAAGCTGAAGTTGGAAGCTGATTGGCTACCATCCACAGCTGCACCGGATTTTGCACTCTCCAGTTTTCGTAAATCACCCCCATGTTTCTATCTTTCTGTCTATTATCTACCAATCAATCTATCTGTCCATCAATCAATCATTCACTCTAATATCCATCTTTGAATTGATCTTTCTTCCCTTCCCTCCCCTCTTTCCTTGAGCGTTCACTACCTGACACCTGCACATGTGTAGGGAGTTTAATCTGTCCAGCACCAAGGAATGTTGAGATTGCACACTAAGCTGTCATAGTGTTAGTGTACAGCCTGTAGAAACGTGCTTGCAGGCCGGTGAGACGCTTTTTGTCTACATCATCCACCCTGTGTAAGCTTCATCACCATCCACGGAGCTTACACTGAATATTGTGTGGTGGATGTGACGGGACAATGGAGGAGTGCAGTAGTAAGAGACTTTGGGGGTGATTTACTAAAGGCAAATCCACTTTGCACTACAAGTTCACTTGGAAGTAAAGTCGCTGTAGATCCGAGGGGGACATGCAAGGAAAATAGAAAACAGCATTTTAGCTTGCACGTGATTGGATGATAAAATCAGCAGAGCTTCCCCTCATTTCAGATCTTCCCCTTAGATTTAGACCGACTGCACTTCCAAGTGCACTTGCAGTATACTTGTAGTGCAAAGTGGATTTTTCCTTTCGTAAATAACCCCCTTTGTCACTTTAACCACTTCAGCCCCGGAAGGATTTGCCCCCTTCCTGACTAGGCCATTTTATGCGATTCGGCACTGTGTCGCTTTAATTGACAATTGCGCGGTCATGCAACGCTGTACCCAAACAAAATTTATGTCCCTTTTTTTCCCTCACAAATAGAGCTTTCTTTTGGGGGTATTTGATCACCTCTGCGTTTTTTATTTTTTGCACTATAAACAAAAAAAGGTGACAATTTTGAAAAATAAAAACAATATTTTTTTAGTTTTTGCTATAATAAATATCCCTAAAAAATTAAAAAAAAAAAAAAAAAAAAATTTCTTCATCAGTTTAGGCCAATATATATTCTGGAGCGGTACCTGGTCACGTGATTTTCTCTTACGTACTGCACAGGCGCTAATGACTAAAGGAGTCATTGGTATCTGGTAAGCAGATATCCATCTACCACTGTGGGGTGTATCTAATTCTTGGTGAAGGATTTTTCATTTGTTTATATAGAAGAATCTACCTAGACTACAAGATCACTGTTCATCCACCATTCTATTTTGAGTTTATCCTCAAATTGTGACTTTATCACCACTATTGTTTATTTATTATATGTGTATTATCATTGTTTACACAGTTTGCCTATTCACTAGTTCTATCAAAGGTCTCCATTCCCATGAGAAACTTGTTTTCCCATTCAGACATACTGTTACACTGGTTTTCTCTGTTAGCCACTAGCGCCCCCTACCCACTACCAATATATATATTCTTCTACGTATTTTTGGTAAACAAATATCGCACTAAGCGTATATTAATTGATTTGCACAAAAGTTATAGTGTCTACAAAATAGGGGATAGATTTATGGCATTTTTCTTATATTTTTCTTCTTTTTTTTTACTAGTAATGGCGGTGATCTGCTTTTTTATCGGGACTGCGACATTGTGGCGGACAGATCGGACACTTTTTTTTTTGGGACCATTTATACAGCGATCAGAGCTAAAAAATAGCCACCGATTACTGTGTAAATGTCACTGGCAGGGAAGGGGTTAAACACTAGGGGGCGATCAAGGGGTTAAATGTGTTCCCTCAGTGTATTTTCTAACTGTGGGGGGGATGGGAGTGACTAAAGAAGGAGACAAATCGCTGTTCCTAACTAAAAGGAACACACGATCTGTCTCTCCTCTCCTGACAGAGCTGGGATTTGTGTGTTTACACACACAGACCCCTGTTCTGTCTCTCGTGCCGTGATCGCGAGTGGCCGGCGGTCATCGGGGTGCGTAACTTCTAAGGCTCTTAAAGGAGCCGATGTACCTGTAGGTCGATTGGCGCAGGGCTGCCAACCTGCTGATGTATATGTTCATGTGCCGGTTGGGAAGTGGTTAAGGTATCTTTAAAAGAGACATAATGGTGTTGATTTACTAAAGGAAAATAGACTGTGCAATTTGCAAAGTGCTGTTGTCCTCTGCAAGTACAGTTGCCCCAGAGCTTAGTAGATGAAGCAAAGCTTCGCTTTGCAAAGAGTACCCAATCACGTGTAAGGAAAATAAATAAAATCTGCATTTTTGCTTTGAGATGATGGAAGTCAGCAGAGCTTCTGCCTTTTAACTAAGCTCTGGAGCAACTGCTTTATTTCCCTTTAGTTATTCAACCTCATTAGCTTTTCGATTTATCCCAACTATGGGTGAGGATGGAACATTACAGCCAGGGCTGCTCTTTTTTTTATTTTTATCCAGATTTTGTTTTTTTGTTTTTTCTATAAATAAATGTAGATTTGGGCTTTAAGGGGATTGACAAGTTGGAGCAGCTTGTGCTGGACAAGATGGAGAGGACCCGGTAGGACATCTGTCTGTTCCTATTTATATTACCTTTTGTAGGTCAAGTGGAAGATTCATTAGTGGGGGAATGGGGCTCCTCCTGGATCCTAATAAAATCACTAAGCTTTATTCAAGGCAAATAGGTCAAATACCGTGTCCTCTGAATCAGACGTCCGTCCCATCCCCATCCCCCCCCCCCTGATCCAGGTCTGACATCCTCTGCGTCAAAGCGTTTCCCAATAGTTTACGGAGATTCTGTCTGTCCAGCCGGGATGATTCATCTCATTGTTTAGGTTCTCATGTTCCTCCTTCCCTAGACTTTATAAACCATCTTCCCATAATCTGGTTGTAGACCTGCCTGGGAATCTTCATCTTACCACAGTAATACGTTCAGTAAGCATAAATACCATTAGCGGATGGGGTAATTTTGTGTAAACTAACAAAGACAAAAAAGAGGGGGCGCACCATGAAACCGTTCATTGTGTAAAAATCCACAATACTCACAAAAGTAAAGGACGGCAAGCCAAAAATCAATGCGGCCCTAATGTAGAAATGATGTCCCTCACAAAGTGTGTAACTCGCGTGTTTTAAGTGCAGTGCCCTCTTCTTCAGTGTTGACTACAATGTTGTAGTCTTTGGTCTAAGAAGTGAGCAGGAAGGCCGAAGTATTACTTGGTTCCCCAGGGTCAGTTTCCATTCTTGGTTTCCCACAACGGAAGAGGAACACTATCTGAGACCATCTCCATATACATTCCTATAGACTTGCAGACTGTTACAGCTCACCTGTAACGCTGGCATTCGTTCTCAATTCAGTTTCCATTCTTGGTTTCACACAACGGAAGAGGAACACTATCTGAGACCATCTCCATATACATTCCTATAGACTTGAGGTTCCAGCTCACCTGTAACGCTGGCATTCGTTCTCAGTTCAGTTTGTAAACTGTAAACCTATGAATACTCAGGAAATGTGTCTGCAAACAAAAAATATTAACAATAAGCAAAAGAAAAATGTCTGAAGAGCACAGGTTCCACTTAATGGTCTGGAAGCAGTAGTCCACACTCCATGGCCAGAGGCAGGGCTGTAGCATACATATTCCGGCTGCTTTGCAAACCTCAGCTAGGACAGAGGCGATCACTGTATGCTGTGTTATATTTCTGACCTAATAAATT
The DNA here is from genome assembly GCA_037952925.1 of Lithobates clamitans. Lineage (NCBI taxonomy): Eukaryota > Metazoa > Chordata > Amphibia > Anura > Ranidae > Lithobates > Lithobates clamitans. The sequence continues at coordinate 1,134,702 of JBBGZY010002493.1, read as the reverse complement.
GTAACTGCACTTTAATCCCCCCTCCTTCCACCCCACTCCAATTCTTAAAGGAGCTCTATGGTCACAGCATACACTTTTTTAAAGCATCAACACTGTAATAATAATAGAAGTTATTTTATAGTTATTTGCGATATACTAATATAAGCTTACATTAAAAATCTCCTTTCGTGTTGGGAGTGGTGTCTGTCTGCCAGCTCCTCTTTCCACAACTTCCTGGATTCCCTGCATGCTTTGAGGCTTCTTCTCTGCTGTTTACTTTCAACATCTAAGGACTACATATCCCATGGTACCTTGCATGCAAGCTGCGATTCCTGTACTGACTTTGCCTTTTGAATCTCCTCTCAGCATCTCTGTAGTTCAGAAGGTAGGCTCTGTGAATTGCAGTGGCGGCTGGTGTATTTTTGTTTGGGGGGGCAAACCCCCCCCCCGCGGCAACTCAAACCTCCCCCGCTGTCTGCCGGTCGGTCCACTGGCACGTACCCCATCTAGACGGCGAGCATCCAAGGAGTGGTGGTGGGGATCGGGCATCCGAGGAGCGGTGGTGGGGATCGGGCATCCAGGCATCGGCCAGCGGCTCTTCTCCTCCTCGCTTCCGCTGTGCATCTCCTCCCCTCCTCCTAGACGTCCAATAGGAACACCTGTCATTTCAGCCAATTGGGTGATGGGTATCAGACCCACTTCCTGATTGGTCAGGACGAGGATCGGTGTTGCAACAGCTAGTATTCATTAACCCTAATGGATGGGCCACCCCTGGTGAAATGTAAAGGTATATGGGTGCAGCGCTAAACACCTTTCAACATCTAAAAATATATACCATTAATCAGTGAAACAACTTCAATGAAAAATAAAAGAAATATTACATTGAACTACATTCACAAGAAGAAATGTAAATGTGAGAAAATGATACACAAATAAGAGACAAATCAATAGCGGTAAGAGAAAAAAGGAGCTGCGCTGATAATAGATATAAAATGTAAATGATCTACTAAACAAGTGATAATCAATCAAATATACACATAAGTTGATGACTGAAATGGAGCCTAAAAAAGCAATAAAAATAAATATAGTCCAATGAAGTGACACACAAATGTGACTAATTGGATCATCAATTAGAATAAACAAAAAAAAATGGAAATAAAAATAAATATAAAGTCTCTTCCATGAAACTTCCCAACGGGGAATGAAGATTTGGAGGTTGGAGGACACCCTGTGAAGAATTATCAACATTCAAAGGACACTGTGAATCCACCACCACATAGATTGAAGGCTTACCAGCTATACAAGCTGTGAGAGCTTGTGACTAATACCCAGCCAGGGCCTTTGAGTCCTCCCGACACCTCCAAGGGTTGATCAAGCCGAGCGTTCCTGCAGGTTTGGTGGATACCAGTACTCAAAGGGCAGCGTAACATCGATGGGTGAGTTAAGACCCATAAAAAGAAACAAAAAGGTTGGCCATAGGTAAAACCAGATGGTTTTTATTGGTAAAAAGGTCTGTATAAACTAACAGAGTATAAAAATTTTCCATAAAACACGTTAGGCAATTGGTACAAACACGCCCGTGTAAACGGAGTGCGAGAAAAGCTCGGGGATGTCAGCATGTCGCTCCTCCCTAAGCGTTTCGTCACTAGGCGGACGTCATCAATAGAGGTAATCAGTAGTGAGCTTATTGGCTACCATGTACAGCTGCACCAGATTTTGCACTCATTTTTAGTAAATCAACCCAATATCATATAAAACATACTTCTTATCACTTCTTATGCCGCGTACATACGACCGGACTTTCCGGCAGAAAAAGTCCGACGGAATCATTCCGTCGGACATTCCGTTCGTGTGTGGGCTTCATCGGACTTTTTCTTGCTAAAATTCTGACGGACCTAGCAATAAAACATGTTTCAAATCTTTCCGACGGACTCAATTCCTATCGGGAAAACTGTTCGTCTGTATGCTAGTCCGATGGACCAAAAAAGACGCAAGGGCAGTTATTGGTTACTGGCTATTGAACTTCCTTTTGCTAGTCCCGTCCTACGTCATCGCGTTCTAAACGAACGGACTTTGGTGTGATCGTGTGTAGGCAAGTCTGTTTCAGCAGAACTCCGTCGGAAAGACCGTCCGAGTCTACTCTGATGGAAAGTCCGGTCATGTGTACGCGGCATTAGGTGTGTGGAAAAAGGTGTTTCAAGTAAAATAATGAAGCTAATGCAGTTGTTTGCATGATGTTTGGTCGCAATCACACAAAAGCAGAGTAAACTCTTTGCTGGATGAACATCTAGTGGTTTTGTGCTAGACAGACCTCCTGATCCTATCAGTAACTTGATAAATCTCCAAGTTCCATTGTAGTCAAATATTTGATGAGCTTGTGCTACAAGCCCTGAAGTGAATCCTTTGTAATGCAGTAATAACAAAATTTGAATACAGTTTTTCACTTTTGCCGATGCTGGAAACACCTGACATCATATGAAAGAAGGAAATATTGGAGCTGATCCTAAACTTGGATTAAAAATGACCCTGACTCCGAGTGCGGTTAATATCCGTTACTGTAAAGCGACAGCCAGGTGTATCCTGTCCCTGGCAAGCACCGCTTGTACTAAGTGCGAAGGGAAAGCCTGACAGTCCTACCATAATCCTGTGCAGAAAATAAGCTGACTGTGGATTCCCTGTCCATAGGACTTATTGCATTGCAAAGAGCTATAATGACATGCCACCAATGAGGTTACAGAAAGATGAATTGATCCCTGGGGGTCACTGCCCATCGCCATATTGAATAAGAGAACGTATTATAATTGTAATTCAGCCGAAGATATCATCTCAACCATGTAATTGCAATATTTTTCCAGTCCAACCTTATTTTCCATCTTTGTGAAGGCTGTTTTTGGTTCACTGATCCAGAATGCCTACATTTTGGGGCTTCTTAAAGCTCCGGGTTCTTGGCTATCACCCATATTGTCCTCATTGTCTTCTACTGCTGAGCTCTTTGCTTTTAGTTTTCACTGCTGGGAGCCCAGAGCATTATTCTCAACACGGCACTGAAACAACTAAAAATCCAGAAGATCGCCAAAAAAGAAGACGAGTTCCAGTTGTTTGCAGAATACAGAACATCTACTAAACCATCTTGACCTGAACACTTAGCCCGGGTTCACACCTATGCGAATTAGATGTGGCTTACAACGCATCCAATTCGCAGGACATTTTAAAATTATATTCATATGAATGCATCTGGTTCACATATGTGCGTTGCATTCGCACTGCGCATTGCACAAAAAACGTGTGCGTTTTCTGGGCATTGCGTTGCGAATTACAAGCCCAGTATCTTCTATGGGAACACATCTGATTTGCAGATGCATTGCGTTCTGAACATGGATTTTCTCCTTCTCCTCACTACACCTCCCCCTCCCCCCTCTCCCTCCCCTCTCCCTCCCCTCCCTCCCCTCTCCCTCCCCTCCCCTCTCCCTCCCCTCTCCCTCCCCTCTCCCTCCCCTCCCCCTCCCCTCTCCCTACTCTCTGATCCGCAGCTGAAACGCAGATGAACCTTTGAACAAGTTATTTTTATCTCCCCAGTGAAACCTGAGCTTCAGTTCGCACCGCACATGTGTGAAACCGGGCTTAAAGTGATTGTAAAGTCTTGGTTTTTTTTTTCTATAAAAATCACAAACATGTTATACTTACCTGCCCTGTTGCAGTGAATTTGCACAGAGCAGCCCAGATCCTCCTCGGGTCCCTCTTCGGTGCTCCTGGCCCCTCCCTCCTGTTAAGTGCCCCCACAGCAAGCAGCTTGTTATGGGGGCACCAGAGCCGAGTCGCAGCTCATGTGTCCATTCAGACATGGAGCTGCAGGCCAACCCCCACCCCCTCTCTCTCTCTCCTGATTGGCTGACTTACTTTGACAGCAGCGGGAGTCAAAGGCGGAGGGATAGAGAGGGGGCTCAGGTAAGTATTAGGGGGGCTTCTATACACAGAAGGCTTTTTACCTTAATGCACAGAATGCATTAAGATAACAAACCTTTGACCTTTACAACTCCTTTAAGGCTGAACTCCTGCCTTCCCTTCAGTCTTGCACAGTTGTACAGGCTCCTCTTCTGCATTGATATTTCTTATTCTGATTTGACTGCACACTTTGAGCTTTTCACAGTGTACGTTAGAAGCTGCAGCAAGTCAGACAAAACCTGACTTATTTCCTGGCTGAAGGACACCCAACATATTTTTCCTCCAAAGCTTGACTGCCCCAGACGTGCCCCTTTCATTAAAGTGGAGCTCCAGGCTCCTTCAGAAAAAAATGAAAAGTCAGCAGCTACAAATTCTTTTAATATTAGAACCCTTACCAGTGCAGGAATCCAGCAGTGTCCTCACCCAAGCTGATTTTTCAATCGGCTCTCGGGTGCTGCTGCCACCATTTTGGTTAAGGGAAACTGGCAGTAAAGCCTTGCAGCTTCACAGCTGGTTCCTTACTGCGCATGTGCGAAGCACGCTGCGCTTTGTGAATGGCCTGGCACGGGGGAAGGAGGGGGGGGGGCTGAACTTCTGATACAAAATCAAGTACCCGCCCCCCCCATCCCGCCAAATGTGGCAGCGGAAGGGGAGGCAGAGAGCAAGCGGAGCTTTCCCATTTGGGTGGAGCTCTGCTTTAAGTTGCTTTCAGGTCTTTCAATCATAAAGGCTCAGCATCACCTGTGGGCATTGAGTACAGTGGTCTGCATGCAAATACAGCCTGCCTAGGAACGCCTCCTCCTTCCTACTGACACCTGCCCATCGAGGCACTTTGATGTTTGCATAAGTCCTCCTGCCTCCAGCCCACTGCTTGCATAAAGGCCAAGTGCTCCTGGAAGAAGTACTGAGGCAGGGTGCTGTGATGTTTTCGGGAAGCTGTGTACAGCACCATGCTGGCCGTCCCCACCAGCCATCAACTGAATGCATTGCATACAGAAGCACCGAGATCCAGTGATGATGTCATTAGGGGGGGAAAGGCGCAGCCAGGAAAGTCAACATATAAGCAGATAGATGTCTGCTTTTGGCTAGGTTCACACTGCTGCAGTGCGAATTTAGCGTGATTTTGTTCCGATTGCCTTGCGAATTTGCATTGCGAATTCTATATGTGTTCTTGCAATTCTACTGCAAATTTTGCAGTCTATGGAGCTGAATTCGCATCGCACACGGATCAAACACTCACAGGACCTTTTTTTCCCGCAGGTTATATTCGCAACGGGTTGATGTGAACGGCACTAATGTTAATCTATGCAATTTAAATGACTTGCGAATTTGAGCGATCGCAACGGCTCAAATTCGCAATAGAATTCGCAGCAGTGTGAACCTAGCCTCAAAGCCCAATTAAGATCTCACATCTTTTTATTGTCCTATTTCCCAGCAATATTTAACCCCTTTGAGACCCTCGTGAGTATACTCGCCTGATCCAGCACTAGGCAACATTCTCATGCCAAAACTGCAAAGTGCTAACCACGGAAAACAGACGAGGAAAACATCAATTATTACTATAGATAGAAATTTCTAAGGTTCAGAATACAATAAAAGTCACTGAGACATTGATAGACAGCCAACTCCAAGCACATGCCTTTTCCAAATTATAATTAAAATGAAGATTTCCCAATGTAATTACTTTGTTCCGGTGAGGGGCTTCATTAATATGAGGCATACGTACGTACTCGCTAGCAGTTTAATATTCTGATCTGGACATCTTGTGTCTGTCTTGTCGCTGTGACCTTCATCTCACACATGTAATAGACACAGCCGGGGGTTCAGCGGGCTCTGATCTACCTTCACCTATCTGATCAGGTTATACTTTGGCTTCTGAATGTTTTCTTTACATTCACATTGGAGAATCAGAACTTGACACCAGGGACACAGCTTGTAGGGTGCTTTTATCTAAAGTTGACCATAAACTATACAATCTCCTTTAACCACTTCAGCCCCGGAAGATTTGGCTGCTGAATGACCAGGCCATTTTTTTGAGATTTGGCACTGCGTCGCTTTAACCGTCAATTGCGCGGTCGTGCGACGCTGCACCCAAACAAAAATTGACGTCCTTTTTTCCCCACAAGTAGAGCTTTCTTTTGGTGGTATTTGATCACCTCTGCGTTTTTTTTTTTGCGCTATAAACAAAAAAAGAGCGACAATTTTGAAAAAAAAAACACACAATATTATGTACTTTGCTAGAATAAATATCCCCATTTTTATTTTATTTTTTAAAAAGCTAATTTTTTCTCAGTTTAGGCCGATTATGTATTCTTCTACATATTTTTGGTAAAAAAAAATCGCAATAAGCGTATATTGATTGGTTTGCGCAAAAGTTATAGCGTCTACAAAATAGGGGATAGATTTATAGCATTTTTATTATTTTTTTTTTTTTTTTACTAGTAATGGCGACTATATGCGATTTTTTTTTTTTTATCGGGACTGCGACATTATAGCGCACAGATCGGACACTTTTGGAACATTTTTGGGACCATTGGCATTTATACAGCGATCAGTGCTATAAAAATGCACTGATTCCAGTAAAAATGTCACTGGCAGGGAAGGAGTTAACACTAGGGGGCGATCAAGGGGTTAACTGTGTTCCCTGTTTGTGTTTCTAACTATAGGGGGATGGGACTGACCTAGAGGAAATGACAGATCATGGTTCCTAGCTATTAGGAACTCACGATCTGTCACTCACAGAACAGGGATTTGTGTGTTTACCATGCCCGCCATGCCATGCCCTGCCTCTCGTGCCCACGATCGCTCGTGGCCGGTGGTTATCGGCACCCCCGCATTGCAGCGGGAGCGCGCAATCCCGATCCCGCGAGCTGACGTATAGCTACGACGGCTCACGGGATCGTGCCGGCCTGCCGCAGTAAAATGACAGCGGCTGGTCGGCAAGCGGTTAAGCAGGGCTTCACCCAAAAGGGTGTTCCTCCTTGCACTCTCCAGCCCAAAACCCCCCCCCCCCAACTACCACCCCCCCCTCCCCATGCAATATCTGGCCAATTTTTTTGTTTGCGGGGAGGGGGAGCAGAAACCTGGTTTTGACAGATATCCACTCCCACTTGGATTGCCCAGTTCTTCTCCCCCTCCTCCTTCCCCGCGGTCCTCTGGGGCACATCACAGGTCCCAGAAGACTGCTGTTCCATTCACAAAGCGCAGTACTGCTCACACGTGCGCAATGGGCACCCGGCTTTGAAGCCACAAGCTGTCACAACCTGGTGCCCACAGTTAAGATGCCGACACCGGGGACCAAAGACACAGTGCTGGATCCTGGGATAGGTGAGTGGCTGTTTATTAAAAGTCAACAGCTACAGTTTTTAGAACTCCTCTTTATGATCTACCAGTAACTGTGTAGTGTGAGAGCCTACCTGATTGGATAGAAATTTAAAGAATAGTTTAGGTTTGCCCCCATATTTACGTACACTCGCAAGTACGGACACATTGGCGTTCATGGGAAATCTTGGTCAGCTTGACATGGCACTGCTCCCGGTTTTTAACATTGGCGTCTATGGGAAATCTTGGTCAAATTGACATGGCACTGCTTCCGAACCATAAGTGACAGGGACACCAAACTTGGGGAGCATCGAGAGGAGACCCAGGACTACAAAATATCCGATTTTGGCGTCAGCTAGCTTGCCTAGGTAATCTACCACATCATAGTCCTGGATCCCCAAGTTTGGTATCCCTGTCCCTTATAGTTCGAGAGCAGTGCCATGTCAATTTGACCAAGATTTCTAATAGACGCCAATGTTAAATGTTAAAAACCGGGAGCAGTGCCATGTCAAGCTGACCAAGATTTTCCATAGAGCTAGTGCATTTGCATGCATTGAGAAGTGAAAAAGCATATTGCTTCACTTTAAGTACATTTTCATTTTACATACATGCTCTGGTCCCATTGTATAACTAAAAATGGGGTATGCCTGTATTGGTAAAGCTAAAAGGTATTGTATAGTGTATGGCTAGCTTAACGTGGTTGTAACTCGAAGTGAATCACTGTCAGCCCCTCTCTTGTATGCAGCAATAACACATAGGGGTTGATTTACTGAAGGCAAATAGAGCAGTTGCACTCTGTAAGAGGAGTTGCTCCAGTGCTTGATAAATGAGCAGAAGCTCATCTGGTTTCCATCATCCAATCATGTGCAAGCAAAAAAGCATTTTTTTTTTCCTTGCACGTGATTGGGTATTCCTTTGCAAAGTGAAGTTTTACCTCATTTACTAAGCTCTGGAGCAACTTCCCTTGCAGAGTGTAAGTGTTTTGCTGAAAACGAAGCATGTAAATACCTTTTTTTTCAGATATCTTAAGGCCGGTCACGTGACTCCTGGGCGCTCTTCTACTCCGATCCAGGACTACAGCAGGAAGAGCCGAGATCTCCCTCTGACGTCAGCCGGGGAGGTCATGTGACCGCCGTGCTGGCCACACAGCCCCTCTCGCTGTAGCCGTGGATCGAAGTAGGAGAGCAGCTGGGAGTCACGTGCCCGGCCTGAAGATATGTAAAAAAAGGGTATTTACAGGCTTCATTTTTAAAAAATACTTACACAGTGCATTATGGCTGGATACAAGAGAGGGGCTGGAAGTGACAGTTTTTGGCTCACACAGACACAGGGAGCTAACAGGCAGGGAGGGAGGGGGGGAGAGGAGGACAGAGGAGATCAGTGGATGGCGGAGGCACGTAAATTAACTGTGGTGTCAGGGCTTAGCAGCCATGATAAATCGTGGTCAGTTTACAGAGGGGATGGCAAAAACTAGCAGGATCAGTCCGGTATTTTACAGCTTACAGAGGGACAGATTAGACCGCACAAGCACTGTGCTGTTTAACCTGCTACTGTTTTTCTTTCTCCTTTCCTCTCCGACCCCCCCCCACACACACACACACACACACACACACACACACACACACACACACACACACACACACACACTTCTCCCTCACCTCTCTCTGTTCCTCCTTCTCCTCTTCTTTGCCTCTACTCTTTTCTCCACACCTCTCTCCATCTTTATCTCTTCCCCAGTCTTCTACTCTCCTCTCGTCTCCTCTACACTTCTTGCTTCCTCTCTCCAACCGTGTCCTCTCCTCTTTTTTATCTTTTATCCACATCTCTTTTCTCCACACCTCCTCTCTCCTCTGCTTTTTTTTTCTCTATGCCTCGCTCCTCTTTTTTCGCCACTTCTCTCTCCACCCGTCTCCTCTTCTCTTTTTACCACTCCTCCTCTCTCTCCTCTTTTCTCCACTCCTCCTCTCTCCTCTTTTCTCCACTCCTCCTCCTTTCTCCCCTCTCCTCTCTTCCTTCCGTTCTCTCCTCTCCTTTCCTCCCCTCTTCTCACTTTTCTTCCTTCTGTTCTCCTCTTCTCTCCTCCCCTTTCTTGTCCTCCCCTCCCTTCTTCTTTCTCCCTACCATTTTTTCCTTTCCTCCTTTTTTTTTTTTTCTCTTCCCACCCTGTCATCTCCTCTCTTTTTTTTCTTCCATTTGTCCTCCCCTTTCTTCTCTTTTCCACTCTCCTCTTCTGCCCCCTTCTTTCTGCCTCTCACCTCTTCTTCTTCTCTCCTTTCTTCTCTTTCCCTCCCTTCTCCAAAACCAGTTCTATACACTCATTTAAAGGACCCAATCAAAGATCTATTAGTGAATTCATGTTGTATGCAGTAAGAAATTAGCTCCGCTTCGGACTTTTAGCGCCCCGAGTCAGACTAATAAAGTAGATATGGTACCAAACAACATCTTTTAATTCCAGCCTTTAATTTAAAAAAATGAAATCCTTGTTAGGTTGTATGGACCATTGGATGTCGCTGTTTGTACGTTTCTGAGAAAACCGCACAAAAAACAGAAGTGTACATAGTTTTGTTAGGCGTGTAAACAGCTTAGCCGGTAAAAGTCCCTGTTCCTTCCTCTTTCACTTTGTCTACAGTTCTGAGTGCTGCTGTTTCACCATAAAAATGTGTAAAGGGTCAGCAAAGCTGAAGTCCCGCCATGGTAAGAGCTGGAACACACATTTTTGACTGTTAAAAAAAACGCTCCTAAACGTAAACGCGGCATGTAAACGCGGCGAAATGGACGTTTTAAAATTACTATCTGTCAAGTTAAATCGTTCAGGGGAGGTTTTGAAACGTCCCGTGTACATTAAGCCTAAACTGCATGTAAACATTCTTTGTGGGACATGCCCGAGGATTTCTGCTGTCCCAATGCAGGATATCACTGGGTCCTTACTATGAATTGGAGGGAATTCTCTATAGTGATGGTTGTTAACTTGCAAGGTGTGGGGGGGCCTCAGCTGTGGCCCCTGACCACTCCAAAGGGTGGCACATCATATTCAATATATGGCGGAAGACTGTTTAGAAACGTCATTCATAATACAGGAGATGATCAGAGCCTGCAGACATGCAACAGGGGTGATTGGAGGCTGAAGACGCACTAAGGGCTAGTTTACACTTGCTTCAAAACAAGGCTTCGGACACGCTTTGTTAAAGCTCTCTGAACGTTAGTCAAAGCTCCTGTCACTAAATAAAATGGTTAGCTTACAGTCCTGTTTATACCTGCTTTGGTGGGGCTTCAAGCGAGCTTTGCCATAGACTTCTATGGAGGCTTTGAAGCACCACTGAAGCTACGTGGTGTATAATTTTTGAAGCAAAAGCAGGTATAAACAGGACTGTAAGCTAACCATTTTATTTAGTGACAGGAGCTTTGACTGGCATTCAGGGAGCTTTAACAAAGCGTGTCCGAAGCCTTGTTTAACCTCTTGCTTACTGGGCCCGTAAACCCCAATCCTGCCCAGACCAATTTTTAGCTTTCAGCGCTGTCACACTTTGAACGACAATTGCGCGGTCAGGCTACACTGTACTCAATCTTTATAATTTTTTTCACACAAATGGAGATTTTTTTGGGGGGTATTTAATCACCACTTGGCTTTTTATCTTTTGCTAAACAAAGAAAAAAAGACAGAAAAAAAAAAAACATGTTTCATAGTTTGTTATAAAATTTGGCAAATGGGTAATTTTCCTCCTTCATTGATTTTCGCTGATGAGGCTGCACTGATGGGCTGCAATGATGGGCACAGATAAGGCGACACTGATAGGCACAGATAAGACGGCCCTGATGGGCACTGATGCGACGGCACTGATGGGCACTGATGCGACGGCACTGATGGGCACTGATGCGACGGCACTGATGCGACGGCACTGATGGGCACTGATGCGACAGCACTGATGGGCACTGATGCGACAGCACTGATGGGCACTGATGCGACAGCACTGATGGGCACTGATAAGACAGCACTGATGGGCACTGATAAGACAGCACTGATGGGCACTGATAAGACAGCACTGATGGGCCCTGATAAGACAGCACTGATGGGCACTGATAAGATAGCACTGATGGGCACTGATAAGACAGCACTGATGGGCACTGGTAGGTGGTATTGATAGGCAGCACTGGTGATGAGGCACTTTGGTGACTTTTATAGGTGACACTGTGGGCACTGATAGGTGGTACTTTTGGCACTGGTAGGTGGCGCTGGTTGGCACTGGTAGGTGGCACAGAAGCCTCTGCAGAGGCTCTCCACGATCGGGACTGATTTCCCTCTCGCAGCCGCCGGTGATCGGCTTTTTTTTTTTCTTCTCAGCGTGAGGAGAAAAAATAGCCGATTACCGGCTCTGTTTACATCACATGATCAGCTGTCATTGGCCGACAGCTGATCACATGGTAAGGGGTGGGATCGACCCCTTACTCCGATCTGTGATCAGCTGAGTCTCCTAGACTTGCTGATCGCAGAGCGCGCCGCGCGCGCCGTGCAGGAGGCGCGCAGGCCGCTCGAGCACGGGAGGACATCCATGGACGCCCTCCTGGCAAATTAGGTCCGAAAGACGGCTGCAGCGCGGATGGGAGGTGGTTAAAGTCTTGTTAAAGCCGAAGCAAGCGTAAATGAGCCCTAAAAGATATAGAGGGAGACTGGAGACATACTACATAAAACTGCCTGATTATGTTCATTTTAGCCTCTTTACAAAAACATGCATCCATTACTGACTGCTGGGGTCTGCAAAGGGCAGCACAGCAAGTAGCGAACTACAGCGCTCCCAAACCGCCCCAAAGATGCCGCTTGCAGGACTTTTCCTAACGCCCCAGTGTGAAAAGACGCACTGAAATGAATGGGAGGCGGATTTCAGGTGTTATTTGGAGGCTATTTCTAGCGCTAAAACGTCTGAAAACCGCCTAAGTGTGAAAGGGGTGTATTTTTTCCTAGTTTCTCTCCTGGAGATCCTGCCAGTAACAGCGCTTCCTGTTTCACACGGACAATGCTGAGCTGCTGTTTTTCATAAAACTTTGTATCCTTTGCAGCTTCCAGGATCACTGAAATAATGTTTTGCTGTGAGTGTGAAGTTGTATTGTTACAAATCACTATATAATATACTCCTCCAGTCGCTACATCACAGCATGCATTCAGACAAAACAGTAATTACTATTCACTGCCAGATTCTTCAAAGAATAAAAACATCATTTTATTTCACATATTTAGGCCTGGTTCACACTGATGCAGATCGGAGGTGATCCAAAAGGCATAGATTTGCATGTCATGTGAAAATACATTGTTTTCTATGAAGGCCGTTCACGTTGGCTGGGTGGGAAGGGGTTAAAGTCAACTTTTCATGGCCGCCATTGCTCACCTCACCTTTTCGAGTCATTTGTATCCCTGGCTGTCATGCTTATCCATCGGTTTCAATACTTTTCTCAGTCACCACAATGGCAGCTAGAAATCAAAGGTTAGAATATCCAAAGACATACTGGTAGGTTAATTGGCTCCTGTCTGAATGGTCCCTAGTATGTGTATGAATGTGAGTTAGGGACCTTGGATTGTAAGCTCCTTGAGGGTAGGGACTGATGTGAATGTACAATGTATATGTAAAGCGCTGCGTAAATTGATGGCGCTATATAAGTACCTAAAATAAATAAAAAATAAAATAAGAATATCATTGGCTGCTATGGGGTGATACAAACAGTTCTCCCCTCCCCCCCTCAGCCTCTATAATAAATAGGATCAGGGATCTGGGTCTTCTGTCTGATATCAGTTTGCTGCCTTCCTAAATATACAATGGTGCTGTGATCAGCTTCTATCATGTCTAGGCCCCCGCAGTGTACAAACAGTGGCTTTACATAGAGTGCCATCAGCCCTGAAGTCGCCATGTCTTGGTGTCAGCTGTATCTGTATGTGTTTTGTTCCAAAAATTCTTATTGAGGCAACGCATGTCAGATACAGTTCACATCATGTGAGCAGAGCTGGCCACGATGGGAGACAGAGCAGAAACCATGCCATACAGAAATTGATTCGTTTTTTTAAACCTCCAGATATATATATATATATATATATATATATATATATATATATATATATATACACACAGTGTGTGTATGTATATGTAGAGTATCCCAGTGGACAGCAAATTTACACTGTTATACAAGCTGTACACTCACTACTTTACATTGTAGCAAAGTGTCATTTCTTCAGTGTTGTCACATGAAAAGATAAAATATTTACAAAAATGTGAGGGGTGTACTCACTTTTGTGGGATACTGTATATATGTGTGTGTGTGTATGTGTGTGTGTGTATGTATGTATGTATATATATATATATATATATATATATATATATATATATATATATATATATATAATTCGTATGGGCGCAAACACCTGTACACCCATGCAGAGGGCAATGTTTACCTGCCTGGGAGACACAGGTGGTCTGTGCAGCCGTATAAAGGTAGCCTTTTAAATGCAAGGACAGGTGGACAAGTGCACGGATCTTCACTGATCTTCATGCACATGACTGCTTGTACATCCACATGGGACCAATGCACAGCTCAGAATGCAGTCTCTGTTCCTGCCACCGCTGTACTGCCTGGGCTCACTCTGTGATAAAGCTTAGTTGTAGAGTATCCATCAGTAACAGCCTGTCCATAAGGGGCGCAGGGGTGCCGCCACCCTAATCCATGCGCCTGGCCCCTAATCTACATGCGGGGCGCTGGATGCATGGGTTTCAATGGGGTTTATTTTTTATTTTTTGAAGCACGTGATTAGAGCCTGGAGCGCTAATTGGCTTCAAAAAAGGGTGGGCTTGGGGCGCATGTGCCCCGAGCCCACCCAGTTGTGTGACATTAGCGAACTAATATTCGCTAATATCTTCCTGTTTTTCTCCTCCCGGCCAATTGGGTTGGGGGGGTCCTGAAACCCGATTGGCCGTGAGTGCGAAGGCCCGATTGGCCGTGAGTGCTAAGACCCGATTGGCCGTGAGTGCTAAGACCCGATTGGCCGTGAGTGCTAAGACCCGATTGGCCGTGAGTGCTAAGACCCGATTGGCCGTGAGTGCTAAGACCCGATTGGCCGTGAGTGCGAAGGCCCGATTGGCCGTGAGTGCGAAGGCCCGATTGGCCGTGAGTGCGAAGGCCCGATTGGCCAGGAGTGCGAAGGCCCGATTGGCCAGGAGTCCAAAGACCGGATTGGCTAGGAGGAGAAGCAGCGACCGCTGGTCATGGAAGAGATGGAGGGGGGAAACTGCAGCCACGACCTGAATGGGGTAAGTGCCGAAAGATCGGCGAGCAACTTGGGGGGGGGGGGGGAGTTGGTGTGGGGTGGTGGGCTGAAGCGACTGGGGGGGTAGATGACTCAGGTTTGTTTGCCGCCCTGCTCCCCCCCCCCTGACCGATAGAGCACCAGCCACCAATGGTATCCACAGCTAATAAAGCCGGCAACTCTGTGTACTCGATCTTCCTGACTGCAGAGGTCAGTACTATGTAACACGGGGTTTAGAGGTCAAGAGTAAGTAGCGCAGAATCAGGGGTCAGTAGTAAGCACTACAGAGTGCAGAAGTCATTAGCAATAATAATAACAATGTAATGTAGTTGAGTGGTCAGTAGTCGTAACTAACTTAGCGGTCAGAATTGAGTAACGTAGAGTGCAGGGGTCAGTAGTAAGCAGTGCAGATGTCAGTAGTAGGTAACGGAGTTGAGGGGTCAATAGTCATTAACGCAGATGTCAGAAGTAAGTAAGGCAGCGTGCAGTAGTAGGTAACATACAGTGCAAGAGGTCATTAGTGGGTAACACAGAGTTCAGTAGTAGATAATGCACAGTGTAGAGGTGAGTAGTAAGTAACATAGAGGTCAGTAGTAGATAATGCACAGTGTAGAGGTGAGTAGTAAGTAACATAGAGGTCAGTAGTAGCACAGAGTTCAGTAGTAGATAATGCACAGTGTAGAGGTGAGTAGTAAGTAACATAGAGGTCAGTAGTAGTAAATAATGCAGTGTAGAGGTGAGTAGTAAGTAACATAGAGGTCAGTAGTAGATAATGCACAGTGTAGAGGTGAGTAGTAAGTAACATAGAGGTCAGTAGTAGCAGAGAGTGCAGTAGTAGATAATGCACAGTGTAGAGGTGAGTAGTAAGTAACATAGAGGTCAGTAGTAGCACAGAGTGCAGTAGTAGTAAATATTGCACAGTGTAGAGGTGAGTAGTAAGTAACATAGGGGTCAGTGGTAGCACAGAGTGCAGTAGTAGATAATTCACAGTGTAGAGGTGAGTAGTAAGTAACATAGAGGTCAGTAGTAGCACAGAGTGCAGTAGTAGTAAATAATGCAGTGTAGAGGTGAGTAGTAAGTAACATAGGGGTCAGTGGTAGCACAGAGTGCAGTAGTAGATAATTTACAGTGTAGAGGTGAGTAGTAAGTAACATAGGGGTCAGTAGTAGTAGTAGCACAGAGTGTAGTTGTAGGTAATGCACAGTGCAGAGGTCAGTAGTAAGTATTTACTCAGAGGTCAGTAGTAATGCAGAGTGCAGTGATAATTGGTGAATGCTTTTGTCTTTGTTCCCAGCCATGCCTACTTTTCTCACAGGCACACATTTAATCAATGCAAATGACAATGGCCAGGACCAAGCACCATCCTCTCAATCGACTCACCTCTCAGGGTTCCCCGTGTCTGCACAAGGTGGGTGGCGGGGAGCGTTAATCAAGTTATATCTGCAAATAAGATCTTAAAACCCGTTTACAAGATTTTAAAAGCAGGGATCAAATTGTGGACAGTTTGCAGATCGAAACGGCTTCCTCAAATTGGGGACTGTCCCCAAAAACCAGGGACGTCTGACCACCCTAGTATCGGGCCTGATTACACCAATGCATTTGATTAAGTTGCAATGAAATGACACCGGTGTTATTTTATGGCAGTACAGCGAGTTGTCACCATGCACACATTAATAGTGCACAGTAACACACATGTAATATCCTATGCATTGCTGTGCCGTGTGCCATGAAGAAGCCCTTAAGGGAAATCTGAATTGAGTGATTAATCCATTTCAATGAATGAATATTTAATTCCAGCAATATGGTGGGTATTCAGCTCGGATCCATCTGCAGCCTGCTTTCCATATGGTAGAAGGTAGAGAGTCTGCTGTGATTATTACAGAGGATATGGGAACTATTCCTTTTAGAAGAGATCTCTCCGGATGAGACCTTCTACATGATATCAGCTGTTTATACATCTTGTATAATATACACAGGACAGTGCTGATAAGGAGCAAGGCCCCAATGATAATGCCACCTCTCCTGGAGCCCTGCAGTCAGCATTACATCCAGCAATAATTCTGAGTAATGTCGGATTATGTGCACCCAGCTGGATCTCTATTATGAACTCTAGACACACCTGTACTAAATATCCTCCCTATAACATTCCTTTATTCAAAAGAAAGCTGATTAAAATTGTGCAAATAACCTTGTATTACGTAAGATTGCTGAAAAGGTTTATTCTGGCTGGAGTTCTACTTTAAAGTGGAACTTTAGTCAGAAAATTAAGTCCTGTTAGATGACTTCAGGCCGGCCCCTTTAGGTGGTATAGATTTGTAAATCATTAAAGTGGAGTTCCACCCACTTTTACAACTCTTCAGCATCCCTCACTAAACTGCGCACTGTAAACGAATTGGATATTTTTTAAAAAAATTTCTCAGCACCTACTGTATATCTGCTGTATTCATTTTTCACTTCCTCCTCCCTGGCCGCGGCCCATCGCATCATTTCCTGTTTGCAGTGCCTTCTGGGAAGGGGTGGCAACTTATTCTGACACTGCCGTTGCTATGGAAACCTGACCTGAAACCTATTACACTGCTTGTGCTGCACTGAGAATGTGCGAGCTCTGCAAGGATGAGATCCAGGAAGAAATACAGTCTGGCTTCAGATGCCCACACTTAAGATGGCCACGGCCTGCTGTAAGTTTATAAAATAACAAACTACTCCTATAAACTAACAAAACAGACCTTAGCTTACAGACTAACTTTACTAGAATACATTAAGCTTGTGTATTATAGGGGTATTTTTATTTAAAAAGTATAATTTCGGCCGGAACACTACTTTAAAAATAAGTGTCTAAATCCAGCAATACACTGTCTCACCCTGCTCTGCACATGCTCAGTTGCTCTCCATTTTTAGGCACTGCTGAGTTTGTAGAGGCCGATCTGTAGACAGCCTTACAGCGGAATTAAACCCTCCTATCCTTTTCAGCCAAGGAAGTGGCTTCTGTTTGACCTGCAACTGCCATGGCGCTGCACATGTGATCAGTTATGGCACCAGCCATTTGATGGTTTGACAGTTTGGTTGACGACACAAGAAAATGTGACAGCAGTTCCAGCATTCCAGGAATGTAACTGTTTTTTTTAAAACCGTTAAATCGATGAGTTTAGTTTCCGTTTATGATTTACTGCTGTTCAGGGGCTCTGGGCTTCGGCAAAATGTCAGCCTCCAGCAAGAAGAAACAGGAGAAATGCTGGAGGCAAATTACAGCACATGCTAATTTTAATAGCAGAATTATGTGGAATTTCTGTTCCTTGCTAAAGAACATAATTTTTTTTTTTTAATCAAATTGTTCTAGGTAAACTTCCGCTTTAATGTAAATCCTAATTGAATGACATTTTGTTTACTAAAGTCTTGTGTATAATAAACATTTGCCACTTTAAATCAGAACGAAACCCATTGATTTACCTGGCCAGTTTCAAAAAACAGTTACATTCCCGAAACATTTGCTTGTGCTTTTAACCAAACTGTCAAACCATCCAATGGCTGGAGTCATAACTGATCACATGTTCTGCATCATGGCAGCTGCAGATCAAACTGAGGCTAAGATGGCAGCTTCCTTGGCTGAAAAGGATAGGAGGGTTTAGTTCCGCGTTAACTCCTTCCTATCCCGTACTGTAATACCCTTTAAGTGAGTCGACGCCGGAGGCAGGGCGGACTTTCCGATCACATGATCACTGCGATTGGCTGTCACAGTGGTCACATGAGTGGGAGCCCATCCTACCAGCTTCCTATCCTAAAAAGAGACTGGGAGCTGTTCTATTAATGTACATTAAAGTGGTTGTAAACCCTCCTCTTCTACTTTAGCTCATTTTAATCTAGATAGCACAGGCAGCTGTGAAAGTGCACTCACGGTTGTGTTTTCGATATAAATCGTCCTTCTATGTGCTGTGACGTCGCCCGCGCTTGCGCACTGTGTATCGCCTTTAACGGCACACAATGTGTGCCGTTTCAGTTTCCTCTGCTTGCCGTGTCTTTATCTGACACTCAGGACGGCACAGAGCGAAGCCTCGCGAGGCTGCAGCATGATCCTCCTTGTGACTGTATAAGACGCTATGGCGCATGCGCGAGATTTCGTCAGGGAAACTAAGGGCGGAAATGACGTCCACAAAGGCTTCAGCATATAGGAGGAAGAATGGCGATAACCGGAAGAGCCAAAAGAGTAAAACTGATAAAGGTATTTAGAAAGCTTGTTTTGGACAACTTAATATATCTATCGCTTGGCAAGGTTTAACAGCATTTATATATTAGAAAAAAACAGCAATAAGTGACGGGGTTTACTTCCTCTTTAAGGCCCACCCTCCTTTCTACCAGACATATGCACTATGCGGCAAGAGGTTAACAAACAAAATAAAATGTAAAAAAAAATAATAATAATATATTTCTTTTCACCTTTTTTACCCATTGTTACATCTCTGTGCTGCTGTTCTCCTGCAGTTTATTGGCAGCAGGGCTTTTTTTCTCAGAGAATAGGTTCAGGAACTCCCCTTTTCAAGGACCCCTTGTCTTCACCCCCCTATCCAACTCTGAGCACCGCCCCTTGGTTCCATCCTCTACCCACCTTCCAGTATGGACCTTTATTAGAGAATACAGAACCAAGTATCATTTTGTGGTAAGTAATTCGTATGGATTTTATTATTAAGCATTAAGATATACACCCTTCTTTCAACAATAGATCCTCCCTTTCAATAATAGACCCCCGCAACAAAATTGCCCTCCAGTAACAAAAGATCCCTAGTAACAACAGAGCCACCCCAGCAACAATAGACCCCTGTCAGCAACAACAGACCTCTCAGCAGTCAGCATCAATAGACCCTCCAGCAACCAGCGACAATAAACCCCTCTCTCATCTGTAGATCCCTCCCAACAACAATTGACCCCCAGCAATGATAGATCCCCCAGCAGCCACCATCAATAGACCCTCCAGCAGCCAACAACAATAGACCCTTCCCTCAACAGTAGATTCCCCCCCATCAACAATAGATCTCCCAGCCCCCATCACACCCCAGCACCCTTTGCCATTACATACATTCAGTGCAGGAGGTGCCGGAACTGCGTTTCCCCGCGTTCCCGCTGAAAAAAAGCGCTGAAATTTGGCAGTAGAGCTGCACGATTCTGGCCAAAATGAGAATCACAATTTTTTTCGCTTAGAATAAAAAAATCACAATTCTTGTGACGTAAAATCTTTCACATTATACAAAAAAAAAATGGCCTAACTTTACTATTTTTTTTTTGTTTTTTTTAATTCATTAATGTTTTTTTTTTTTTTTAAATTGCATTTGAAAGACCGCTGCGCAAATACAGTGTGACATAAAATATTGCAACAACCACCATTTTATTGTCTAGGGTGTCTACTAAAATATATATATATAATGTTTGGGGGTTCTAAGTAATTTTCTAGCAAAAAAAAAAAAAAAATGATTTTAATTTGAAACCAACAATTGTCAGAAAAAGGTTTAGTGTTTAAGTGGTTAATCTTTTTTCACTTACACACAGAAGTCTATTCCATTGACAAATTGTTACAATGTTTGTACTTAAGTTCAACTGATAAAGAATGTTGTGATTCTTGGCAGACTGCCCAGTTTTTCTCTTCCTTTCTTTTGAGGGCTGTGGCTTCAGAAGAGCAGAGAGAATTCTTTGCATAGAAAGAATTGTGGAACACTTTAGTCAAGATCGCGATAACGATTCTTGACGATTAATTGTGCAGCTCTAATTGGCAGCCACTTTTTGTCTATCTGTACTCCAGAGATGGCAGCATAGTATTTCTTAGGGCGGGTTTCCTGATGGTGACAACAGTGGACTATGCCTAGTAGTTTCGATCAGAAGCCTATATGACAGGATGACAACACAAGAGCACAATTTGGAGAAGAGGAACAGAGCGTTGTCACCCATAACCGAAAGTAGTAAAACAAGGACTGTCATGGCAGGATCACCAGGGATCATTTCATGAAAGCTTCAGATTTAAAAAATACAAATGACTTTTGAAATGACATTAATGTATAAAATCGTATGTGAGATTTTAGTGATTGGGTGTGCATATTCTTTAAGTCCTCATTCACACAGCCACAAAAAAATGCATTTACAACCATTTTTTATTTACAGATCTGAATGAAGTTGCATTGTTTTTTTTTTTTTTTTTTTCCTTTTTGTTTTTTTTTTTTTTATTCTCAATTTTATTGGAAAATTATTATACAAATAGACAAATATGCATACATTAATGGCATAGTCCTACCATCAGTCAATTTACAAATACATTATACATGCTTACATAACAAAAAAAACAAAACAAAACATGGGGGAAAATGATGGCAACACATAAAGATCATGTTTTGAAAGATTATTATGTCTTATTTAGATTCTGCTTAAATTCCCATAAATAATAATAATTTCCTGATGACTCCCTATAAGTCCTTCAGGGGGCCCATACCTGACGGCATTTTTCATATGTATCCAATCCGTGTGACAGGAGGGTCTCCATCCTCTCAATGTAATCCATTTCCATTATCCATTCCTTCACTGATGGCGATTATATTGATCACTTATGTCGCGGGATAACCAATCTTGTCGCTGTTAACCAGTGTCTAAGTATTAATATTAGTATTATTATACAGGATTTATATAGCGCCAATGCCCTGTACACACAGTCGGATTTTCCGACCGAAAAAGTGCGATCTGATTGTGTTGTTGGATATTCCGATCGTGGGTGGGCTCCATCGGACTTTTTCCGTCGGAATTTCCGACACACAAAGTTTGAGAGCAGACTATAAAATTTTCCAACAACAAAATCCGATCTTTTAAATTCCCCAGTAATAAGGAGAGCCGGCAAAACTGTAATCCTTGAAGTGATGTTTATTGGTACATCAGAGTGACAATAAAACAATAAAGCTGACGCGTTTCGGCTATAGCCTTAGTCGTAGCTAGTCTAGAACTAGCTACGAATAAGGCTATTGCTGAAATGCGTCAGCTTTATTTTATTGTCACGCCGATGTACCAATAAACGTCACTTCAAGGATTACAGTTTTGCCGGCTCTCCTTATTACTGTTGCATTGGAGTGTGTTGGGACACATCGAGCCTCGGCACCTGTGAGTGGACCTGGTGCATGGATTAAGTTGTCCCTGCAGAGAGCGCTGTTACCTTTCTTCTTTTAAATTCCGATCGTGTGTAGACAAATCCGACACACAAAGTGCCACGCATGCTCAGAATAAATTAAGAGACGAAAGCTATTGGCTACTGCCCCGTTTATAGTCCCGGCGTACGTGTTTTACGTCACCGCGTTCAGAACGATCGGATTTTCCGACAACTTTGTGTGACCGTGTGTATGTAAGACAAGTTGGAGCCAACATCCGTCGGAAAAAATCCATGGAGTTTGTTGTCGGAATGTTCGATCAATGTCCGACCGTGTGTACGGGGCACAACAGTTTACGCAACGCTTTACAATATAAAAAAGGAGACAATACAGTTATAATACAATACAATACAAGAGGATTAAGAGGGCCCTGCTCAGAAGAGCTTACAATCTAATAGGGTGGGGCAGGTGGTACAAAAGGTTGTAAATGTGGGGAATAAGTTGATGGAAGTGGTAAAAGATTAGTTGGAGACGTGATAGGCTTCTCTGAAGAGATGAGTTTTCAGGGATCGCCTGAAGGTAGCAAGAGTAGGGGATAGCCGGACAGGTGGAGGTAGCGAGTTCCAGAGGATGGGAGAGGCTCTGGAGAAATCCTGGAGACGACCATGGGAGGAGGAGACGAGGGAGCTTGAGAGTAGGGGGTCTTGGGAAGAGCGGAGTAGACGATTTGGGTGATAAGTAGACCCTTTTTAATATTTTTATAGTAGTTTGGGAGAATTGATAGCAGAGTCATTTACGGTGTATTGATGACTAGCTCTCCTGTAACTGTAGTGTGCAGCTGCATGATCCTGTCCCAAAAATTATGAATTCCCACCAAATGTGTATCAACGAACCCTTAGCTGAATGACACCGCCAACATATGTCAGATGCATCTGGGTATATACGTTGCAGGGATGCTGGACATCGATACCAAAGAGAAACAAGCTTACAGCTTATAGCTTGTTTCTTGGGCTTTAGTTGTCGGTGACCAACAATGTGTGAGAATAAATGATTCCTCCCACTCTTCTGCTCCAATTTGAACATTAAGATCGTATGCCCATTTATTTGTGAATTCTGGGGGCTCGGGATGTCTTTTTGCAATAAGAATCTTCTAAATTGCTAATAGAACATGTTTTGGTTCAGTACTTTGTAACAAAATAGACTCAAACAAATTTAGATCTCTATCAAAAGATTGGTTTAAGGGAGTAGAGGACGGGAATGACGTTACTTGCTGATATTCCAACCATTGCATTAGTGAGGGCTGTTGTGTAGAAATGAAATTCATTATGGATGGAAGTTTGCCCTGACAGAGAATCTGGCTCACTCTTCGGTGAGTCTCTTTGTTCCACATTAAAAACTGTAACCGATCTACTACAGGTGGAAACTGAGGATTGCCAAATAAGGGTGTCATGGGCCCTACTTGCGAAGAAAGCCCTAACCGCGAAATTATTTTATACCAAATGCTCAATAAATGAGATGTAAGAAAGGGTAAAGAAGAGAGCATGTCTTGTTGAGTATCACGGGGAAGATAAGTTTAACCAAGGAAGTGCCTGAAGATCAAACTGATTCAACCCCTGTTCTATTGATACCCATTGTTTGGTATCTGAAGGGTGAAACCAGTTCACTAATCTAGTGAGAACTGCCGCAACATAGTAATAGTATAGATCCAGTACACCCGCTCCTCCTTTAACTTTGGGTAATGTTAATGCTTTCCTATTTAACCACTTGACGTCCGCGCTATAACTGAATGATGGCCACAGCGTGGACCTGAATTTCCGAGAGGCCGTCATATGACGGGGCCTCTCCTTTACACACTCCCCGCGCGCCCCCTGCAGGGAGCGCGCGGCGTGCGCTGTGATCACCGAGTCACTGAGACTCAGGTGATCACAGATCGGAGTAAGGGGCCAGTCCCGGCCCCTTACCACGTGATCAGCTGTCAGCCAATGACAGCTGATCACATGATGTAAACAAAAGCTCGGTAATCTTTTTTTTTTTTTTTTCTTCTCACGCTGACAGCGTGAGGAGAAAAAAAAGCCGATCATTGGCTTATGTGCAAGGGACATCGTTCCTGAAGAGGAAGAGGCAATTCTGCTTCATCTGTGCCTGCCAGTGCCCACCAGTGCCACCTATCAATGCCCACAAGTGCCACCTATCAATGCCCACCAGTGGTGCCATTCAGTGCCACCTAGCAGTGCTGCCTATCAATGTAACCTACCAGTGCCGATCATTGCCCCTCACTGCCACCCATCATTGCCCATCACTGCCACCCATCATTGCCCATCACTGACACCTATCGGTGCCCATCACTGACACTTATCGGTGCCCACCAGTGCCGCCTCATCAGCATACATCAATGAAGGAGAAAAATGACCTGTTTGCAAAATTTTATAAAAAAAAATATATTTTTTAAATTCTGTATTTTTAAATTTTTTTAACAAAAAATAACCGCAGAGGTGATCAAATACCACCAAAAAAAGCTCTATTTGTGTGAAAAAAATGATAAAAATGTCATTTGAGTACAGTGTTGTATGATCGTGTAATTGTCATTCAAAGTGCGTCAGCGCTGAAAGCTGAAAATTGGTCTGGATAGGAGGGGGGGTTTAAGTGCCCAGTAAGCAAGTGGTTAATCTAGGTCTCTTGTGCCCCCCCCCATATAAACTTTGTAAAAGCAGATTGTAAAATTGAGAAAAAAGATCTAGGAACAGGGATAGTTTGAAAAGGGTATAGAAAGCGGGGTATTATGTCCATTTTCAGTGTGCTGATCCTCCCGAACCACCAATATAGATTAGAATCATATTGTTTTCAGTGGAGGCGTTCACACGGGTACATAAACATGCACTGGGTTCAGATTCATAACACAAAATCCAAGAATCTGCGGACATGCCGTATACTATTGGGAAGAAAGAACAGGACCATTTTTGCGCATCAAAAACAGATCTATATACTGATCATTTACACAGGAACTTTTGTTCCTTGTCTGATGATCCGTAAAACGTTTACACCCGTTTTACGGGCCAATAAACGCTTTAAGATCAGCGGTTAAACGGCTCATAGTGTTTTTTTTAATAAAAAAAAAATCAGTTCACTAAAAAAACGCTACTAACATACCGCATGAGCTAATTCCTTGAAAGAGAAATGTTGTATTTGGGACTTTATATGAAGCAATGACCTAAATGAGGTTCATATGCCTCCATCCCTGTTTATGGCGAAATAAAAGTGGGGAGGGCAAAAAGTTGGGACTTTAAATGAAGCGCGTAGCTGCAAAAGATAACAATAGTTATAGTTCTATTGCAACACAACTAGGTGGGCTCCAGATGCAATGCTCTGTGTCCCGAGCCGACACTATTTTGAAACCTATTAGAGCCTCTGGCTCTAGTCAGGTGCTTAAAAAAGACCCTTGCCGCTGTAATTCATGCGTCTGGTGTCCTGAAAGGGGTCTGGCACGTGGATAGGGAGGGCGGCGGGGCATGGATAGGGGGGGCGCCGCCCGTACACCCACAATGGATTGGCCGCCCCTGGAAGGGATAGTGAACTGACATTTTCAGTATCGCATGCAATATTTGAAGAAAATGCGTCACGTGACCCAAATACAGTTAAACCTTGGTTTGAGAGTAACTTGGTTTGAGAGCGTTTTGCAAGACAAGCAAAATAATAAATTTTATTAATTAAAAAAAAATTAAAATAATAAAATTAATAATTTTTGACTTGATATACAAGCGATGTCTTGATATACAAGTAGCGTCATGTCACATCTGAGTATAAAAGAGAAGAGAGGAGCCTCTAAGTGTAGCAATATGGTTACATTTAATGAAGGTCCAACATTTAGCAACTTATTTTCACACTAATGCCCCGTACACACGGTCGGATTTTCCGATGGAAAATGTCCGATCGGAGCGTGTTGTCGGAAATTCCGACCGCGTGTGGGCTCCATCGGACATTTTCCATCGGATTTTCCGACACATAAAGTTGGAGAGCAGGAGATAAAATTTTCGGAAATTCCGATCGTGTGTACACAAATCCGACGGACAAAGTGCCACGCATGCTCAGAATAAATAAAGAGATGAAAGCTATTGGCCACTGCCCCGTTTATAGCCCCGACGTACGTGTTTTACATCACCGCGTTCAGAATGATCGGATTTTCCGACAACTTTGTGTGACCGTGTGTATGCAAGACAAGTTTGAGCCAACATCTGACGGAAAAAATCCTAGGATTTTGTTGTCGGAATGTCCGATCAATGTCCGACCGTGTGTACGGGGCATTAGAGTCGCCTCTCTTCTCTTTTATACTCTGGAGCTCCTGCTGGATTTTTCTTCTAATCCCCTTGTGGAGGTTTCCATTTGTGGATGGACATTTTATGGTTACACAACCTATCACATTGCTATAATCTTTTTATATGGATTATAAACTGAAGGGCTTATGAATAAATGGTTGTGGAACGAATCATTTGAGTTTCCATTATTTTTAATGGGGAAATTCGCTTTGATATACAAGTGCTTTGGATTACAAGCATGTTTCTTGAACAAATTATGCTCGCAATCCAAGGTTTTACTGTACCGCATGCAATCTGCTTTAGTGAATTGAGCCCCAGGCTCTTGACCTCCCACTGCAGAAGCAACCAAGTCTGGTCAGGAACACACCCCCAACCTGCTGATTGGACAGTGAATGCGCAGGACTTGGTCAAAATTCAAGCCACCTATGGGGTCCTTTTTTTAGGTTCACATCCTGGGAAGTGTAGTGACTGAGCTAGACCAGCTCAGGATAGAGAAATCCAAGGATGGAAATTGGCCTAAGTTGTGTTACTTGAAGTGAACGTTTTCCATCCTTGGCTGAAAAGAAAGTGTTTAGTTATTAAATGGCTTCCTGTGGCTGTTTTTAACGTTGCGATCTTACCTCTTGCCCCCTGCTTGTGCATCTGCAGAGCGACTACACGGAATAAAGCTGTCATGACCAGAGGAGCCATCTTCTCTGCTAACTTGAACATCAGTCAGCAGTGGATGGGACATGGCTCTAATGAGCGGAGCTGCCGGTATATGATGTAGAAGTCAATGTGATTAGGCTTCATCTGGTATGCCGGTACTTCATTATTCCACAACTACCTTTTACCCGTTGTAAATTGTTAATATAACAAGGCGGAATGTGGGCACACACGTACACTACACATTTATATCTTTAGTGACATTGGTTTTTAGACACATTACTTTTTTTTTTTAAGATGAACTCCAGGAAAAGAGCAGGAGTAATAACAAAATGTATTGCCCATACCTCCATGCCCCCCCCCCCCCCCCCCCCAAATCCAATGATTGGCAACTTGGCAGGTTGGTGCACTTCCTTCAAAGTAGATCTAGGCCCTAACTAGGCTAAATCATTGCCGCTGGTCTCCATAATTTGCAAGGGACAGAGTGACAACACATCAGCACAATAGGGAAACTGTTGTCACCCTTCAACAGGAAGCGTGAAAACGGACCTTCATCGCCAGGTATTCTTTTAACCGCTTCCGGACCGCCGCATGCCGATATACCTCCTAATTTTGAAGAGGAATATCGTTGTTATGGCAGCAGCTAGCTACCATAACCCTGGTATCCTCTTCTTCAGCAAGCGGTCCGCTTTCAGATAAAAGTGGTCTCTGTGACGGATTCGGCGTGAAATCACTTTTATCATTGGTGGGGAGAGGGCCCCCCCCTCCCGCCGCGCTCCTGTACCCTCCACCGCTTACCAGAGCAGCGACGGAGACAATCAGATCCTTTCACATGCTGGGTATTTAGACGAGTGAGGGGGAAGATGGCCCTCCCCCTCTCCATACCATTGCAGGGTGGAAGCAACGTCAAAACGTCACTTCCACCCGTAGCTCTTAAAGGATTTTTTTTTTTTTTTAAATGACAATTTTTATTTATTTTGTATTGCATTTTAGTGTAAATATGAGATCTGAGGACTTTTTGACCCCCAGATCTCGCATTAAAGAGGCCCTGTCATCCTTTTTTTCTATCAAGGGATGTTTTTAGGAATAAAAGTGAATTTATTTTTTTTTGTTTTAAAGAACAGTGTAAAAATAAAAGGTAAAATAAATAAGAAAATAATATATTTTTTTTAAACGCGCACCGTCCCGCCGAGCTCGCGTGTAGAATCGAACGCATACGTGAGTAGCGCCCTGCATAAGAATACGGTGTTCAAACCACACATGGGAGGTATCGCCGCGATTGGTAGAGCGAGAGCAATAATTCTAGCCCTAGAAATCCATAATTTGCAAGGGACAGAGTGACAACACATGAGCACAATAGGGAAACTGTTGTCACCCTTCAACAGGAAGCGTGAAAACGGACCTTCATGACAGGATCACCAGGTATTATTTTAAAGTGCATGTAGCCCTAAATCCGTTTTTTTTCTATATGTATGGCATCATGCTATCATGCTTCCCTTTGGGGGGCCTATCCAATTTTATACATGCTGTCGGCCTAATAATTAAGACCATTTTTTTTATTATCTGAGGTCATCTTATATTAACCTGGTCTAAGTTTGTTTTATCCTCTTATACAATGTATGATGCAATCTTTTGAGTCATTGGATCCATGCTAAAGTTGTTTTAGTTAAACTACTTTTAGTTTATGTAATGCCGCGTACACACGGTCAGACTTTTCGACCAGACTGGTCCGACAAACTTTCCAGCGGACTTTCGACGGACTTCTGACTGACTTTCTAACGAACGGACTTGCCTACACACAATCACACCAAAGTCCGTTGGATTCGTACGTGATGATGTACATCGGACTAAAATAAGGAAGTTGATAGCCAGTAGCCAATAGCTGCCCTAGCGTCGGTTTTTGTCCGTCGGACTAGCACACAGACGAGCGGATTTCTGGGTCCGGCGGAGTTACGACGTAAAGATTTGAAGCCTGTTCCAAATCTAAAGTCCGTCAGATTTGCGACTGGAAAAGTCCGCTGAAGGTCCGGTGAAGCCCACACACGATCGGATTGTCCGCCGGATTTGGTACGAGGACGTTCTGACCGGGGAACCTGCTGTACGCCAGGCTGCTTGTTTTACAGTCCGGGTATTGAGTATTGGTTTCAGTAAAACCCCAGCGAGCGCTCGTATAACCTTTTTATTGTATCCTGTGTCCTACATAACATATAAAACCTGGACTTATGGCACAGGTTACATCTAACAATAAACAACAAAAAATATAAAGGAGCCAGATTGTTTTTTTTTTTTTTTTTTTTTTTAAAGCACTTTCAGAAGCTCATTTTAATCACGCACTGAGTTTGCAATTTCTTTATCTTCAAATTCTTTCCTATGTTCCTGTTTATGCTGGTGCCATGATAGTGGATACCCTTGCATTCAAGGACTAGAGTTGTGTCTACCTACACTGTGTACATCAATAGATACACACAGCCCCATAGCCTAGGGTGGCAAGGCACTCCCCTGGTCCTCTCTCTTCCCTTCTCCAAGCTGGATTGAGACTGCATTGTCCACTGTTAACTCTTTGCTGTGAAGACCAGAAGTTCCGGGAAGCAGCATTGAGAGAGTAGGAACCAGCAGCATTGAAATTTAGTTTACTAGGGAATGTTTACTTTATTGTGCTTAATGTGTTAGGCCCCTTTCACACGATCGGGCCGTTCAGATCCGCCTGTCAGTTTTGACGGCGGACCTGAACGGGCGATCCATGTTAGCCTATGGAGCGTCGGATGTCAGCGGAGACATGTCCGCTGACATCCGACCCCGTCCGATCCGCTAAAAGCAGACGTATGGCTTTACGTCGAGGTCCGTCGCTGGCGGATCGGATCGGGTGAGATCTGACAAAAACGGACACGCTGTCCGTTTTCGTCCGAGCCCTCCATAGGCGGCAGCGGCGCCTGACAAGCCCCTCCCCGCTCAGTGAGCAGAGAGGGACCTGTCATCCGCCGGCTCAGCGGAGATCAACGGACAGATCTCCCGCTGAGCTGGCGGACCGAGGCGGGCTCCGTAGAAACGGAGCCCGCCTCGTGTGAAAGGGGCCTTACGCTAAAACAGCCTTTTTCAGCTAGGGTGACGTGGCACCCTAGGGATGTCTTCTGGTTGTTCAGGGGTGTCTTGGCAAAATGCTTAAAAGTTGGCCAAAATTGTCAACAAGCCGGTAGGTGGATCAAGCTTGCCTTTTTTGTTACATAATGCCATAGGTTTTTATTGTGCACCATTACAACCTTGGCTGCCAGTCAACCAAGCACCAGTCCATACACTGTGGCTCCAATGAATTAGTCTAGAAGTTGTCTTTTTTTTCTTGGGTTTATTTCTTGAGGAATTTTAACAGGAGAGGGGATCAGGGCATGGGATACTCCCAAACGCTTAGTAATCAGAGGGCAAACTTCTTCCCGAGTAATAGTGGGTGTGGAACAGTCCAGGGCCTCACAGCTGAAGTCTTTTTGGCATCTGGGTTGGCAGTTCCAAAACACTACAGTCACAGAGATTAGCTTAAAGTCATACTAAAGGCTCTTGCCTTTTTAATTTTTTTTTATTATAAATAACAAACCTCAAGCAGTGGTTTTTCTTGGGTGCCCCGCCAGTGCTCCTGCCCCTCCCTCTTGCCTAATGCCTTCATAGCAAGCTACTTGCTATGGGGGCATTAGTGCGTGCTTGCTCCTGAGCCGCCTTTGCCCTGCCCCTGCTCCCTCCTCACTGGCTGTGATAGACAGCAGCAGGAGTCAATGGCTCCCACTGCTGTATCTCAGCCAATGAGGAAGGAGAGACCTGAGGGAGTTGCTGCACTTGTGCTCACTGCTGGATCGAGATCGGATTTGGGTACGTACAGTACTGGGGGGGGAGCTGTACACTGAAGGTTTTTTTGGGGGGAGAGCTGTACACTCTATGCATGAAGGTAAAAAAAAAACCTTCATGCATAGAATGCATGAAGGTAAAATACTTTCAGCTTTTACAACCTTGTTAGGGTCATTACTCACAAGTCCCCAGGACATCTGCCACCTTCCAGCTTCCTCTGTACAAAATCCAGTGTGTGAGACGGCACTTCTCAAGACCAGATTCTTTCTGTTGAGGTTCTGCAATCAACTTCTGGCAAAGTCCATCCAGACCCTCAGCCCTGTCACCACTGAGGCCCCAAAAAGCAGCTGTACGGTCCATTGGATGCCTGAGGGCAGCAGGCTCTGGAATCTTCCTGGGGAGAAGGAACCTCGCTCACCAGTGTCTGACTATTCATCACCATTCCAGGACACTTCTGGACACTCCTGTCCAAGGATTGTCTGGAACCTGATAAATATTTAGGCTGGTAATTTAGAATCTCCTGCCTTATGCTCTGGAAACGTCTTCCAGAGGCAGGGGGAAGCAATCAAACTCCCAGCCTGTGAAACCTCTGAGCAGACCAGGCCAAACAATTACTATACTACTTTAAGTTTGTCTGACTCTATTTCCTTATAAAAAACATTTTGCTTGATCCAGGAACACTCATAAATTCTGAGGTCAACTACAACTGGCAGTACTGTGAGCTCCAGCCATGACGTACTCTACATCTCGGGATAATCACAAATTAACATATCAATGGGGGTTATTTACTAAAGGCAAATTCACTTTGCACTGCAATTGCACTTGAAAGTGCAGTCACTCTAAATCTAAGGGGTAGATCTGAAATGAGTGGAAGCTCTGCTGATTTTATCATCCAATCATGTGCAAGCTAAAATGCTGTTCTTTATTTTCCTTGCATGTCCCCCTCGGATCTATAGCGACTTTACTTCCAATTGCACTTGCAGTGCAAAGTGGATTTGCCTTTATTAAATAACCCCCAATGTCTCTTCCCTGCATTCATTGTCACGTTATTTATTGACACTTCCAATTACACCGGCAGCGCTGTCATTTTCTTTTTTTTTTTTCATGACAAATTCAACCGGGGGACTATTATTGTGTCGCAAGATGCTGCTTGTAAAAGTTTCCACTGTAATTAAATCTTTCAGTGACAACAATCACCCCAGAGATGATCTCTATGCTAAGTGGCCTGTATGTCTTACGGCAGAGATGTGCGTCACTTCGTTATAGGAGGTGTATATTGTCTTTATGGATTGTATATACAAACATGTACATGCAAGTTCGTGTTGAAGAAATAGAAGTAAGAAGAGAGATAGTTATTATTTTACCAAGATAGACATACAGAGGGGTCAGGGATAAAACTATGTGTATTGGGGCCCTATGGCAAAACCATTATAGGGCCCCTCTGCCCCTACATTCTCCATATCAAAGGCAAATCCTGTAGTGATTCCATAAAGCCATTCTTACTTAGAAGTAGTATAGAGATTCCCATTCTATATACAGTATACATTCATGTTATCCAAATGTAAATAACAACTAATATTGCTACAATTTTGGACAGAGTAAGACCCCTTTCACACTGTGCCGTCAGCGGTAAAGCGGCGCTATTTTTTTAGTGTCGCTTTATCGTCGTTTTAGCAGTGCTATTCGGCCGCTAGCGGGACAGTTTTAACCCCCCCGCTAGCGCCCAAAAAAGGGTTAAATCCACCCGCAAAATGCCCCTGGAGCGGCGTTTTGCCGGTGGTATTGCAGCGCTGCCCCATTGATTTCGATGGGGAGCAGTGGTGGAGGAGCGGTGAGTTCAAAAGAAGCTTCAAAGAAGCTGCTGGCAGGACTTTTTCTGACGCCCTGCCAGCGCACCGCTCCAGTGTGAAAGCCCTCAGGCTTTCACACTGGAGTGAATGGAGCAGCTGTTTTAGGGCGGTTTGCAGGCGTTATTTTTAACGCTATAGCACCGGCAAAACGCTCCAGTGTGAAAGGGGTCTAAGGGAGGGTTAAAAGCCCCGTCAGTAGGCATAGGTGTGTCCTATGCCTACTTACTTACTTTTGTTAATAGGTGTCCCTCATTCCCATCTCAGAAAAGATACTTTTCCATTATCACTGAAAGTGAAAGAAAATTCCAAATTTTGGTTTGTTCCCAGAATAGTAATAGAGGGGAAATCTTCCAATAGGAACATTTAGCTCTGGTGACAACCAGTGATCTCTTCACTTTCTAGGGATTTCTTCTGACTTCCTGTTTTGGCTGTGGGGCAGGAAGTGAAGAGAAATCTCCCCAGTAGGACACAGATGGCAAAAAAAAAAAAAGGAAGCCTGACAGACACGAGTATATTTACACTTGAATGCAATACGTTATTTTTTTTTAAAAAGTCGTCTTTTTTTTAAATTTTTTATTGACATGTCCCTTTAAAGCCGTTGGGCGGAAGTGATGTTTTACGTCGCTTCCGTCATCCAACGTCATTGAGTTGGGTGGGGGGCCATCATTCCTTCCATCATTCCTCCACGAGGCGGATCCGCTCAGCAGAGTCCCCCAGCTCAGCAGGAGATCTCTCCGTTGATCTCTGCTGAGCCGGCGGATGACAGGTCCATCGCTGCTCACTGAGCGGGGAGGGGCCTGTCAGAGCACCGCTGATTCCTATGAAGGGATAGGACGAAAATGGACAGTTTGTCCGTTTTCATCAGATCTCATCCGATCCGCTAGGACGGATGCGAACGTAGGGTCATAGGTCTGATTTTTCAGATCGGATGTCAGCGGACATTGTCACCGCTGACATCCGTCGCTCCATAGACCTGCATGGAGCGCCGGATTAGGTCCGCCTAAAAAACGGACAGGCGGACATGAACGGTCTGTCCATGTGAAAGGGGCCTTAGTGCCTCTGAGGGGAAAGGATCGGATCGTCTCTGCCACTACCGACTGCTCCGGTAAGCTGCAGAGACGACCAGAAGGTGGCGGGAGGGGGGCCACCTCTCCCGCCGCCGGTAAAAGTGATCTTGTGGCGAATTCAAGGTGGGGATCATTTTTATCTTAAACGGACCGCCCGCCATTTCAGAAAATACTGGGGTTATGGCAGCTATCTGCTGCCATAACAACAGTATTCAACGTCCAAGTACCAACGTATAACGATGGCAGGCGGTCCGGAATTGGTTAAAGAACACCTGTCATTCAGGTGCTCAGCTATAAAGTGAAGACAACTAGAGGTGCAAATGCTTTAGATGCCTTCAAGAGTGCAGCTCCGATCTGCAAGCTTCAGAACCTATTAGGGTACCAAATTCCTCCCCACGTCTTCTAACCCCCCTCCTGTTGGCCCATGACTATGATAGGTGTCCCCAATATGAAGGTATAGGAGAGAGTGGGGGACAGGCTAGCTTTCAAAGCTATAAGAAAGCTTGTAGATTACATAACGGTACATTTCAAGCTCGAGTTCTGGGATCTCACCATTTGATTCTCCAAGAGAATTCAAGACTTTCAGCGTATTTAACTGTCTAGAATCTACCAAGAACCAAAGTATAGTTTGATTTGGGCTAACCCTTAAAGTGTAAATCCAGCCAAAACCTTTTTTCGTTTTGGATAAAGTGGTCAGGTTTTTTAAGGCTGTCCGATTTATAGGCTTTATTATAGAGATTTCCCCAGAATAGCAGTAAAAGCCAGACATGGGTTCCAACTCTTCCTCACCCTTCTAAGACCTAAAAAAGAAAAAAAGTTTTGTCTTTATAGTGGTTGTAAACCTGAGACATGAAATATGAACAAAGCATATCCCTCTATAGTGTGTACGTGTCTCAATCCAGAGCACTAAGTGTAATTTCTGTCTGCTGCCTCGTTCCTCTGCCATCTGTAGGAGTCACTTCTGACGAGTTTTCCTGACACCAAGAGAAAAATGGGGACAGGAGGGCACAGCCTGTGATTGACAGCCTCAGTTCTGTACCTGTGTGCTGTGTGAAGGGGGTGCGTCCCTTTCCTCCAATCAGCTCCCAGAGCTCCCCTCAATGATGTAACTTAAAGTGGACTTTCATTCATTTTTTTCAACTTTCCATCTATTAAATCTTCAGCCCTTGTTCTAACTTTGGATAGTAAAACATTTATTTTTTCTGGCAGTAAATACCTTATACAGCCCACTTCTTGTTTCTTGTCTGGTAAAAAGCCTAGGCTTATGACATCATGCACAACTTTCTCTCTCCTGAGAGTTTGCCAGGAAGGCAGGGGGATGAGTTATAAGAGGGCCAATGAAAGCTGCAGAGCTGGAGGTGTGCCTCTGTGTCTGTGTAAACCCAGGAAGAGAACAGGCAGCAGCTTCAGCTGCCCACACTTAAAATGGTTGCAGCCAGACTCAAAGGAGGGAGATTTCTGCAGCATATTTGGCAAGTACAGAATCACAGGATATATAACATAATATGCAAAGTGGTTGGAATGGCAAAGATGTTTATTACAAATTATGTGAGCAGACTGCAGTTCCTCTTTAAGCTCTCCACTCCCTGCTTTTCAGAAAGACTTTGAATGGATGTAGGGGAAAGACGGCTGTATTTACACAGGTACAACTTATGTAGGAAGATTTGTTTCACCTCTGTGTATCATCTGAGGCCTGTCACTGGGTAGAAGTAATGGTTTACAAACAATTTAAGACCCCAGCCTATAATATAAGGTGAGGAATTGTGGCTGCAGTGAAAAGGATTTCGCTTGAGAGAAGTCGCACAAGGCAGGAAGCAAGAAGGACCATATGCAGAATGGAAAAGGTTTCTCCTAAAGGTAGAAGTGGATTTTAAAATATGAGCATACTGTTCCAAAATATAATAAGGAGAAAAAGCTGGTCTAAAACAAAGGCAGTAATTATTTAGCTTGGGCAACAGAGGCACGTTGTTTTGTGTTCTTCTTGCTAGTTCTAGAGACAAAGAGCCACCATTGTCTTGATGGGAAATATTTTTTCTATAGAGAACAGCCATTCTTTCTTCTTGACTTAGATATCTGTGAGCATTAAAGAACCAACTGCGAGGACACATTTGTAGGAGCCTTACCAGTAATGTGTACTATAGCTCTAACAGTCAGCATGCCACAGCACATGGGTGTAATAAACAAGACATTTGGCTCCCGTAAATACCAGAAGATCCAAGCAGCACTCTTGCTATTCGCACCATCCATATTTACCACAATAATGTTGACCCAAGGGTTTACCTTACACCAAGCCTCCATTATTAAAATGTCAAAGAGAACAACTGTGTTGTCCTTAACAAGGCATGTCGTTTCCAGCCTTATTTATCAAAGCATCTTTTATATACAGTAAATGGTCTTTGTTGTCCTACAGCAACCAGTCAGCGTCTTACCAGCCCTGTAGAATGACGGTTGGAAAACAGAAGTCTGGATGTTGGTGCTGGCTGTAGGCAAGTCAAACAGGTATTATCACAGAGAACCAAAATCATGGGAAGGACCATTACAAACTAGTTTGAAGGCTCTATATTTTGGGCTCTATATAGTATTCTATCATCTACTTGCTTGACCACCTTGAGGAACCCTTGAAATAGTCTTCAGGTTTTAGGGATCCTCTGCTAAAACCAATTTATTAGAAGTGAGTGGGAAAATTGCCCCTTTACATTTGTGGCCAGTAGGAAGGGTCCCCTAACAATGGTGGACAAAAAGATTATTAGCGTCATACAGCTGGCTCTTTAAGTGGAGTTGACTCTGAAACTATGCAGGCACTCTCAAATAGGAGGTCAATCAGCCACAGCTCAAGGAATCCCTAGCAATTTCTGGAGGACCCTAGGGTCCAGCAGAACCCTGGTTGAGAATGGCTGACCTAGGGAGTCACTAACCTCAGACAAATATGCATCCACTGACGTGAGAACACCAAAACATGCACATTCGGCTTTAGGTCAGTGATTCAGGATGCAGTGAGGCTAGAGAATAAAGATTGGCAGCTCCAGTATTTGGATGTTTAGGGAGCAAACTTCTACTCTCATTTTTCTTTCCCATTCCTGCACATGGCCAATCAATAAATAATGTAGTGTAATAAGGTGGGTTTGCTGTCAAGCCATTGGAAAGAATCCGGTTTCATGAGATGGGACAAATTGGTCAAAGTATCCAACATTAAAACTGTTACTTCAGAACGATCAAAAAAAGTTGAAGAGCAAAAACAAGAATTGAATTGGTTGCTTTGTGGCTAAGGGCAGTAATCTTTTAAGATCCTGACATATTAGGCTCAGTCAATTGTTTTACAGCCTTTATTTTTATAGTCTGTAGAATAATTGGTAAAGTACACAGTAAAAAAAAAAAAAAGCTTATAAAAAGTGCTACGGGAGACAAGTCCCTCTATCGTCCACAACAAATAATCACAAGCTGGCATTATTCTGACGGAAGTGCTACAGGACATAAATGCTTTTGTAGTCCATAGCAAGCAATTGCAAGTTGATATGACTCTTTTTTTCTCTTTATTTTCTTAATGCAGCATGGGGCCCTGACATGATTCCTAGCTGTTGTAATAGGTCACAAGTTTCTTCCATCACTGTGTGACACTGTTACAACATCCCTTTTAGTGTTTTCTTCTACAATGACATTACTCATTTTCTCAATAAAGAAGTTCAACAGTACAATAAGATACAGTAGGATACCAGTGATGTGTATCTTATTGTTGACCATGAAAGACAACATCATAGTCACTAGTTAGGGTGCCGAAGAAAGCAATTGGAAACAAACAAGAGCTTGCCGTCTCTAAGCAGGTATATATCATCGGAGGGGTGGGGATAGTCTCTTACCTGAGGAATTGAAATGGTAAATAAAATGACCACCTTTAATGGTATTTTGACAGTAATGTAAGGGAGGAAGGAAGAAAAGAAAGATCTGGAGGTGGAGAATGTGTATGGAGAGCAAAGAAAGATTAGGAGGAAACGAGAGAATGGGGGGAAGTAATGAAAAAAGGACTACAAAAGGAGAAGATGGTGGGATGAAAAGAGGGTTATGAGGAGGAACTCTAACCATGGGAGGGCAGGTCCCGTATAGCAACCACATGCTGCAAGAGTGGAGGCCATAACTTCACTATAGGGAGTTGGTGATGGTTTATCCAGGGAGACCAGATTTTGAAGTATGCTTTTTGGGCATTATACAGGATACCCGTCACCTTTTCCTGTACCATAGTGCCCATAAATCTATTTAGTATTTTCAATGGAAGCCAGCCAAAACCTAGCTTGCATTTCCTAGGGCAGATTTGGGGGGAAAAAAGTGAAAATCCTACTTTTATTACTATTATTATTATACAGGTTTTATATAGCGCCAACAGTTTGTGCAGCGCTTAACAAAATAAAGGCAGACATTAGTTACATTACAATTTGGTACAAGAGGAATCAGAGGGCCCTGCTCTTTAGAGCTTAAAATCTAAAAAGGAGGGCTCAATTGATACAAAAGGTAATAGCTGTGGTGGATGAGCTGATGGAGGAAATAAAACAGTGTTAGTTAGAACCAGGATAGGCTTCTTTAAAGAGGAGGGTTTTCAGGGATCGTCTAAATATGGATAGATTAGGGGACAGTCGGACAGATTGGGGTAGGGAGTTCCAAAGGATGGGAGAAGCTCTGGAGAAATCCTGGAGGTGAGCATGGGAGGAGGTGACAAGGGAGCTAGAGAGCAGGAGGTCTTGGGAGGACCAAAGAGAGTGTCTTGGTTGGTATTTTGGGACTAGGTTAGTGATGTAGCTGGGGGCAGAGTTATGGATGGCTTTGTAAATTATTGTTAGTACTTTGAATTTTATTTGTTGGGTGAGTGGAATCCAGTGGGGGGATTGGCAGAGAGGGGTGGAGGACGCTGAATGGTTGGTAAGGTGGATGAGTCTTGCAGTGGCATTCATTATTGACTGAAGGGGGAATAGTCTCTGTAAAGGTAATCCATTGAGGGAATTGCAGTAGTCGAGGCGAGAGATAACCAGGGAGTGAATTAAAAGCTTGGTGGTGTCATTGGTTAAAAAGGGGCGTATTCTAGAGATGTTGTGGAGGTTGAGGCGGCATGATTTGGACAGAGATTGGATGTGGGCCTGAAAGGACAGTTCAGAATCTAGGGTTACCCCTAGCACCCTGGCATGTGGGGACGGACTGATAGTTGTGCCATTGATCTTGACAGAGAAGTCAGGGGAAGGGGCACGTGGGGGGAGGAAATATTAAGAGGTCAGTTTTAGATAGATTAGATTCAGTTTGAGGAAGTGGTTTGACATCCAGGCTGATATGTCTGTTAGTAAATCAGTGATGCGTGAGGAGATTGATGGGGTGAGCTGAGGGGCAGAGATATAGATTTGGGTGTCATCGGCATATAAATGGTAGTGGAAACCATGGGAGGCTATCAGCTGACCCTAGTTACCCCTTTGACCCCCAAACCTTTCCCCTTTGCCTGTGACCTCCCCTAGTTGTCTCCTGTTTCTCTTTCTCCTGATCCCTTCACCTACTTTGTTACCACATCTACATCTTTTTGTATTGTCCATCGACCCCAAGACTTCTCACTTCACACTCACAAACCTTAGCCCAAAGGATAGCTCACTAGAGCTAACTATCACAGACCCACTCCATTCTACACAAACCCATCACCATTCTACTGACTTAACTTAGTAAAGAATTCACCAATGATTCTTCTATGGTCACAATATGTTAGTATTACAACGATATAGGTAAATATTTTGTTGCTATTCATCATCCTTTGAATGGGTGAGGGTCTGTGGATGGAATATTCAGCCCTATTTAATAAGTAAAAGAGCAAAATTCCAATAGTAGCAACTATTTATGATGCACTGTTTAAACTCTTGTGACGGTAACCACTTTCTTGTAATTACCAAAGTTATTGAAACAGAAAAGTTATGCCCTGTACACACGGTCGGATTTTCTGACGGAAAATGTGTGATAGGACTTTGTTGTCGGAAATTCCGACCATGTGTGGGCTCCATCACACATTTTCCATCGGATTTTCCGACACACAAAGTTTGAGAGCAGGCTATAAAATTTTCCGACAACAAAGTCCGTTGTCGGAAATTCCGATTGTGTGTACACAAATCCGACGCACAAAGTGCCACGCATGCTCAGAATAAATAAAGAGATGAAAGCTATTGGCCACTGCCCCGTTTATAGTCCCGACGTACGTGTTTTACGTCACCGCGTTTAGAACGATCGGATTTTCCGACAACTTTGTGTGACCGTGTGTATGCAAGACAAGTTTGAGCCAACATCCTAGGATTTTGTTGTCAGAATGTCCGAACAAAGTCCGACCGTGTGTACGGGGCATAAGAATCCTGCTAGCTGATAATAGCAATGCAGGCACTTTGATGAGCTGGGGCCAGTGAAAAGCAACTGCTAACTGGTTACTTTAGTTGCTGCTGTTGGACTATTGCTCCTTTGCTTATTAAATATTGGCATGTCAGTGTTCCTAAGGACCTTCTGGGGATGGTTAAAGTGATTGTAAACGATCACCTTGTAAAACAACCCATTCAGTTTCAAATAGAAATGAAAGGCAAAACATTTTTATATAGATGTAAAAAAAAACATTATAAATACAGTTTTTCATAAGTGATCACATTCCCTCTGTTCTTAGCTGCATAAGAGTTGCGGGGGAGGAGAAGCAGCAGCACACTGAGCTTGCCAGTGAGTAGCTGTGCAGTGGGGGCGTGTCAGGACAAGTCTGATCATTGGAGGAGAGCAGGCTGAGTTCCCAGCACGGCTATAGAACTGACCACGGTGTGCGCTCCTGCTTGGTGTGGTCAGTTTTTAATGGGAAAGCAGAGGGACTGGCAGGCACACCAGGGATTTCACATATAGGAAGCAATACAAAGAGAACAGGATACTTTCTCATACAAGTACATAGTACAGCAGCCGCATATCAGCAATATGAAGTGTTGGGGTAACAAACGCTTATAGTGTGAATTAAAAGTAATTATAGAATTTTGCAGTATTTTGTGACCTCAGTGTTAATTGCACAATATTTTGTGAGTTCCGTGATAATCGCACAGTATTGTGTGACCTCAGTGTTGGTTACAGCCGGCAGCCCCAAATAAACACAATTGTCTCAATCTGAAATGAACAATTGTAATTTATGTCAGTGTACGTGGCAGCAGTATATCTTTCAATAATCCATTACTGGTCTGTGGTTAGATTTATTATAACATGTTCCTCTCTGCACCTTGGAAATGGAGTTCTCTATGATAAATGGTGGAGGATGCGGGCAGATTAGGGACGTTATGTAGACGTGCAGTCATCGCACATCCACATGAATAAAATGTCATATGATAGGCGACCCATAAACTGAACTATGTATAATCAGTGATTCATCTCTGTGATCTGTAAATAATGTGCAGCCTCCTATATTTGCCCTCCTTTTTTTTTTTTTTTTTTTTTTTTTAATGACTTTTTTATTAAAAGGATTCCTCCCTTTTTTACCTGACTTGAACTTGAGACCAACAACCTCATTTAGAAGCAGCCATTGGCCACCCCTTGGGCTACATAGTAATTCCAGGGCAAATGCTTTACATTTCGCTGCTGCAATGGTTTGCATGCGGATCAAAGGTTGATTCTTCTTCCAGCAAAGGTAATTAGCCGTGATTCTCTTTAAAGGGCAAGTCCTTTGAAAATGTGAATATTCTGATCACTGGCTCCTCATATATCTGGCATTGGCAAAATATAATCTACAGCTACACTGAAATCATTTACCAGTATTTCCTAAGGGATCTATGGAGGATTCAGCACATCCATTCTGCCTTGCTGCTCAGTATATGCCAAGTGAGGCCTATGTCAGCCAAGACGTGTGTTTGTTAGAAAGTATTGACAGCTTGATGACTGTATAATAGCTTCCAGACTAGTGCTGGGTCCCCAGATCTCACAGGCTCACGAGCCACCATCCCATCTGCAATCCTCATGGCTACTTCCTAGTATATTTGTAGCTCTTTATTCTGTGTTAGGCTGGCCATACATGGGTCGAATTTCTAAAGAGTTTTCTTTGGAAAACAGACAATCCCCTGCCAACAATCGTACCGGGTGTATGAGGCTTTAGAGATGAGCAGAATTCTAAAGTTGTAGGATGGAACAGTGGATGATCATGTGCAAATAATTGCTACCACTTGGGAGGCTTACACCAGTGTTTCTCAACTCCAGTCCTCAAGGTGCCCCAACAGGTCATGTT
Source organism: Lithobates clamitans (assembly GCA_037952925.1). Taxonomy (NCBI): domain Eukaryota; kingdom Metazoa; phylum Chordata; class Amphibia; order Anura; family Ranidae; genus Lithobates; species Lithobates clamitans. Next base: position 1,093,133 of record JBBGZY010002493.1, on the reverse strand, counting down.
TTCAGGGCTTACATTATTTTGCACAGGTGATTTGATCAGTTTCACTGCCTTAGTAATTATTACAGCCATTTCATCTGAGGGAAATCCTGAAAACATGACCTGTTGGGGCGCCTTGAGGACTGGAGTTGAGAAACGCTGGCTTACACCATAGGAAACCATTTGTTCTATCAGGGCTACATACAAAAGTGTGTGTGTGTGTATCTATCTATCTATCTATCTATCTATCTATCTATCTATCTATCTATCTATCTATCTATCTATCTATCTATCTATCTATCTATCTATCTATCTATCTATGTCACTACCCTTGATAAATAAGAGTGATCAATCATGTACTTATGAAATGTTGATTTCTACATGTGTTTGTGTCTATGCCAGCATTTATGTTCAAATCAACCATATGTTCCAGAAGCGCGACTTATATCAAAGAGTCAAGATGAGTGATTTAATATCTCATGTAAGAATGGAAAAGGGGAAATAGAGTAACGGGAAGGAAAAGAGGCAATAAGGGTGGGAAGAAGTGTAAAGGGGTGGGGGGGGGGGGGGGTGGGGGTGTATGTTGAATTGTTACTGCTGTGACCCCAGTCATGAGAAGATTGTAATTTGTTGAAATATATGTTACATTTGGGAAGGCATGCCTGAAAAGCCATGGGAGGGGGAGGGGGGTTGGTTATTTAAAAAGAGGCATGCAAAATCTGGTGCAGCTCTGCGTAGAAACCAATCAGCTTCCAGGTTTTATTGTCAAAGCTTAATTGGACAAGCTGACGTGAGAAGCTGATTGGCTACCATGTACAACTGCACAAGTTTCTGAGTGCTCCAGTTTTAGTTTCTCCCCCATAGTGTCTTTCATTTCTTCTAAGGCAGGGGTCTCCAAACTGTGGCCCAGGGGCCAGATTTTGCTCTTTGCTTGCCTTTATGTGGCCCTTGGGGTACTATTTCTTCCACTGACCCCAATGGTGGGACCACTATTCCTCCCACTGACACCAAGGATGGGGCATCATTCCTCCCACTGACACCAAGGATGGGGCATCATTCCTCCCACTGACACCAAGGATGGGGCATCATTCCTCCCACTGACACCAAGGATGGGGCATCATTCCTCCCACTGACACCAAGAATAGGGCACCATTCCTCCAACTTATACCAACAATGAGCACTATTCTTCCCAAAGATCCCAACAATGAGCACTAAGCCTCCCACTAAAAACCAGTGATGGGGCACTATTTCTCCCACTAATACCATCAATGGGCATTTTGTCTCCTACTAAAACCAATAACTGGCCACTGTTCCTTGCACCGATACCAACGATGGGGCACTATTCCTCCCACTGACACCAACAATAGGGCACCATTTCTTCCACTGATACCAATAATGGGGTACTATTCCTCCCACTGATATCAATCATGTGGCACTATTACTCCCGCTGTTATCAATAATGGGGACCCATTACTTCGACTGATTCCAACAATGGAACACTATTCCTCCAACTAAAACCGATGATGGGGCGTTGTTTACTGCCAAAGACACCAGGACATTTTCTACTGTCCACTAAAGCCCTTAAGGCCCCTAAATCCTGAAGGACAGTGAACTGAAACTTTGTTTGGAAAGTTTGGAGACCTCTGCTTTGCGGACATAATCATGAATAAGGAATAACTTTTGTATGGACTGATTCAGGGCAGCTCCTAGGGGGTGGGGATAATGTTTCTTTCATGATGTTTGAGCTGTTTGGTGCTGACATATAAAGTATATCAACCAATGAAAATCTATTTTCAGAAGGATGTTTGGAATAAGCATACTGGAATACAATAGGAGGATGCATGGTGTATGTGATTCACTGGTATACTGTTTTAATTTTTCTTTACTTCTGAAGCCATAAATGTGGATTTACATATGTTTTTTTTTTTCGTGTGTATTTTTAGGCAGCTGCAATGGGGTGGATTTCATCACCAGCTGTGTACCTTGGTATTACACTAGGCCGAGTGTTGTCTGCACATGGGAATCATACAACTGCCTCTTACTCCACCATACCAAGTAAGAAAATTGCACAAGACTCTGAGCTGCCTTCTTGGGAAATATCAGAATTCTAAAGAAATACGTATCCCACTCACTGAGTAACTAATGTATTAAATCAAAAACACATTCATGGATTGCAATGCAGTTACTTGTGTATATCTAATTATGAATGTATTTTTTATGTTTTTTTTTCACTTGAGGTCCACTTTACATTATTGCATTTCTGTCCAAGTCTGTGGGTGCCTGAAAGGCGAAACAATAAATGATGACTTTCACAAGCTCTTACATTTTACCTGTCCATGATCCTGGCAGATCCACACTATGTGGCCCACTCTGGAACTGCACAGCTGCCGCTCAATACTTTTGCATTTGGTCTCAAAGTCTTCTGTGTATGCACCAAACAAAATACTGTTCATTCCTATAAGAAGGCCATCTGTCGTGAGACCTGCCATTGGACGGCCTCTTCATAGCAATCAATAGGATTTGTACATGCATGCACAGAAGACTTTGGGGTCAGCTTGGAGAGTTTCCAGCGGTGGTCGAGTGGTTCCCCATGGGCCACACAACTTGGATCTACCAGCATGGTGGACAAGTCAATACAAGACCTTGGTTGGGAAATATGAGGGAATAAAGTTCTCCTAAAAACAAAACTTATTGCATATTAGTTAACTATGTGCCCTTCAATTGCTATTAAGTGCTCTTGGCAGAAAAAAAAGCGAATTTTGAGCATTTTCTTGTACTAGCGTTTAGGAGTCTTTAGCGTTTTTCTCTGCCAGAATGCTCTCAAAAACGGAAGAGTTTTTTTTTTTTTTTCTGCATATAAATGCTGAGCTTAAAACAACCTTTTTCAACCAGGGTGCCTTCAGGTTTCTTCAGGGGGGTCTAGGAAAAATGCCTAAAAGTTGCCCACACTTGTATACAAGCAGTGAGTTGATGAATCCTGCCTTTTAGTTACACAAAGGCACAGGTTTTCATTGTACACCATTACAACCTTCCAGCCGCCAGGGTCCTAGCAACCGTTGACACCATCTGTTGATAAGGAGGGTATTGGCCACTTGCACAGCATCCTTGTTTGTCCCTCCCCTGTCCCCTCAGTCAGTACTGGGGTCACATTAGCTGAGTGAGGGAGAAGAGAAACATTGGAGCTCTAGTCGGTACCAGTGTGAAAAGGTGTATTTGCTTTGGAAGAAGTCGTCTCCTTTTAACATTGGGTGTCCTGTGTGTGTTGATATTGCTGTTATGTAAATTTATGTAGTTTCGTTTTTCATTATAGAACAGGGTGCATTGAGATTGTGCATAATTTTAAGGGGTTCCTTGAACAAAAAAAGGTTGAAAAACACTGGCTTGAAAAAACGCCTCTAGACTACGTAATGTGCATGGACACATAGGATAATATTAGTTGCTTTTGTAGGCAAAATGCTAAACTCCTCTAGGAGCAGCGTTTTTTTAAGCTAATGTGCATGGAGCCTAAACATAAAACCAAAAATGTAATAAATAGCAGCTTACCAATAAAACGCAACGCATTTCCGGGGTTCCGCCTCCTTTGTCGCGATCTTTCCCCAAACCTGGACCAGCTCTGTGAAGTCCGCCGACGCCGGGTCACAGTCAGTACAGTCAAACAAGCTTTGGCTGTATTTCTCCTTTAAGTTTGCAGAGGTGTTTGAAAGAAACGCAATACAGCACTTGTGAATGAGATATTGAATGAAAAATGTTTTGGTGCATTTCTGACATGTTTAGGAGGCATTTGTAATATACTTGAGATGGTATGTGTGATGTTATTTTACCTCTTCCACAGGGGCGGCCCGTCCATTAAGGGTACACGGGCGCCGCCCCCTCTATCCCCCTCCAGCTGTTGCAAAACTACAAGTCCCATCATGCCTCTGCCTCTGGGTGTCATGCTTGTGGTTGTCAGAGTCTTGCTATTCCTCGTGGGACTTGTAGTTCTGCAACAGCTGGAGGTCCGCTAATTGCATATCCCTGCCCTATATGATTAATAGATTCATGCATAGCATGAACCTTTCCACGGCCGCTGCGGCCACCCTCTATTCATGCGCCCGGCCCCTTTCAGGACGCCGGGCGCATGAATTACAGCGGCGGGGGTGTTTTTTTTTTTTTTTTTAAGCACCTGATTAGAGTCACATGCTCTAATAGCCTTCAAAATGGGGTGGACTTGTGGCGCAGCGCATTGCACTCAGAGTCCACCCAGGTGTGTTAGAAAAGGGAATATTGATTTGCTTTTCTAACACTGAATCGCCGCCAATCAGGAAGCGCGGGTCTGATTCCTGATTGGCTGAAGGGTCAGGCGATCCTATTGGACACCTAGGAGGAGGAGGAGGGGGATGCACAGTGGAAGCCGCCATGATTCACACCAGAGGAGGAGGAAGAAAGCTGCTGGACACGCTGCCCGCCCGCTTCCTGGATGGGGTAAGTGCGGGGATTTAATGTCCCGACTGTCCTCCGGGGGGGGCGGTTTGCCGCCCCCCAAGAGAAAAGACCACCAGCCACCACTGCTTCTCCCTACTGCCCATTGCAGAAGTATTCGGATGGGGTTGTATACATGCCACGGCAAAATGTATACCTACTGTTGTGTTTGGTGGGCAGTACGTGACCCATTCAAGTGACAACGGACAGCATCTGTTTATGTCTGCAAAAATGGAAAGAGATGCAAAGCTTTTCTGTTTTTTATTTTCTGCATACACAAACAGACTTTGATATAAGCAGATGTTCATCCATTTACATTCACCCGCTCGTAGACATACACTGGGGGGGGATTTACCAAAACTGGAGCAGAATTTGCAGCTTCTATCTTCCCCTTCATCAGTCAGGCCGGGTTAACATATGTGCGGCCTCGGTTTTCAGCTCGGGGTCTGGTGTGTGTCTGTTCACCGGTTCAGGTGCGATTCAGGTCCGAGTTTTTGCCTGAATTCCCACCTGAACTGGACCCCAAAACACAGGACCCTTTTAGAAACCACACCACGACAGCCCCGGACATGTGTGCTCCATTGAGAGCTGGTCACAGTCACGTGTAATGCGAATTCGCACATATGTGACTCCCGCCTTAGGCTTTGAAAATGAAAGATAGAAGCTGACTGGCTGCCATGCACAGCTGCTCCTGTTTTGATAATTTCCCCTAATTGTGGTTGGTCTAGATCAGGGGTCCTCCAGAACTGGCGGCCCTCCAGCTGTTGCGAAACCACAAGTCCCATGAGGCATTGCAAGGCTGACAGCTACAAGCATGACTCCCACAGGCAGAGGCATGATGGGACTTGTAGTTTCGCAACAGCTGGAGGACCGCCAGTTTGAGACCCCTGGTCTAGATCCATCTGAAGAACTGACAGATCCAGACTGAAGGACCCTGATTATGGCACATGGTCTCCTGTGTTGTTGTTGGTGGTGGGTAGGGCTGGGAGATTTTCTTTTAAAAAAAAATCTTCGATTCTCTTAAAAAAAAAACTCGATTCACGATTCTAATCGAGTTTTTTTTTCTTTTTCTTTGGAAACCGCGCCGGTCCTGAGGCGCTGCGGGCATGAGCTTTTAAGCGAGGCCGCGGCTTCGGCCTAGTCCGCGGCGTCCGGCCTCGCAGAGTAGGCCGAAGCCGCGGCCTCACCTAAAAACTCCTTGCCCGCAGCTCCTCAGGACCAGCGCGGTGTCAGCGCTGGTCCTGAGGCTCTACAGGCATGAGTTTTTAGGCGAGGCTGCGGCTTCGGCCTAGTCCACGGCGTCTGGCCTCGCAGAGTAGGCCGAAGCCACGGCCTCGCCTAAAAACTCATGCCCGCAGCGCCTCAGGACCGGCGCGGTGAAAAAAAAAAAATCTAAAAAAAACGATTTGTTTAAATTTTGAATTGATTTGACCTCTCAACTCGATTCAAGATTTAAATTGATTTTTTCCCCAGCCCTAGTGGTGGGGGGTCCTGGATAAGAAGCTCCAGGACAGGGCAGATACTGACTAGAGGACAACTGTACCAAGAATGAGTGAAGGCTGAGATTGCTGACCTCCTTCAGAAAATACTGGTTCCCTGCCATCAAGCCGGTTTCGCCTATTTAGCGGGGGAATCTCTCTGCTGATGCCGGCTGAGCAGGCGGATGACAGGTCCGTGTCCGCTCCGCTATGCAGAGCAGACATGGACACAGCACTGCTGTTCTCTATGTCCGCTGACATCCGCTGGTCCCATTGGGTCCACCTGAAATATGGACAGGTGGACTCAATCTGTCCGCTGGAGTGAAAGGGGCCTTAAAGTGGACCTTCAGTAATTTTTTCATCTTTCCATCTATTAAATCTTCTGCCCTTGTTGTTTTAACTTTGGATAGTAAAACATTTTCTGCCAGTAAATACCCTATACAGCCCACTTCCTGTTTCTTGTCTGGTCATTAGCCTAGGCTTATGACATCAGCACAGCTCTCTCTCTAACTCTTGTGAGCGTTTGCCAGGAAGGGAGTCGTAAGAGGGCCAATGAGAACTGCAGAGCTGGAGGTTTGCTACTCTGTGTGTGTCTGTGTAAATCCAGGAAGTGAACAGGCAGCAGCTTCAGCTGCCCACAGTTAAAATGGATGCAGCCAGACTCAGTGGAGGGAGATTTCTGCAGCATATTTGGCAAGTACAGAATCACAGTATATATAAAATAATATGCAAAGTGGTTGGAGGGAAGCTTCAGAATGACAAAGATGCTTATATTACAAATTATGTGAGCAGACTGCAGCTCCTCTTTAAGACGAGAGACAACCAGACCCAGAGCATTTTCACATGGAGGATAGCAATGGCTGTATATTTCTCTGTAAACGTTTCCTTTTTTAAGTATCAAGAAACCAAACAAATATTCTATGCAGGTATGTACTGATATTTTCTGAACTGATAAAATTCTCTTCTATTGCTCTCGGCCTCCAAATCTCCAAATTTCTTTATTTTTCTGCTGTGATCCCACTTTTTGTTAAGCCCCATACACACTATCAGATTTTCTGCTGATTTTTTCCTTCAGATTTACCAAAACCGTATAATATGAGGTCAAACCTTAGGTGTTTCAATTTGTATGCAATCAGGCCCTTACACCACATGGTTTTGGTAAATCTGAAGACAAAAATCGGCAGAAAATCTGATAGTGTGTATGGGGCTTAAGGCTCCATTCACACTAGCGCGTTTTTTGATGCATTGTGCATTTTGCAGAAATGCATGGGAATTTTTTAACATGGGTTCCTATGGAACATGTTAACATCAATGCCTTTTTGTACCTCTGTGTTTTTGGAAAGGGTCAGGGACTTTTTTTCATGCAAAATGAAGTGTTTTGCATGTAATAGAATTCAATGGACCAGCATCAAAAACGCAAGTGCAGCGGTTTTAGCAGCGGTTTTAGCAGCGGTTTTAGCAGCGGTTTTAGCAGCGGTTTTAGCAGCGGTTTTTGCAGCGGTTTTTGCAGCGTTTTGCGTTTTTTGCGCTTTCTTTTTTTTTTTTTAGACTGTATACAGTCTAAAAAAAACCTGTAAGGCTGCTTTTACACTGGGGCGGTAAGGGACGTCGGCGGTAAAACAGCGCTATTTTTAGCGCTGTTTTACCGCGGTATTCGGCCGCTAGCAGTGCGGTTTTAACCCCCCCCCCCGCTGGCGGCCGAAAAAGGATTAAAACCACTCGTACAGCGCGGCTATAGCCACGGTATAGCTGCACTGTCCCACTGATTTCAATGGGCGGGAGCGGTTTAGGAGCGGTGAATACACCGCTCCTTCACCGCTCCAAAGATGCAGCTTGCAGGAGAATTTTCTTCTGCCAGCGCACCGCTTCACCGCACTCGGGCTTTCACACTGAACAAACAGCAGCGGCTGTTTTGGGTCGGTTTGCAGGCGCTATTTTTAGCGCAATAACGCCTGCAAACCGCCCCAGTGTGAAAGGGGTCTAAAAAAATTCAAAACGCGGCAAAAATGCTGCAAAAATGCTGTAAAACCGCTGTAAAACCGCTGCTCAAAAACGCTGCAAGCATCACAAAAAACACTGCAGGAACGCTCAAAAGCAACATGCATAGGTGTGAATCGAACCTAAGGCCCCTTTTCACACTGGGGCGGTGGGGGCGTCGGCGGTAAAACAGCGCTCTTTTTAGCGCTGCTTTACCGTCGATTTTTGCGGCGGTATTTGGCCGCTAGCGGTGCGGTTTTAACCCCCCGCTGGCAGCCGAAAAAGGGTTAAAACTGCTCGCATAGCGCGGCTATAGCCACAGTATTGCCGCAGTATAGCCGCGCTGCCCCATTGATTTCAATGGCCAGGAGCGGTTTAGGAGCGGTGAATACACCGCTCCTTCACTGCTCCAAAGATGCGGCTTGCAGGAGTTTTTTTCTTCTCCTGCCAGCGCACCGCTCCAGTGTGAAAGCCCTCCGTAGAGGCTGTTTTGGGTCAGTTTGCAGGCGGTATTTTTAGCGCAATAACACCTGCAAACCGCCCCAGTGTGAAAGGGCTCTAAGAGTGGTTCTCAACCCTGTCCTCAAGTACCCCCAACAGGCCATTTTTGCAGGTTTTCCTTTTATGTTGCACAGGTGCTTTAAATCACAGTCAATGGCTTTGGTATTTTGGACAGCTATTTTATCAAAGAGAAATTCCCAAAACATGGCCTGTTGGGGGTACTTGAGGACAGGGTTGAGAACCACTGTGTTAGAGGGCGGCCATGTTCATTCTCCTTGGTCTCACTGTATGTAGGAACATAGCCGCCCTCTCTTGTTCACTCCTGAGAGGCACTATGGGATTTGTAGTGTACATAAAGCAGTGCACATAAACACAACTAACGTGCATTGCTTGTTCCAAACCCTTGGAAGTGAGGGGGGAAAAAAGAGAGGCTCAGGAGCTCACAGGGAGCAATACAATGAAGCAGAAAGACACAGAAAAGTTTTAATGAAAGATCGATTACAATAGATTACAAAGCAGTGGATGCATATGGATTATTTTTGGAGAAGAAGGTTGTCATTTGGTTGTTATAAGTGGAAATCACACAATCTTCTTTAGCAGCTTGCCTTGGTTAAGAATGGCGTTTAATCCCAATTTCGGAATGTTTACTCTTAGGCTGGTCACAGATGGAACAAATCTTCTTCCAATACGACCATAATGCATTCTTTGTGAACAATAGAAAAATCATAACAACCTAAAAATATTCCATAACTGGAAAATCCAATCATTCTCCTGGATATGGTTCATTGTTCTGCTCCTTTGTTCTGGTGATGGTTCTGATCTTATACAGATGTCACACTGACTCCATAGTCCCCCCCCCAACTCTCTGCAATGTCCACAGTGATAACATCTCTCCAGTGGTGAGGGCTCTCCAACCAGCTGATATCTGCCAGTTTTGTCGGTCATTATGCCTGCAGAACGTTAGATCTTGTCCAATGAGATGAGTTCGCTAAATATGAACTGACTATGGAATATGTCCAAAAATGCACACAGCTGACAGATGTCTAATTTGAATATATAAATATCAATAAACTGTCTCTATCCATTCCTAATTACCACAACAAAGAGGGTGGGGAGTTCAACCTACGCCTTCCCATAGCTTCATTCATCTAACATACAGTATACGTCGTTATTTAAATCTGAGCCAGCCTTATTTAAAGTGCCACGCGGAATATATTATTTTATCTGTGAGCGTTAGCCTGATTTTTGCAAATAACAGAAACATTCAGGAGCTTTGGAGGAAAAAAGAATATAATTTTGCTTCCATTACACGCTTGTAGGCAGGTGCAGGTTTCCCTCCATCCAGTAGGTGGCACTGTACCATTATACCTGGGTGTGAAGTCTGTTAAGGGAAATGCCCCCTCATGGACTGGCAGAGCCCCGCCCCAAAGCTCCCCCCCCCCAATGTTGAGGGAATATGACCTGGTATGGTTCAGGAGAAGGGGAGGCTCTCGCTGTTTTTTTTTTCTTTCTTTCATTTTGGCGTGGTCTGGAATGGGTTGGGGGGGACCCCACGCCGTTTTTTTATTTTTTTTTTTTATTTATTTCTTTTTCATTTTGGAGTGGTCTGGTATGGTTCAACGGAGGGGGGAGGTGCTCGCTGTTTTTGTTTTTTTTTGTTTTTTTATTTTGACATGGTCTGGTATGGACTGGGGGGGGGGGGGGGACACACACACACCCCGTTTTCTGTTTTTTTTTTGTTTGTTTTTTTTTTATTCAGCTATCACCGGGGAAGCCCATTGACAGCTGATGACTCATCGGTTGCTAAGGACGCTGCGGCTGGCTTCCCGGCCGCACTCCTTAACAACCAGCTTTTACTGCGCCCTGATTGGGCAAAGCTTTGCCCAATCAGGGCACAGAATACACGGTGCAGTGCATTGCAGGACTTTCGGCGGGGCAAGGGGAAATTCGGATTTTTAGCCAATGTTCGGCCCAAACTCATGCTCAGGTGAACCGTTCGCCCCAACACTAATTACCACTAACCTATAAGAGTATACAAGATTAATTACAACTACAAGGACTATGTGTGTGGTCTCTCCCTGACTGGGTACCTTTCGCTCCGCTTACATAATGAAGTTTACTGTTATACACTCTAAGAGTGCCAGACAGAATGAATGGAGACCCTGTGACATAAGCTCAGAGTATCCCCGTCCTGCTCACACCTTATTGGCTGATACATAGGTCAATCATCTGCATGGACTTCAGGGTCTCTCTGTGGCTCCACCCCCTTCCCTTCCTGTATATCTGACCATGCAGAGAAACGTAATACTGATTTTGCAAACACTGCTTAGAAAAACATGTAACTGTGACCACAATATTAGCGTTTAGCAATCCTCAAAAAAAAAAAAAAAAAAAAAGGGACTCAGAAGGCTCTACGTTTGCAAGTCCTGATATTCAAAGATGACTGTTCAAGACATTTCTGAATCCTGACTTTATGAATACGTTTCTTGTGAAGATGTACGTTCACTATAAGGCCTCGTGCACACTGGACGTTATAAAAACGCCATTAGCCTTAGCTGTAGATTGAGTTTTGCAGCGTTTTTTAGAGATTTTTTTTTTTTTTTTTTTAAGCAAAACTATTCTCCTGCAAAAATTACTCAAAAATGCTGATAAACAGCGGATAGCCATGTTTTTTTTAATGTTTTTCAGCGTTTTTAACCACTTCAATTCAGGGCACTTATACACCTTCCTGCCCAGACCGATTTTCAGCTTTCAGCGCTCTCACATTTTGAATGACAATTGTGCGGTCATGCGACGCTGTACCCAAACAAACTTTTTTTTAAAAATTCTCACAAACAGTTTTTTTTTGGTGGTATTTGATTATTTTATTTTACAAATAAAAAAAACTACGAAAATTAAAAAAAAAAAAAGTCTTTCTTCGTTTCTGTTACAAAAATTTGTAAGTCAGTTTTCTCCTTCACTGATGGGCACTGATGAGGCAGAACTGATTGGCACTGATGAGGTGGCACTTATATGCTGCACTGATGGGCAATGATAGGAGGCACTGATGGGCACTCATAGGCGGCACTGATGGGCACTCATAGGCGGCACTGATGGGCACTCATAGGCGGCACTGATAGGTGGCACTGATGGGCACGTATAGCCGGCACTGATAGATGGTACTGTTAGGTAGCACTGAACAGAGGTGCTGGCAGGCATCACTGATGGGCAATGATTGCCATCCCTGGTGGGCTCTAGTGGGCTTACCTGGTGGTCATGGGTTGGCATCCCTGGTGGCCATGGGTGGGCATGCCTGGTGGTCCTGGGTGGGCACCCTCGGGGGTGGGGGCTACACTGATAATCAGTGCAGACCCCCCCATCAGGAGAGCAGACTTTTCCTGTTTACACTGTGATTTGACACAGCTGATCACATGGTAAAGAGCCTCTGTCAGACTGACACACCACCATTGCCTGCGGGCGCATGCTGGCTTGTTATCCTGCTGGACGTCATATGACGCCCAGTCAGGATAACTGAGCCACTTCCCGGCCGTTATTCTGCTATAGGCCGGGCGGGAAGTGGTTAAGCTTTTATCAGAGTTAGAGTGTTTTTACAGCTAAACTCCTCCTAAAACGCACTAGTTCTGGGGTTTTTACCAGCCAAAAAACGCTGATAACAGCCTATGTGTACCTGGACACATAGGATAACATGCTGGGGAGTTTACTGGCTGCACAAAAAAACGTCTGAAGCCAAAAACAGCAGCTGTAAAAACGTCCAGTGTGCATGAGGCCTAAGTGCCTAAATTACAGCTAAAAATAGTATTAAACCCTCAGCTTTTTAACACACATTGAGCACAATAAAATAAACATTCCCCAGTAAACTATTTGTTAAAATTTGTACCCTAGCACTTGCATTTTACAGTTTTCGATGTTACTGGCTCTTGCCCTTTCAGTTCTGATTCCCCGAACGTCTAGTCTTCACAGGAAAGAGTTACCAGTGGGTAGTGCAGTCTGGAGTCGGTCTGTTAGCTTGGAGAAGGTGGGAGCGAGGAGCAGTGGAGTGCCTTGCCATCCTAGGCTATGGTCTGTGTTTCTATTGATGCACTCAGTGTAGGGAGACACAACTATAATTCGGGTGGAACGTGTAACCTGTTCCCGAAGGGGAACTTACTCTTCAAGCCCTCAAAACATGTTGGGTTTTCAAGCTTGTGTCGTCAAAAATGATTCTTATTATACTTCCTCAAGTTTTGCGACACTCTCATCCTTCTGATGTTCTATAGACTGCTCCAGGGACCCTTTTGGGATCAGTTAATGGAGAGCTGCTACTTGAATTTAGATTCTGCCTTTAGTCCACTATGGGGTCCAGCGCTGCACCAGCATGTACCTTCCATTAGGGGTGAGGAAAGGTAGTTTTGTGTAAGTTCTAAGTTTCTTTATTCAGAGCTTACACATGGCCAAGAATTATCCATGCCCCATGTAACAATGCTGGGCCAATCATCAATGGAGGAAATGAATGTGAGGCACATTCTCCTTGATACCAGAATGTATGGGGTATTAGATTTTCTCTCAATGGCTAAATAGAGCAGTGGGAGAGTGAATGGAAGCTGACTATGGCCTTTTGTTTAAAGTGGCATTAAAGCAGACCTGTTGCTTTATCCTGCATTGACAAAGCACAGACACTCCCACTGTCTGTTGAGAGCATGGTGACAATGCCTTCTGATGGCCCATCCACCCCTAAAAATGGTATACTCACATATCAATGGGACATTAGGGAGAAAACGAGCAGGGGTTTTGACAGAGTGGGGCTTCTGGGTATAGGGGAGTATGTGACCTCCACCATGTGGCAGTGCTTAGGTCTAAGTGGCCAGACCAGAACACTGTCACATGGGGGGAAGTGACATCACCAGGGTAAGCTCCAGCACCATCAGATGCCTGAGCTTACTTGGGGGGGAACTCTAGCAGCAGAGTGGCAACATGGGAATGTGAATGAGTGAATATACTTTAATGGGGGTGGGCTATCAGGAGGCATTGTGTTTACCCCAAATGGGCAAAGTGGAAGTGCTTCTTTAAGCCTTTGTAAGCAGAACTACAAAAGTCACTCTTTTATTTTACAGCAAGTCCCAGTAGGTAGCAAGGAATGAAATGCACTAAAATGCACTGAAACTCTCCAGCACCTCTTCTATAAACTGATCATAGCTCTCAAAGGCGAATCCTAATACCCTTGAAAATGTTATGCCGTTCATAATATTAACTTTCCCAAAACTTAAAAACTACAGATAGGATTAGCCACTCGTCCTTTTTCTCGGCCCTCTTTTCTATTCTTCCTGGTCCCTTTGATCAGTTGTCTCTCCTATTTTTTTCTCTTGGTCCTTGCTCCTGGTCCACCTGGTCCCTTTGCGTAGTTTTCTCTCCTATTCTTCCTGGTCCCTTTGCACAGTTTTCTCTGCTTTTCCTCTTGGTCCCTTTATTTGGTCCTCGCTCTTAGTCTTTCTGACACCTTTACTCGGTCCTTTCTCCTATTTCTCATGGTTCCTTTGCTTGGTCTTCTCTTCTATTCATCCTGATCATTTTGCTTGGTCCTATATGATGTTCTCCCTGATACCCTTGCTTGGTCCTCTCTGATGTTCCTCCTGATACCCTTGCTTTGTCCTCATATTGCTCCTGAATCCTTTGCTTGGTCCTCTTGCCCAGTGGTCTCCAAACTTTGCTTGCCTTTATCTGGCCCTTGTGGCACTATTCCTCCCACTGATATCAAGCACTTTTCATCCCACTAACACCAACGATGTGGCACAATTCCTCCTACTAATACCAGTTATAGGATACTGTTCCTCCCATTGACACCAGTGATGGAGCACCATTCCTCCCACCAATACCAATAATGGGACACTATTTCTCCTCCTACTGACCACAGGTGCTATGCATTTGTTTTACTCCTACTGACCACCAAGCTTAAGGCATTCTTTACATTGACTCTGGTGCATTTTCTAGTGCCAGTTACCATAGTCCAGCTCCCATATTATCTAAGGGATAGTAAACTGGCGGTTGGTTTAGAAAGTTTGGAGACTCCTGCTCTAGCCTATTCCTCCTGGTCTCAGTGCTTTATCCTCTCTCCTATTCCTCCTGGTCCCTTGTCTTGGTCCTCAAGCCTTTTTTTCTTGGTCCCTATGCTTGGTTATCTCTATTACGCCTATTTCTCTCTCTTTCTCCTATTCTTCCCCTGTTCCTTTGGTCCTCTCTCCTATTCCCGCTGGTTTCTTTGTTCAGTCCTTTCTTCTATTCTTCCTGGTCCCCTTGCTCGGTCCTCTTGTCTATTCCACTTCCCTATGCTTGGTCCTCTCTCCTATTCCTCATGCTTCCAATACTCAATCCTCTCTCCTATTCCTCCTCGTCTCTTTGCTCAGTCCTCTTGCCTATTCCTTCTGGTCCCTTTGCTCGATTCTCTCTGCAATACCTTTCTGTCCCTCTGGTTGGTCCCCTCTCTCCTATTCTCCCGTTCTTTCTTCTATTTCTCCTTGTCCCTTGAATAAGTACCAAACATCAGTTCACATTGTTATAAAAATTGCAAAAGCTCTTCAGGGCTTTCAGTGTTCTCTTGTTTATCTATACAATTGTTTTAAGTAAATCTGGTAAAGCACAAGGCTGCTCAGAGCCTAAAATAAAGCAGCAATAATGACATGAATGAGATTGAAGAGGAAGATTAGAAATAAAGTGCTGGACTGGCACACTCAGCTCAATACTTCCTCCTGTGCAAGGACTTCCTTCTCTATGAATTCACAGCCTACTCATAGCAGGCGTAACACTCCCAGCTGCAAGCTCAGAAAGCCCCAATTACTTCACATACAATACTGCTGCAATTTGCATTTTTTTTCTTTTTTTTGCATTTTGATTTAGTTTGTCTTTCCTCCTGAGTGCACACTTTCTGTGTTGTTTTAGAGCACAGAATTGAAATGAATTGACCAGAACACTCGCAGTAGGTGGACAATCCTGCCCAAAAGATGAGTTTGGCAACATGGCCTATGCGCTGTGGTGGCACTCCATGTTTGGCATTGTCACTTCTGCTAAAGCTGCAGAGGTGATACCATTTCTCCCAACTGTCGATTTTTTGGAAAGACAGTCCCCCTTTTGAATGTAGAACTCACTGTTGGCCTTTTTTTCCACCTCCATCCCTCATTTAGGTTTGTTGTGTCGATCTATTAAAAATAAATGTTCTATTTTAGTACCAAAATCCTTGAAGAAACCAACTTTGGCCAAAGCACCCTATTTTGTTTTGGATTGTGAGGAAAACCTCTCAGTTTTTTTAGCTGTCCCGGTTGGGAAGAGCTCTTCATTCCTATGTGACCACTCAGTCTGTTATGGAACATAGACTATGCTCATTGTATGCTATGAGGAAGGCTGTGTAAGCCGAAGCGGGTTGCATTTTGGATGGTGTGTCATTTCATACGTTGCCAATAAATGACATTTTGCCAAGAGTACCCTGAGTAGCCAGCTTTATACATTATAGACCACAATAAAACTTGAAAGATATTTTATCCCTATAATACCATATCCAAGACCTGTCAGAAACCATGAACCAGACCGAGACAGAAGTAGAGTAAAATCGCACTTGTTTATTAATAAAAAATAAAAAGGTAAATAGAGTAAGCGTAGTCAAAACATAGTCAGAGTCCAGTAACCGGATCAGGTAGTCAGCCAAGCCAGAGTTCAGTAACTAGATCGTGTAATCAGCCAGGCCAGAAGTCAGGGATCCAAGTAGAGGAACAGCAAGCAGGATAAGGAGCCAGAAGGGATGTCAGCAAAGTCAGTCTTTAAACAGGAACGCAGGAGATGGTTTCTTGTGATGTGACCAAAGCGAAGGCAGGAATGAAGTGAGCTGGAGATCTTTATATAGGCGGGACTGACGAGCAGATCCACAACAGCTGAGTAACTGGAGAGAGATGAAAGCTGGCAATTAGCCGACAGCTGAGCGGCCAGCTCAGAGAAGGGAGGGCTGAGCCAGCCCTGACAAGACCAAAGAACCAATTTGGGTTGGAGTCGGCTTCCATGCCTTATTTTCCAACACTGGTATAATGGAAACATCCGACACGTGTCAAATAGACAGGAAGTGAGGAAAATCTCCCAAATGGACACTGGCAGCAGTAAAAATGTTAAGACTGAACTTTAGGCAGATTTAAAATACACAAATTAGTGCTGATCTGTAATCTTCAATACATCACTAAATACATTTTTAAATGCCAGCAGTAGAAGTACTGGATGTGACCTAGTATCAGCCTTTTGCAGTCCCTATACAGCAGTACTGGAGTGTGTGAGGAAATAGCGGGGCTGCTGTTAGAAATCACTGGGCCCTGTACAGCCTACCTGGCAGGCCCCCCTCAAATTTATCAAAACAACATATTCACAAAAAATATACTAAAATCATTCTTAGCGGACACAAAGATAACAGAGAAGCTGTGTGAATTGGCTCTTTTTTTTAAATTGTTTTTTAAATTTTGAACAAAAACATTCTATAATTTTTTTTAAAATGTTTAACTGTTTAAAATTTTTTTTTTTTTTACAATTTTTTTTTATAAGAATTTTATTGAATTTTACAAGGTGTTAAAACAATACAGGGCTTCAATTTGTTATTTTTTTTTAACTGGACAGGGAAGCCGGCAGCTGTGTCTGTGTCTCTCCCTTCAGCAGCTGAAAGTCGGCGGGAGGGAGAGAAACCAGTTTTCAGCTGCTGCAGAGAGCCGCACAGGGTATCCTGTAATTGCCCCTCCGTCTGACCGCACTGATTCCCACTGCTGTTTGGGCCCCCCTGTGTGCCCGGGCCCCCTACAGGAGGACTGGTGGTCCTCCCCCTATCAGCAGCCCTGGGAAGGAGTAGAACAAGGAGCCAATCAGTTTATGTGCTGACAAAAAGCATGCTGATAGGAAGAGAAAGCAGAATGATAGAGATATGAGCCCATCACTGCTCTGCTTCTCCTTTCACTGTCCATTCACAATCTGGGGTGAATCCAGAACGTTCTGGGCTCATAGGATGTTGGTTGAATGATGGTTGCCATCAGAATGAGGACATCTAGAGGGGAAAAAAAAAGTATTATGGGGGAAATCTTTGGATTGAAGCTGAATATTGCAGCAAAGTTGGTCTTGCTTTTTTTACACACTGTCCAAAACTGTGGCTAGCGTTTGCCTTTAGGACTGTTCCAACACCCTGGAAGTGGCAAGTCGGTATGGCAATGGGTTGTATCAAGGGTTTGAAGGGGGGCACTACTTTCCCTGTATTCTCCGATCTGTATGAAGCTGAAATCTGGTCCTCACACACCTCTGCAGCAGTCTGCCGCCCACACACACAATATTCTGCGTTTTCATAGCTGCATTAGCTGACAGTCAGAGAGAACCATTGTTAGTTCAAATGATAAAATCAACGTTCTTGTCCTCCCACCTGCAGTGCAGCTACAGAGAAACTCTTTTTACTATATTGTTTGATTGAAAGCAAAAGTATATAATTGCCTGGGTCATCAATTGTCCCTGGATTCTGAAGGACTCACCTACACAACACCGCTCGTGAGCGTCTGATTTAACCCTTTCAGATCAAAGGGATGCAGATTCTTCTAGATGTATGTGGTTGGTATATGTGTGAAGATAGGGCAGAGTTAAAGCTGAACTGCAGGCAAACGGCTAAATACAACGATGGAATACAGATATCGGAGCCGTTGCCTGCCAAAGCATTTGTATTTCTGTCCGTCCAGTTCTAAGGTTTGCACAGATCTGCCAAACAGCACAGTCTTTTCTGACAAGGCAGGAAACCTCATTTTTCTTTGTTGCAGTTCAGTAACACTTACAGGTCTTGCCCTCGCCTGTGATTGGAGAGTGAAAAGAGAAGCAGCAGACTAATTAGCTCATCCCTCTGTCATTCTGCTCTCCCCTCCTAACATGGGTCTTGTTAGCACATGAACTAGCCAATTGGCTCCTTGTGCTTCTTCTCCCTCTACCAGTCTGAACTCTGCTGTACATGGACTGCATAACGCTAATTGAATTTTAAGGTGGAACTACAGTGCCTTGAAAAAGTATTTACACCCCTTGACATTTTTCACATTTTGTCATGTTATAACCAAAAACTTAAATGGAAAAACAAAGCGATTGTTTGGGACTTTATATGAGGTGTAGACCATACGGGTCATATATCTCCATCCCTGTCTGACTCCCTGACTATGGTCCTAATGTACATATATAAGCAATTATACCATTGATAGCTGCTTGTCCCTGAGACTGCATGCTTCATATAAGGTCCCATCTGTTCCAACTGTCCTTCCCCTTCCATGTTACTTCCAAAAATGTAACTGTATTTTATTGGGATTTTATGTGATAGACCAACACAAAGTGGCACATAATTGTGAAGTGGAAGGAAAATGATAAATGGTTTTCAAAATTTTTTGCAAATAAATATGTGAAAAGTGTGGCGTGCATTTGTATTCAGCCCTCCTAAGTCAATACTTTTGTAGAACCCCCT
This sequence comes from Lithobates clamitans, assembly GCA_037952925.1. Taxonomy (NCBI): domain Eukaryota; kingdom Metazoa; phylum Chordata; class Amphibia; order Anura; family Ranidae; genus Lithobates; species Lithobates clamitans. The sequence continues at coordinate 1,074,275 of JBBGZY010002493.1, read as the reverse complement.
TCCACTGCAATTACAGTTGCAAGTCTTTGTCGAGATGTCTCTACCAGCTTTGCACATCTAGAGAGTGACATTTTTGCCCATTCTTCTTTGCAAAATAGCTCAAGCTCTGTCAGATTGGATGGAGAGCGTCTGTGAACAGCAATTTTCAAACCTTGCCACATCTTCTCAATTGGATTTAGGTCTGGACTTTGACTGGACCATTCTAACACATGAATATGCTTTGATCTAAACCATTCCATGGTGGCTCTGGATGTATGTTTAGGGCGGTTGTCCTGCTGGAAGGCGAACCTTCGCCCCAGTCTCAAGTCTTCTAAGACTGCCCTGCATTTGGCTCCATCCATCTTTCCATCAACTCTGACCAGCTTCCCTGTCCCTGCTGAAGAAAAGCATCCCCACAACATGAAACTGCCACCACCATGTTTCACGGTGGGGATGGTGTGTTCAGGGTGATGTGCAGTGTTAGTTTTCTGCCACACATAGCGTTTTGCTTTTAGGCCAAAAAGTTCATATTTGGTCTTATCTGACCAGAGCACCTTCTTCCACATGTTTGCGTCCCCCACATGGCTTCTCTCAAACTGCAAACGGGACTTATGACTTTCAACAATGGCTTTCTTCTTGCCACCCTTCCATTAAGGTCAGATTTGTGGAGTGCACGACTAAGGCTGGGTCACGCTATCTTCGCATGTGGCTCACAGCAGGTGCGTCCCCGTTCACAGTTTAAGGTCCGGTTTCAGCCCAAATTGTTGGCTGAATTCGGACCTGAAACGGACCAAACGACGCACAGGGTTTCTGTGGAACTTCGCACCGGAGCCGCGGCGGATATATGTGAACTGACTCCATAGAGATCCGGTCAAAATCTCCTGCTATTGCGAATTGGATGCGGGGAATTCGCAATAGTGTGAACCCAGCATAATAGTTGTCTTGTGGACAGATTCTCCCACCTAAGCTTTGGATCTCTGCAGCTCCTCCAGAGTTACCATGGGCCTCTTGGCTCCTTCTCTGATTAATGCTCTCCTTGCTCGGCCTGTCAGTTTAGGTGGACGGCCATGTCTTGGTAGGTTTGTAGTTGTGCCATACTCTTTCCATTTTCAGATGATGGATTGAACAGAGCTCCGTGAGATGTTCAAAGCTTGGGATATTTTTTAAAACCTAACCCTGCTTTAAACATCTTCACAACTTTATCCCTGACCTGTCTGGTGTGTCTCATGGCCTTCACGATGCTGTTTGTTCACTAAGGTTCTCTAACAAACCTCTGAGGGCTTCAGAGAACAGCTGTATTTATACTGAGATTACATTAAAATGAAATTAAATTAGGGATATGAGAGTAAAGGGGGCTGAATACAAATGCACGCCACACTTTTCAGATATTTATTTGTAAACAATTTTGAAAACCATTCTTCATTTTCCTTCCACTTCACAATTATGTGCCACTTTGTGTTGGTCTATCACATAAAATCCCAATAAAATACATTTACATTTTTGGATGTAACATGACAAAATTTGGAGAATTTCAAGGGGTATGAATACCTTTTCAAGGCACTATATGCTCAAATTGTGATTGACAGTGGACGGCAGTGGACAGATTCCATAGCTACTATTCAGTCCGATAGCGGATGTGGAATCTACCCACGGCCTTCTGCTGTTGATCTCAAGGAAGGTGGAGCCTGATGAGGAACTCTATAAAACTAGTTACCCATCACCCAATCTTGTGATTGATAGTGGACTGCAGCCAGTGGGTGTATTCTATAGCCGCTATTGAATCTGCCCACTGCCATCCGCAGGCATTCACAAGACAAGTGGACCTGATGGGGAACTAGTCTCCCAGAATTCCCCATCAGGCCCTGAGGAACCACAGCCGGCTCCCCACTGCGTATGAGCAAGCTTTCTCAGTGCTTGTGACTGGTCCTGCAACTTACATTGACATGTGTCCTGTCTCAGGAGGCTGCAGAAGTGGAGAGTCGGGGCAAGGGACGTCATCCTCGCCTAGATAAGGATTGCCAAAGTGGGAGTGGGTACCGATAGAAATCACTACTTACACCCCCCCCCCCTTCCCCCACATATCAAAATTTGGCCAGTTCAGCAGGAACAGGTCAATTTTGAACTGTATGTAGCCCTTTCTGTTCAACAGAAGCCGATCTTTATACCAGCTTCTGTTAACTGGTCCTGCTGGAAAATCAGCATTTAATCAGATGCTGTTGCCAATGGCTGCAGCGCTGATCAGTGTTTTCTCACAGGTGGGGGATTCCCCTTGTCAGAATACAACAGCGCAGTGAGGTAGATCCCTGCATCCACACCACTGGTTGCAGTGGCGGCTGGTGGTCTGGATTTTTTTTGCGGGGGGGGGAAACAATGCACCTATTGGTCGGTCGGTCACCAGCCCCGCACTTACCCCATCTGGGTCACAGGCAGCGCTTCCTCCAGGCGACGGCTTTCCCTGCGTCTCCTTCTCCCCGGCATCATGTCGGCTTTCGCTGTGCACCTCCTCCCTCCTTCTCCTTCCTCCTCCTAGGCAGCCAATGGGATCGTTCTTTTCTCGGCCAACTGAGTGATGGGTCTCAGGACCGGCTTCCTGATTGGCCCGAGAGGAGAATCAGGAGGACAATAGCGAATATTCTCTATTATCACACAACTGGGTGGGCTCAGGGCACAGTACTCTGTGCCCGAAGCCCACCCTTTTTTTAAGCCAATTAGAGCCCCAGGCTCTAATCATGTGCTTCTAAAAAAAAAAAGAAAAAAAAAACCCCATTGGAATCCATGCATTAGGGGCCGGGTGCATGGATTAGGGCCCCGCGAGGAGTGGCTGCCGCTGACATGTTGAATGAAAAAAAAAAAAAAAAAAAAACTTGAGCGTACACGGCCTAACTCAGTAACAGCAGGCTGGGGGAAGGAAGAGAACCAGCGGGAGTTCACTTTTTGGGTAACCTTATCCACGGGCTTCCAACATAAACTGTGGGCGTATTTCTGTGCCTGGGAGACACCGTTGCAGCGTACAGCTGCCCATAGTATGTGCATGCGTAAACACATACGCATATAAATCCGTGGACACTGGAATTTATGTTTGTGCGCGAGTTTACGCAAATATGGCGGATACCCATGTACAGCCATTCATTACTATGGGCAGCTGTTGAATACAGCTGTGTCTCCCGAATAGTTTACATTGGATACCCAACAGCGTCCATGTGCATGAGCCATAAAAATGTTCTGAATTCTGTCTGCTCACTGGCACGATTGATTGATTCCTGCAGTCCTTTTGCACTGCATTGGTAGGACTTTTAAGGCCTGCATGTGCTAAGCTGTGTATATCATGTGTGCATTGTGTAGGGTCAGTTGTAACCTTTTCTAATTCTTTTGTAACTTTATTGAAGCATCACAAAATGGCTCTTCATTCAACTCTATGCAAAGAACTGTGTGGTGAGGTGCTGCGGTGTGATGTAAGACATACTACATAAAATAGCAGACATGCTTCATTTTTATGTAACGCACACCAACACTTGTAAGGTGTGATGAGAACACATAGAAAACATTACTTCCCCTGTGTCCTTGCGTTGACCCTGTGTTGATCCTTGCTGATTGTCAGAAACCATGAAATCAGACCAAGACAGAAGTACAGTTAAGTCACACTTGTTTAATAATAAAAGTAAAAAAGAACAAACGTAGTAAAAACATAGCCAAAGTTCAGTAAACTGAACGGATAGCCAGCCAAGCCAGAAGTCAGGGATCAATGTAGTGGACCAACAAGCAGGATCTGGAGCCAGAAGGGATGTCAGCAAAGCCAGTCTTTAAACAGGAATGCAGGAGAGGGTTTCTTGTGATGTTGACCAAGGCGAAGGCAGAGATCATCTGGACTGGACGGCTTAAGTAGGCAGGACTGACGAGCAGGATCATCAACAGCTGAGTAACTGTGGAGAGAGATGGGAGCTGGCAATTAGCCGACAACTGAGTGGCCAGCTCAGAGAAGGAAGGGCTGAGCCCAGCCCTGACACTAATAAAACAATCCCTGTCGGTTTTTTTGCCATCTGTGTCCCATTGGGGGAGGGGCAACTTCCTGTCCCATAGCCAAACAGGAAGTGAGAGAAAATCTCTCCAAAGTGTGGGAATCACAGGGGTGTCACCAGAACTAGTGTAGATTTCCCCTCTATTACTGTTCTGGGAACAACCCAGAATGTGAGATTTTCTTTTACCTTCACTTTCAATGATAATGATAAACGGGACAAATAGAGAGGGTAAATCTCCCTAATGGGGACACAGACAGCAAAAAAAACTGACAGGTGTTCTAATCCCTATCCACTGTATCCAAAACGAAAAAAAGGTTTTGCCTTTAGGTATACTTTAACCATTTGCTGACCAGCCGCCGCAGTTTTACTGCGGCAAAAGGCACAGCTGGGCGAAACGACGTTCTTGTGGCCACTAGGGGCGCTCCCACTGCTCTCCCCCGGAGCCGATGCGAGTGCCCGGCAGTCACAATCACCGCCGGGCTCCCGCGATCGCTGCTGACACACCGTGAACCAGAACCTGTGTGTATAAACACAGAGTATGAACAGCGATCTGTCATCTCCCCTGCACAGTCTCCTCCCCCCTTCAGTTAGAACACACACTAGGAAACACACTTAACCCCTTGATCGCCCCCTAGTGTTAACCCCTTCCCTGCCAGTGACATTTTTACAGTAATCAATGCTTTTTTATAGCACTGATCGCTGTATAAATGACAATGGTCCCAAAAATGTGTCAGAAGTGTCCGATGTGTCTGCCATAATGTCGCAGTCCCAATAAAAATCGCAGATCGCCGGCATTACTAGTAAAAAAAAAATAATAATAATAAAACGCCATAAAACTATCCCCTATTTTGTAGACGCTATAACTTTTGCGCAAACCAATCAATATACACTTATTGCGATTTTTTTTTTTTTTACCAAAAATATGTAGAAGAATACATATTGGGCCTAAACTGAGGAAAAAAAATGTTTTTTTTTATATATTTTTGGGGGATATTTATTATAGCAAAAAGTTAATATTGCGTTTTTTTTTTTTCAAAATTGTTGCCATTTTTTTGTTTATAGCGCAAAAAATAAAAACTGCAGAGGTGATCAAATACCACCAAAAGAAAGTGGGGGAAAAAAAGGGACGTCAATTTTGTTTAGGGAACAACGTTGCACGACCGCGCAATTGTCAGTTAAAGCGACTCTGTGCCGAATCGCATAAAGTGCTCTGGTCAGGAAGGGGGTAAAATCTTCCGGGGCTGAAGCGGTTAAAAGTGGAATTAACCCAAAATGGCGTGCCATAAACAAAACCTGTCGCAGTTTCTTGTGCTCTTAACTGACCTGTCAAGCCACCAGTGACTGGTGTCATAACTGATCACATGTGCAGCACCATGGCAACTGCAGATCAAACCGAGACTAAGATGGCAACTTCCTTGGCTGTAAAGGATAAGAAAGTTTTAGTTCCGCTTCAATGTACAGATCTTTCACAACCAATAACGTTTTTAAAAAGTAGGTGGGTTACGCAGCTGAATAGAAAAAAAAAAAAAGGCATGGAATTCTGGAAGGAAGACAATTATATTTAACTAATATATGAAACAATAGACTCCAGATACATTACATACAGAGACTTGCGCTTTTACAGATAAAAGGATGCTTAGAAATCCTCGAACAATGTTGCTCGCTCCCCATTTATTTTTGCGTTGTCAAGGCAACGACGACTCCCCTTCTACCACACCGCTGTCCCTTATGGGAAAAAACGGGCCAAAAGCACAGCGCGGTCTAAAGTGGCGTGTAATGAGAACAGAGCGGATGCTCAGAGATCCTTCATGGCTCAATTGTAGATTCAATAATGCATAAGAGAGCACTCCGCACTTCACACTGCGGTTTAGCGGAGTGCCGTTCCCACAAAGCCATCACGGCAGTGACTTGTAATACTGGAGACGACAGCTGCAACTGAAAGACACAACTCTACCGAAAGTATGGGGAAATGCGAAAACAACATATATGATGCCATCTGTCCCTGGCATTAATATACCAGTTTTTGCTTTTCTGCCAACAGATCCATTATTTTTGCCCTTCCTTTAACAGGGTAACACTGGATGGGGTAGTCTAATGGTGGCCATACAGTGGGGAAAATAATTAATTGATCCTCTACAGACTGTGTAAGTTTGCCCACTTACAAAGAAATGAAAGATCTATAATTGTTATTATAGTTGTATTTTAAATGATAGAGGCAGAATATTGACCTGTAAAGAAAAAGTCCCCTTGCCTCTCCACATGGGCAGGCTGTGGGCAATGGGGATTTTAGAGTGCCCTGTAATCAAAGTAATACAAACAGATAAAATCACAAACTTTTTTATTTATATAAAGTTAAAGAGGAGTAGCCCATAGAATATCAACCAAAAATACAGGAAAAAAAAAACAATACAAATGCTATAATTTGAGTTGCAGTTCAGTAAAATAAGTATTTGATCTCCAAGCAAAACATAACTTAGTACTTGATGGAGAAACCCTTGTTGGCAAACACAGAGGTCAGACATTTCTTGTAGTTGGTGACCAGGTTTGCACACATCTCAGGAGTGATTTTGGTCCACTCTTCTTTACAGACCTTCTCTAAATCCTTAAGGTTTCTTGGCTGTCGCTTGGCAACTCGAAGTTTCAGCTCCTTCCATAAATTTTCTATAGGATTAACAACTGGAGACTTGCTAGGTCACTCCATGACCTAATGTGCTTCTTCTTGAGCCACTCCTTTGTTGCCTTGGCAGTTTGTTTTTGGTCATTGTCATGCTTGAAGGCCCATCCATGACCCAACTTCAGTGTTCAGGCTGAGGGAAGAAGGTTCTCGTCCAAGATTTTACAATACATGGCCCCATCCGTTGGCCCCTCAATGCAGCAAAGTCGGCCTTTACCTTTAGCGGAGAAACTGCCCCAAAGCATAATGTTTCCACCTCCGCGTTTGACTGTAGGGATGGTGTTCTTGGGGTCATAGTCAGGATTTTTCTTCCTCCCAAATACGGTGAGTTGAGTTAATGCCAAAAATCTCAATTTCAGTCTCATCTGACCACAGCACTTTCTCCCAATCCTTCTTTGAATCACTTAGATGTTCATTGACAAACTTCAGATGGGCCCGTACATGTGCCTTATTGAGGAGGGGGACCTTGCGGGCACTGCAGGATTTAACTCCATGGAGGCGTATTGTGTTATCAATGGTTTGTTAGATTACTGTGATCCCAACTGCCTTGAGATCATTCACAAGCTCCTCCCGTGTAGTTCTGGGCTGATCCCTCACTTTCCTCATGATCATCCTTACTCCATAAGGCAACCTTGCATGGAGCTCCAGACCGAGGGCGATTAATGATTATTTTGTATTTCTTCCATTTGCGAATAATCGCTCCAACAGTTTTCTCCTACTCACCAAGCTTCTGGCTGATGGTCTTGTAGCCCATTCCAGCCTTGTGCAGGTTTACAATCTTGTCCCTGACGCTCTTTGACAGCTCTTTGGTCTTGCCTTTGATGGTGAGGTTTGATGGTGAGGTTTAAGATGTCTTTTATACACAACGAGTTGTCCTTAGGAGCACCTTCCTAAATTGACAGGACTAATCTGTATACCACATGAGCATATACTACTATGGGAGCCAGAATTATTGTTGGTTTGTAGGGGATCAAATATTTATTTTACTCCCTGAACTGCAACTTTTTGGTTGATATTCCATCTCTATTATTTAAAATACACCTATGATAACTTCTAGACCCTTCATTTCTTTGTAAGTGAGCAAACTAACAAAATCTGCACGGGATCAAATAATTATTTTCCCACTGTACTTCAATTTTTTTTTCTCGTAGGCTCTATTCATAACTGTGCATTTCAAGAACAAAAAACAAGAAAAAGCGTGAAAACTGCATCTCGCTTGCGGCGCCCTAATTGTTAATAGCACCCAAACGCGCCCTGCAGATACCAGCTTCAAAACGCACAACAAACACACTTAAACAATGTGCAAAGCCCTACGCCTGAAAGGTTCTGGAGCTTCTTTGGTACATTTTTCATGCATTCAAGTGAATCGGCTGCCCTATGTGCAACACACGGAAACGTGCGAAAAACGCACCAAAAATGCCTTTAAGGCCTGGTTTACGCCTATGCAGGTTGCATTTTGCATATTCCAGGTGCATTTTGCATTTTTCAATACACATTTTTGATCCATTGAAGTCTATGGAACCAAAAGCTAGAAAAAAGTCCCTGGCCCGGTCCATAAAATGCACAGAAGTGAACGTGACCCAAAGGAAAGCATGTTAAATGGACTGTAGTGTGTTTTTCTGCAAAACAGAAAAAACGCACTAACAAATGCATAGGTTATGAACCAGGCCTAAAAGCACACATTCACCCTACGCTAAGCTTGAATGGGGCCTCATCGATATGTCTTTTGATGAAAATAATCAAATCGGCAAACAATCGAATAGGCATACATCCCTTCCAACCAATTTGGATTAAATTTCAATTGGACTCCAAGAAACTGGGATGATTGACCAGGGCAGAATAATTTTGATAATTATTCATCAATCGGCAGCACTGTGAGATTTTGTTCATGAATACAATTGTATTTTTATTGATCAAATCATGAGATTACATGATGGAAATAGAGGTGCCATCAATAATTTAAGATTGTAAATTATGATCATATCTTAGCTATCAATCAAAAACTACTGTGCTTTTATTGAATTAATACCTGCTCTTCCATAGATACATTATGGTTAGGAAGTGTTGTGTCACCCTAGGACAGGACGTGTGTTACAGGCAGGTGATCACCAGGTGAAAATAAAGGTACCGTATATACTCGAGTATAAGCCCACCCGAATATAAGCCGAGGCACCTAATTTTACCACAAAAAACTGGTAAAAATTATTGACTTAAGTATAAGCCTAGGGTGAGAAATGCGCAGCTACTGTAAGTGGAAAAGAGGGTCAACAATGCCCATTTACAGCCCCACTGTGCCCATTTGCAGCCATAGATCCCCCAAACTTCAAACTTGGTAGTTAAGGATTCCTAGATGCCCCCTAGCTTCAGCCAAAATTTGGGGTCTCTGGACCCAAAGGATCCTGAAATTGCTGCAGATGGACACAGTTGACCGACTTTGGGGCCCCGTATCTCGGGGGCACTTAGTGCTAGGAACCCCAAATTTGGTGTGCAAACCCAGTGGAACTAGCACTACAACATATCCAACACCAAGTGGCCCTGAGATACGGGGCCCCAAATTCGGTTCGAAAAATGTCAAGCACTTTTCTGCAGCAGAGAATTACATTTTCCGAACCGACTTTGGAGCCCCATATCTCGGGCCCACTTGGTGCTAGGAACTCCAGCTTTGGATATGTTGTAGTGCTAGTTCAACTGGGTTTGCAATCCTAGCACCAAGTGATCCCGAGATACGGGGCCCCAAAGTCGGTTCGGAAAATGTCATTCTTTGCACCAGAAAAGTGCTTGACTCGAGTATAAGCCGAGGGGGGTACTTTCAGCACAAAAAAGGTGCTGAACAACTCGGCTTATACTTGAGTATATACGATAGCCTAGAAAAAGGAAAATGAATGCAGCCACCATATCTAAGCACTGACAAACTGCAATAAATTACATTTTGGTTTCTGGGTTTCGATACACATTTAATAAACCACTCCGTGCACGAATATAATCATTTTACACAGGTTTTCTATATTTAGATGTTAAATAGCTGCTTAAGCCTGTCCATTTCTTATACATCTATGGTCAGCGTTAGAAGAATGCGATCGTTATAGCAGGAAATAGCCACTTAGCTCTCCTACCACAATTTTACTGTACTTCAACGTCTAGCAAACAATATCTTTTGGCTGTGGTAATACAAATATAATGAGGTCAAAATGCTGATTACTTATTTAGATTAGAAGAGGTCATTAGGTTAGGAATGGGGTGAGACTGAGCTGTGGAGAAAAGCCCGGCTTTAACAATGGAACTCTACAGCATCAGATCCCAAGGTCTTAGGCCCACCGAGAACAATATAACAAAAGCAACAGAATGGACATTTGTTGTGTTCCGGGGTGGAGAGGCAATGATCGGAGCACGTTGGAGAGTAAAAGGACATAACTAAGAACACAAAACGTTATTAAATTGAATAAAAAGTGTACAAGTACAGAAAAAAAAATGGTTGATAACATCTAACACGTGAATCGCAAGAAGTGTACATTTTAGGAAAATTCTACAGTATCTCACAAAAGTGAGTACACCCCTCCACATTTCTGTAAATTCTATCTTTTCATGAGACAACACTGAAGAAATGACACTTTGCTACAATGTAAAGTAGTGAGTGTACAGCTTGTATAACAGTGTAACTTTGCTGTCCCCTCAAAATAACTCAACACACAGCCATTAATGTCTAAACCACTGGCAACAAAAGTGAGTACACCCCTAAGTGAAAATGTCCAAATTGGGCATTTCGGCAGTATTTGCATTTTTGTGTAAAGGATAACTCCACTTTTGTGGGAAAAAAAATTGCACAAAAAAAATGAAATACTATAGCGTATACAATTGTGAACAAGCCATAACATAATTGAATGTTATTCAAAATGACCTTTCCTGTTCAATCTGTAGCCGCTGTCATTTTCTGTAAAATGCAATGCAATATGGCAGCCTGGAAGCGTTCTGTAAACAGATGGTGTGCGGAGCACTCCCCAGAAATGTCGTTTCCTGTTTGTATGATTGGCTCACTGATTTCCCCAGAAGTCTGCACTAAGATACAAGTCAGATTTTAGGCATCCCCTGCAACAAAAATTTAATTTTTGGTGAGATACTTCAAAAGGGAAATCACATCTAAAGGGATGCGGAACCTGCCACTTTCCTCATCAGAACCCTGCAAGTGCAGCAGCTGATTGATAATTATAAAATCGCTACCATTCACATTCACTTTGCACATGGACACAGACAAACAGCTATTTTTTCAGAATAATGAAAGGTGGGAATTTGCAACAAAGTTTGTTCAAATCCTTGCAATGTGCATAGATCACACAAAAGGGATTATTATTTTTTCAACACAAGTGGAGTTACTCTTTAACCACTTGCCGACCAGCCGCCGTCATTATACTGCAGCAGGTTGGCTCGTTCCCGCAAGCCGCCGTAGCTGTACAGCGGTCCCTTTAACAGCTATAGCGGGCGTTTGCCCGCTGCACGGCAGGGGGGCTGATGCGCGGGTGCAGCGGCCACAATGTCCGCTGGCCACCATCGATCAAATCGCAGAGAGCCAGAACGGGGATCTGTGTATGTAAACAAATCGATCCCCGTTCCATCAGAGAGTGATCGTCTGTTCCTAGTGATCAGGAACAGCGATCTCTCTATATTCCCAGTCAGTCCCCTCCCCCCACAGTTAGAAACATCTCCCTATGGAACACTTAACCCCTTGATCACCCCCTAGTGTTAACCCCTTCCCTGCCAGTGTCATTTATACAGTAATGAGTGCATTTTTATAGCACTGATCGCTGTATAAATATCACTGGTCCCAAAAAAGTGTCAGAAGTGTCCGATTTGTGTGCCAAAATGTCACAGCTAAAAATCGCTGTGCACTGCCATTACTAGTAAAAAAAAAAAAAAAAAATAATAGAAATGCCATCAATCTATCCCCTATTTTGTAGACGCTATAACTTTTGCGCAAACCAATCAATATACGCTTATTGTGATTTTTTTTTTTTTTTTTTTTACCAAAAATATGTAGAATACATATTGGCCTAAACTGATGAAGAATTTTTTATTTTTTTGGATATTATAGCAAAATTTAAAAAATATATATTTTTTTCAAAATTACCGCTTTTTTTGTTTTGTTTATAGAGCAAAAAATAAATACCGCAGAGGTGAACAAATACCACCAAAACAAAGCTCTATTTGTGAAAAAAGAAGGACGTGAATTTTGTGTACAACGTCGCACGACCTTGCAATTGTCAGTTAAAGCGACGCAGTGCCGTATCGCGAAAAATGGCCTGGTCATTAAGGGGAAAATCTTCCGGTCTGCAAGTGGTTAATGAGAATTTTGTTTTGCAGGGGAGTTTATGCTTTGGGGGTTTGGGCATGCAGATTAGTGTTGGTATTTTTTATTTATTTTTTATTTTTTTATTTATTTTTTATTTGAGGTGGGGAGATTTTTGCTGAGATATGATCACATTGTGGGGGAAAGGGATGAATATTAATGTATTTATGTACTTGTGTCATTGACTTGGCTATCCGCTGATTCCTACCATTGGCCTTTAGAGGTTACTTCACTTTGCATATCATCATTGCTTTGTGAATAACCAGTTCTATGGTGACATGAGGAAGGGGACTCTTGAAGCAGACTGTTGGAGTGCGTACAATAAGGACTGAGCAGGATTCCTGTAGATCTTCCACCTGGTCTCTGCAGAGGGAATGGTGCAGGCAGTCCCTTGTTACACGCCTGGTTCTCATACTGATCTAAACGTCAAGACTAGCAGAAAATGACACCCAGGGGAAGGGGAGAAAACAGCTTGCAAAGTAACATTCAGCCCCTCCAGCTTGTACAATCGATGAACGTTCTTCCCTCGGGGGGGCTGACGAAGCCAGAAATAAAGAGTGTTTAAGGGATAACCTGAAGTCATTAGAATGTTGCTGTTGCGGAGGGCTTTGTGGTCTATGGAGGTTTCCAGACGGTTATGAAGTCTTAAATGACGTATTTAAACTCTTGCCTGTTTAAAGCGGAACTTCACTCTCTCAATCAACATTGACTATTTGTAATCCTTATGCTGCTAGCATTAGTAAATATGTAATATAAGATAGGAAAGTACACTATCTTGTCAAAGGTATTGTGACGCCCGCCTTTACACGCACATGAACTTTAATGGCATCCCAGTCTAATGCCCCGTACACACGGTCGGATTTTCCGACGGAAAATGTCCGATCGGAGCGTGTTGTTGGAAATTCCGACCGTGTGTGGGCTCCATCTGACATTTTCCATCGGATTTTCCGACACACAAAGTTGGAGAGCAGGAGATAAAATTTTCCGACAACAAAATCCGTTGTCGGAAATTCCGATCGTGTGTACACAAATCCGACGCACAAAGTGCCACGCATGCTCAGAATAAATAAAGAGATGAAAGCTATTGGCCACTGCCCCGTTTATAGTCCCGACGTACGTGTTTTACGTCACCGCGTTCAGAACGATCGGATTTTCCGACAACTTTGTGTGACCGTGTGTATGCAAGACAAGTTTGAGCCAACATCCATCAGAAAAAATCCTAGGATTTTGTTGTCGGAATGTCCAAACAAAGTCCGACCATGTGTACGGGGCATTAGTCCGTAGGGTCCAATATTGAGTTGGCCCTTTACAGCTATAACAGCTTCAACTCTTCTGGGAAGTCCACAAGGTTTAGGAGTGTGTCTATGGGGATGTTTGACCATTCTTCCAGAAGCGCATTTGTGAGGTCAGGCACTGATGTTGGACGAGAAGGCCTGGCTCGTAGTCTCCGTTCCAATTCGACCCAAAAGTGTTCTATCAGGTTAAGGTCAAGTTCCTTCACCCCAAACTCACTCATCCATGTCTTTATGGACCTTGCTTTGTGCACTGGTCCAAATCATTTGGTGGAGGTGGTATTATGGTGGGGGGTTGTTTTTCAGGGGTTGGGCTTGGCCCCTTAGTTCCAGTGAAGGGAACTCCTTAAGGTGTCAGCATACCAAGACATTTTGGACAATTTCATGCTCCCAACCAGGGCAGTCATCAGAGATTTTTGGGCCCCTTACACAGCTTTAGGCCTGGACCCCCCGAGCCTGACCACCAACATTCCCCAGGGCCATCCCACCGAATCCACACCGGCCACCTCACCTGTACGCACTCAGCCCCCCCTCCCTCAATCCTGTATATATACCAACCCCCCTCACACCTGTATATATGTCAGCCCCCCCCACACACCTGTATATATGTCAGCCTCCCCACACACACCTGTATATATGTCAGCCCCTCCACCTATATATATGCCAGCCCCCCTCACACAGGTATATATGCCAGCCCCCCTCACACAGGTATATATGTCAGCCCCCCACCTGTATATATGCCAGCCCCCCTCACACCTGTATATATGTCAACCCTCCCCCCACACCTGTATATATGCCAGCCCCCCACACACACACCTGTATATATGTCAGCCCCTCCACCTATATATATGCCAGCCCCCCTCACACAGGTATATATGTCAGCCCCCCATCTGTATATATGCCAGCCCCCCTCACACCTGTATATACTGTATGTCAACCCTCCCCCCACACCTGTATATATGCCAGCCCCCCTCACACCTGTATATATGTCAGCCCCCCACACACACACACCTGTATATATGCCAGCCCCCCTCACACAGGTATATATGTCAGACCCCCTCACACCTGTATATATGTCAACCCTCCCCCCTACACCTGTATATATGCCAGCCCCCCTCACACCTGTATATATGCCAGCCCCCCTCACACCTGCATATATGTCAGACCCTCACCTGTATATATGCCAGCCCCCCTCGCACCTGTATATATGTCACCCCCCCCACGCCCCTGTATATATGTCAGACCCCCCACCTGTATATATGCCAGCCCCCATCACACCTGTATATATGTGAGCCCTCCCCCCACACCTGTATATATGTGAGCCCTCCCCCCACACCTGTATATATGTGAGCCCTCCCCCCACACCTGTATATATGTGAGCCCTCCCCCCACACCTGTATATATGCCAGCCCCCCTCCACACACACACACCTGCATTTATGCCAGCCCCCCCCACCCGTATATGTGCCTGCCCCCCCCCCACACACACACACACTCCTGTATATATGTCAGTCCCACCCCATACCTGTATATATGCAAGCCCTTCCTGTATACATGTCAGCCACCCAAACATACACAAATCTGTAAACACACAAGCCTCTGGCTCCTCCCTGTACACAAATGCCCCCCACCCTTTCCTTCACAGCTCCTACTTGTAAAGGAAATCTTCCTATCTGGTCCGAGCTGGTTTATACAAAGGTGACATGTTGCTGACACAGAGGAGCACAGTACAGGCAGCTCACAGGAGGGGTGCACATGCACATAGTAGCCAGAGGTGGCAGTAAAGAGCTCGATGTCTGAGTTCAATGACACAGAGAGCAGCAGAAGCTGCCGAGGTTGTTTCTATAGTGCACAACACGGATCCGCCTCAACCACCCTGGCTTCTTCTGGCCCGGGCCGGGCCCCTTACAGTTGTATCGGCTGTACCCCCCCCTGATGGCGGCCCTGCTCCCAACTTTGTGGGAACAGTTTGGGGATGGCCCCTTTCTGTTCCAACATGACTGCGCACCAGTGCCACCTACCAGTGCACAACAGGGCTGCCTACCAGTGCCTACCAGCGTCATCTACCAGTGCCCACAGTACCACCCATCAGTGCCCACAGTGTCACCTGTCAGTGCCCACAGTGCCACCTATAAATGTCACCAATCAGTGCCTCATCACCAGTGCTGCTTATCAGTGCCACCTACCAGTGCCACCTACCAGTGCCTGTCAGTGACACCCATCAGTGCCGTCTTCACAGTGTCGCCTTATCTGTGTCTATCAGGGCCCATCAGTGCCCATCAGTGCAATCCGTGCCCATCAGTGCAGACTCATCAGCGAATATCAATAAAGGAGAAATATTACCTGTTTGCTAAATTTTATAACAAACTATGAAACTTTTTTTTTTTTTTTTCAAAAATTTCTGTCTTTTTTTGTTTGTTTAGCAAAAAATAAAACCCAAGCTGTGATTAAATACCACCAAAAGAAAGCTTCATTTGTGTGAAAAAAATGATAAAAATTTCATTTGGGTACAGTGTTGTATGACCGCGCAATTGTCATTCAAAGTGTTAGAGCGCTGAAAGCTGAAAATTGGTCTGGGCAGGAGGGGGGTGTAAGTGCCCAGTAAGCAAGTGGTTAATGTGGAATATATGTTCCGTGCTAAAAAAAAAACAAAAAAAAAAAAACACAATGGGGTTGATTTACTAAAGGCAAATCCACTTTGCACTACAAGTGCAATCCAAGTGCACTTGGAAGTGCAGTCGCTGTAGATCTGAAGGGTAGATCTTAAATGAGGGGAAGCTCTGCTGATTTTATCATCCAATCATGTACAAGCAAAAATGCTGGTTTTTATTTTCCTTGCATGTCCCCCTCGGATCTACAGTGACTTTACTTCCAAGTGCACTTACAGTGCAAAGTGGATTTGCCTTTAGTAAATCCCAATATTTTGTTATCAAGTTGTTTTGGGTAAAGTTCTGTTTTAAGCTGTCTGCAGAGAATCGTAGATGGATTGGTGGGGTTTTCTCTTTTAAAGATAACCAGTCGGGGAGCAAAATAACATGCAAACAGTCTTTCTTTGACTCTTCACATTAACTCTTCACTTCACATTAATTCCCAAGCTGGATAAGATTCAGTTTCATTATTCTGCAACTAGCATGCGACCTGCTAGTCTGAGAACGGCAGCTTCAAGCTGAGCCTTCTCACACAGGTCATCTTGCTCCAAAAACAGGTTCCTTGCAAACAATTTATTGAATGATTTTATGTGTTGTCTGGAGTTGCTCTCTGATTGATTTAAATGTTGTTTTTCTTTTTTTTCCCCAGATACTGCAGAACCCACTGAGCCCAGCACCAATTCTATATTAACATCGGTCCTGGTCCCTTTGCTGGTCTGCTTTGCGCTCATTGTCCTAGGTGGTTACCTTCTAAGGTAAACGTTCTCTAATAATTAGGCTGATGTTATGCAATGACGGGTTTGTACAAAGGCAGGATTGAAGTCAGAAAGCTTGGGAGAGGGATATTCTAACACACATGACAAAATTATAAAGTTACATAGAGGGTAGAAATCTGGGTGTATTGATTACTTCCATGGGTGATCATGTACTAGTACTTTAAAGATGAACTCTATGCAGATGTAATAGACACAGATGAATGCAGCACTATAATTATAGTGATTTGAAAGGTTGTCATTTGAAAAAAAATAACAAACCTGTTAGACTTACCTGCTCTGTGCAATGGTTTTGCACAGAGCAGTCCTAATCCTCTTCTTTTTGGGTCCCCCATCGGTGGTCCAGGACCCCACCCCCCCGCTGAATGCCCCCAAGAGCAAACCTCTAAGGTTAAAAAATCCACTGCCTTTAGAACCACTTTAATACACAAAAATGAGCTCATCACTATGCTGCTTCTTCCTTCACTGTCCAGTCACAGGCTGGGGCAGGTCCAGGGCAACAATATAATATATTTTTTTTTTTTAAATGCTTTCCTTTTTTGGGGGGGGGGGGGGGGGTAGGCGGAGTAGACAGTCAGTGTTTATTTTATTTTTTATTATTTTTACAAGTTTACTTTAGAATATTTATTTATTACAATGTTTCCTTTTTTTTCCAACCCTGTTGGGGGGTAGGGGGGCTTTGGTGAGATGTCAGGAGTCTAAACCAGAGGAGGACAGGAGGGAGGCGGAGGAGAGCACGGAGGGGGATTGGAGGAGGACGGTGGGGGGGGGGGAGTACAGGGGGGGGGGGGTCGGAGGAGGATGGGGGGGCAAAGGAGGAGAGGAGGGGCGTGGAGGAGCGGGGGAAGAGGACCGGAGGAGCACACAGAAGGGGACCGGAGGAGGACAGGGGAGGATCGGAGGAGGACGGGGGGGGGAGAGACCGGAGGAGCGCACGGAGGGGGAGGACACAGAGGGGAGCCAGAGGAGGATACAGGGGACACTCAGGAACGATCGGTGCGGTGGCGGGGGAAGTTATAATCACTGATCTCCCTGTGTGGCTTTCAATAAAGCAGCTGAAAGCCATGGAGGGGAGAGGAGGAGAAGCAGCTGTCATTATTATAACTTCCCCTGCCGCCGCACCAATTGTTCCTGAGTGTCCAGGTATCGGACTAGGCATCAGGAGCATTTGCACAAGTACTCCTGCAAATACTTGGTATTGGGACAACCCTACTTAAAGCTGAACTCCGGGGCAAGCCAAAGTTACCTAAATACAAAAGTCATGTATTCTTCCTTGAATCTTGGTGTGCTTTGTGTATTTCTTCCAAATCTGTGCAGTAATCCAGTGTGAAAGTTGCCTCTGTGCAGGAACTTTCTGTAAGAAAGACCGCTCACTGCTGCTCTCCCACCTTGTGCAGGGTGACTGGTCTTGTCTCCACCCCCTCTTATAGTTTTCTGCAGGCAGCCTGTAGTGGGTGGGGCTGCTGGGCCCCTCCCATAGGCTATGGACAGCACAGTGATAGTGTCACTACCACTTTAACAAGGTAATACCTGCGTTTGCAAATGCTTTTGGTCCACACAAAGTAAATTTATATCCTTTTTGGCTATTAAGGAATATATTTAAATGAGAGGTTTTGTGCCCAGAGTTCAGCTTTATTCTTATTTACATCAATAGCACTGGCAAAGGAATGTTCTAGTTATTGCATTAAACAGATCAAAGTAGAACACCTGTTGCGCTTACTTTTAAGGGCTTGTTCACACCAAATGCATTGAGCTGTATTGATTAGTATCAATCAACGCAGGCTCAATGTATGGACACATAGAAAACAATTGTCTTCTATGTGCCTTGTCCACTCCAAACATACAGTGGTGCAAATGCAGAACGTCTTTTCTCGTTTAGACAGGTGACAGTCCCTACCGCCCATCTGAAGTGCAGTCCGTGGTGGATCGCTTGTAGGCAGGTAGTGATTAACGCTGCCCAGCCGGGACGTTAATTGTGCTTTCAGGGTTTTTCTTGGTGTTTTTTTTTTGGGCCTGACCCCCCAACCCCCCCCCCCCCTGTTCTGTGTGCTATAAAGATAAGGGAGGCCCAGACCCTGGAGCTGCCTAAGGGGTTTTTGTCTCTGTTCTGTTTGTTCGATTCCATCTGGTTCAGTTTGGTTGGACCCGTTCCCTGCAGTTAATGGAGTCTGGATTTCCCATGATGTGCAGAGTTCCCACTGCCACTTTTCCAGTCAGAGATCCCACTACCTAGGGGGTTTGCTGGGGCTTGCAGTCCTTCCTGAAGACACCAACTGTGGGCCCTGCCAAAGATGGACTCTTTCCTATGCAGGTATGCTGGGGCAGCCACTGAAGTTGGGGACTATGGATGATAGGGAAATGTTTGCCCTTTATTGCAGACTGTCATCTGTCTATGTCAACATGTTAATTTATTCAAGTAAAGCTTATGAAACATTGCCCCTGCCTGGCCTGAAGTTACTAAAGGGGTGCAATGCAAGTAACTGGCACATATAGTTGCAGCTCGGGTTGCTAAGCACATTGGGGTATGAAGATAACGGTACAAGAGTTTTACAAGAATGGTACAAAGTTGCATGTGTGTACATGTGACAGGTGAGATGACCTTTTTGCAGCGAGGGAGGAAATGCCGGTACTTCTTCAGCAGCGATCCGTCTCCCATAGCAACGGGAGAAGATCTGGACTGCTGAGGCCCTCAACCTGTACACAAGTATGGAAGAGGAAGAGTTAAGTGAAGAACACGCATAGAGTCGGTGCTAGGTGCACGGCAAGACCCCATACCACTTTGGGATTCAGGTAGCAGTCATACGCTGGGCAGATGGAGAGGGCAAGGGCTCTGCGTGTCCCTCTTAAATGCACAAGTGACCATGGTGATGTACAGAAACATTGTGAGGGTTTATTAGAGATCAGTCGGTTGTTCCAGTAAAAGTACCCCCCCCCCATGTAAGACAAATGACCCTAATCAAGGTGCCTAGTGTAGCTCAGAAGAACCCACCCTCGGGAAGGCCTCTCATGTGACCTTTGCTTGGCTCCTAGCGAGGCGGGAAACATGGAGGACATGATGACCTTGTATTGATTTTGATTTTCCCATTGACCTCAATTGGCAAGTTTTATAGGTGGCGCCTTTTCTCAAAGTCAGCAAGCCGAGTTAAATTTTCCACACCTGTGAAGCAAAGCACCACAGGCCGTGGCATGTGTAAGACCCCCTCTGGCTGCATTTTATGATTTTGGTGGGCAGTTTTTTGTAAAACCATATCTTAAATACCTGTTTTTACCTCCCCTTTGCCACCCCTGTAAACAAAAGCTTTACACAATGCACAAAAAACGCATGTCAACATACGTGTCTCATAATGCACTGTAGTGCAAAGATTTGAACGAGGTGCCATTTTTTAACAATTGAACAAAAATAAAAAAGGCAAAAAGAAAACATATCACACCACCCCTACACAATGCACACAAGCACGTGGTCATTATACGAACCATAATGAACCCCCTAAAGCATCGTTGTTCTTTTAGTACATTTTGTAGCTTAAATACCCCCTCCTGGCAACCCCCTTAACTTTTATTTATTCATTGTGTGGCCCGGTGGGAGTTGCACAGCTTCTTCACTGAATGTCTTCAGGTCAGGCTGTGCTGCACAGAAGAATCTATATTCATTCCTATGTCAAGATCATCTATTATTCATCAGTGATGGACAGTCTTTCCATAAAAATTAATGGAAGCAGAGCTCAGCCAGGAGACATTGGCTGTAGAGGCCATGCAGCTCTCAGAAGGCCAAACGGGGAAGATTTTGGAGTGTGGCAGATAAGTATATGGCTGCTACCAGGTCAAATTCAGGTATTTAAACTGCTTGCATTTAAAAAACACATTTAATGTCAAATGGCCAAAACTCATACCCTGCAAAAGAAGATTTTTGTCGACCTTTCGTGCAGCCCGCACTGTCCAGCAGTACTCTAATGTTGAAGAATTGTCCCTCAAAGTCTCCTGGGAAGCCAACCCTTTCAGGAGTGTTGACCTCCTGTGTCCAACCAACATAGAACTTGTTGGTTGTTCTTGTAGGACAATTTTGTTGCCTATGTTGGGTCTGGGGTGCCATTTATTTTTTCCCCTCTAAAGATTACCATCTCCTTAGTTGTAGGTATAAAAGAGAGACGGGGTAGAGTCCTGGGGAGTCTTAGTCAGTGGTGGTATAGTAGGGAAGCAACTCCTGGGGGTGGATAGTATCTAGGCCCCTGTCAGAGTTCAAGGGCATGCATCTTCGATAGTGTAGACAAGCCTTTCTCAACCATTTCAACACAGAGGTAACCCTTAAAAAAATGTTCGGTCCCAGGGAACCTCTACTAAACATGACTAAATCTACAACTCATGATACATTAGTCTTATGGTTAGTAGGAAGAATGCTCTGTACACTTGTGGTCATTGGGAAGAAATGCCCCCTTACAGATAGCTAAAAAGATTATTTATGTCAGTGGGAACTTATCTGAAATGCAGAAACTGCTCATTGTTCAAGGAACCCCTAGAAACCTCTGGGTTCCATGGCGCCCTGGTTGAGAAACCCTGGTGTAGACTATCTTGTATGGACCTTCCTCCTTGCTGTGGTCCTCTTTCCTTAGTGAGTTATGCCAGGAAGCTGGAGCACTCCGTAAGTGTTAGTGGGGATAGTGCTGTATAGAACCATGTGTGATGGAACCATGAATTAATGGACTGATGCTAGCTATGTCACTTTGGTCTGCTAAATACCCTGCTGTATGGACTGTTATAAAGCCTGTTGCCCAAGAAAAGAAGAGGTCCAGCAAGAAGTAGACTGAGCCTTGTCAATTCAGTGGCCTATACCCAGAAAACAGGAAGCAAGTGTGAACACTAGGGCTCAGGCTGGGGACTCTTGGTGGTTAGGAGAATTATTGTTTGCTTGCATGGTGATGTGATGACAAAACCCATGATCCCATTGTGTTTGGGCCAGGTGGGCCCAGATAGTCAGCCTCTGATGGACCTGGCCTGAAACCATTGTTTTGGAGTCGCAGACAACTCTGTTGCATAGTAGTCCTGTATTCCCTATGCTAAAGACCTTTTGGCTGTAGAGTGTGAGACAGAGCTTAGGTTTCCAATCATTCTTGCTGAAAGCTGTCAATGCAGGCCCCCTGGGGTAGGATCTGGCCTAACAACCATCTCCAGGGCATGTTACGCTCCTGCTGATGTTCACGTCACTGCTGTGTCTTGTAATGACTTTGAGGAACCAGTGGCTCCTAAAGGAGGGGGGGGGGGGCAGGCAGTTGACACTACCATAACTGTTGGTTTCTTAGCTGGCTTGGTGGATAGTGGTGTTCGACAGCATGGGCAGCGGGAGATTTACCTTCTTGTTTTGCAGGGTATGAGTTTTGGTTGCTTTTATAACTATGGCAGGGTCACTTTAATATATACGTAGTTACATTCATTTGTACACTTTATATCTGCCTTGAGTTCAAGTTTAGTGTTCCTCCTGAGATTCAGACCCATTATCCCAGTGCTGTATGGCAGACGTGCTAACCTCCTATCCATCAATAGCCATGTACAGTCACCAGCTGAGTGACAGGTCACGTGGACTGTGGCCGCAGAACAGGAAAGTATGAGCATGAGTCTTTTTGTGTTAGTTTGATTCATACAGCAAAGCGTTAAAACTTTGTCTGTGTAACAGGAACTTAACCATATCTGAATGACACTTCCTGTATTTGCTCTATCAGAAGACGTTCATGGTGCAGGTATAATGTTAAAAGGCCGTGCTTTCCATTTTTTAAGATCCAGGAAAAGCCGTAAAGCGGACGTCAGCTCTGGGGACAAGAAGATCGGAATCTTGGAAGAACAAGGTACTTTTTAGTTATGCTGCTCGTTCTTTTTTTTTTTTTCTTTTCTTTTCTTTTTTTTTTTTTTCAATGTATCAAATTCAGCCTGTGTGACTTTCTCATAGGAACCTGAACTGGGTCTCAGCATGAATAATTAAGCAATTAGGGAATTTTAGCAGGCTGTAGTTAAAGGGGCTTTCTGCTTTTTACTGGAATTCCTCCCATCCTTTATTGTGTGGTATATCGGTAGTAGTGTCTGCCGTGTGCATTCCTGTTGGAAAGAATGAGTGTTTGCTTCTGATCAACTCTCTTCCTATCAGTGCAGATGTTTCTATCAGAATGGGAATAATTAGCAAATTTCATTTAAATAGTAAACACACACAGATGTGATATTTCATCTTTTTTTTGGGTTTGAATAACTCATCGGGTATTTTTATTAATGTCTGTGGCTTAAGCTGGTAAGTTCTCGTTACCGCACTTTAGTTGAGGATCTCCCTAGTATCACTGGATTCTACTTTCATTTTCCTTTGCCAACAATTCAGCAGGAGGAATGAGACCCCAGCAAAACACCTTTGCTTGCCTTGGTAATGACCATAGGGGGTGATAAAGCTTGGAACTCTATTGGAAGATCTCACTGGTGGAAAGTCGGAAAGGATTCGAGAAACCTACATGAGATTTTGCTCACTTGGTTGGACTGAGCCTTTAGTTCAGTAAATCTGGAGATGTTGTAGAACTACAAATTTTAGCATGGCCTACCAGAAAGGGAGTGTATAATGTTCACCAGGTACTCAGCAGGACATGCTGATACTTGTAGTTCCACAAAGCTGGAGATCTGTTGGTTGCCTGTCGCTGCTTTTACACCTAACAGACCTAAAACTAGGCTACCAAAAACATTTAAATAGGTAAAATTCAGATATGTAAAACTTCCAAAAGTGAAAAACCGGGTAAACGTCTATATGCATAGTTGAAATACTTATGTGTTTACTGTTTACTTCACATAGGATTTGTTAAGTAAACAACCCCTGTCCTAAGTAGGGTAGTGCTTAATCAGTAGGCCCATTGCTGAAATGTTGCAGGCCAAAAAGTGTATACAAGTGTGAACATTTACTTGGTTAACTATTCCACGGCTAGATTAAATGGTGATGTTTTATGTCAGGATGGAGTTCAGACTTCATAACCAGTAAATAATGTCTATGGCTGTCTCTAGTGGCGAGATTTACCGGTTTTAAAGAGCAGCAGCTAAGGAAGGTAGTCTAGGGCAGCAGCAGCTAAGGAAGGGAGTCTTGGGCAGTGGCACCTAAGGAAGGGAGTCTTGGGCAGCGGCACCTAAGGAAGGGAGTCTAGGGCAGCAGCAGCTAAGGAAGGGAGTCTTGGGCAGCGGCACCTAAGGAAGGGAGTCTAGGGCAGCGGCACCCAAGGAAGGGAGTCTAGGGCAGCGGCACCCAAGGAAGGGAGTCTAGGGCAGCGGCACCCAAGGAAGGGAGTCTAGGGCAGCGGCACCCAAGGAAGGGAGTCTAGGGCAGCGGCACCCAAGGAAAGGGAGTCTAGGGCAGCGGCACCGAAGGAAGGGAGTCTAGGGGCAGCGGCACCCAAGGAAGGGAGTCTAGGGCAGCGGCACCCAAGGAAGGGAGTCTAGGGCAGCGGCACCTAAGGAAGGGAGTCTAGGGCAGCAGCAGCTAAGGGAGGGAGTCTAGGGCAGCAGTAAGGACCCATCGGGGAGCAAAACTTGCCACACTCCAATCAGGAGCTGTTCTTGGGAGATGGAGCACTTTAGAGCTGGAACATCTAGGTAAATGTCTATATGCATAGTGGAAATACTTATGTGTTTACTGTTTACTTAGGATTTGTAATGATTTCCAATACACCTGTCCTAAGTAGGGTAGTGCTTAATCAGTAGGCCCATTGCTGAATTGTTGCAGGCCAAAAAGGGCATACAAGTGTGAACATTTACTTGGTTAACTATTCCATGGCTAGTTTAAATTGTGAAGTTTTATGTCAGGCTGGAATTCAGATTTCATAAACAGTAAATAATGTCTATGGCTGTCTCTAGCGGCGAGATTTACCAGTTTTAAAGAGCAGCAGCAGCTAAGGAAGGGAGTCTAGGGCAGCAGCACCTAAGGAAGGGAGTCTAGGGCAGCAGCACCTAAGGAAGGGAGTCTTGGGCAGCGGCACTTAAGGAAGGGAGTCTAGGGCAGCAGCAGCTAAGGAAGGGAGTCTAGGGCATCGGCACCCAAGGAAGGGAGTCTAGGGCAGCGGCACCCAAGGAAGGGAGTCTAGGGCAGCGGCACCCAAGGAAGGGAGTCTAGGGCAGCGGCACCCAAGGAAGGGAGTCTTGGGCAGCGGCAACTAAAGAAGGGAGTCTAGGGCAACAGTAAGGACCCATCGGGGAGCAAAACTTGCCACACTCCAATTAAGAGCTGTTCTTGGGAGATGGAGCTCTTTAGAGCTGGAAATTCTAGGTGCTAGAGCCATAGATGTAATTTACAAAGACGGCTTATGAAGGCTGAACTCAATGCTACTTCAATACAGTATACAATATAATGGAATTCAATACTACTTCAATATATGATAACTGAATTCAATACTACTTTAATATACAGTATATCTAAATTTAATACTACTTCTATATACAGTATAAATGTAATACTACTAAATACAGTACAAATGTAATACTACTAAATACAGTATAAATGTAATACTACTTCTATGTACAGTATAAATGAATTTAATACTACTTCTAAATACTGTACAGTATAAATAAATTCAGTACTACTTCAACCAGCCTCCGCCAGTTTCTCTGCCTTCAGGCCTCGACCTATACTCTGTTTCCAGAAAGATTGTTTATTGCTCTACAAAGCTCATAAACGCATTTATTGCTTCTGGCTGAATGAAACATTGGAAGATTGAGAAGAAGGGACTTTAGACATACTTTTTTCTAAAAAAGGCAATTTTTTTACTTTACAAAATGGTAACAAAGATTAGAGACATGGACAAATAAAAACATATATGTCAGTGAATGTGGCTAAAAAAATCTCAGTGACTAACCAGTGATTCCAGGGTCCAGCCGATGGACTGGCCCGGTGGGCCAGAGAATTCCTGAGGTTTAACAATTACCCCACTATAATAACATATAAAGTAATCTAAACAGGTACAATTCTAGAATAGTTGGTAAGGGGTTAACAAAAGTCAAACCAGGGTATATCAATTCTGCTTTTCATTTGTTAAAAAATTCATGCTCGACTAGTTTTGCATTCTGGGCATGCTTTTTCTGGAACTAGATGGGTCTAGTGAAAATGCAAAAAGGCAGAATAATTAAATAGGATAGTTATACAGAATAGAGGAATTTTTATTGTAATTATACAAATAGACATATATGTATACATAAAAGCATATACTGTAATATTTGGAAGCATAACTATAACAACCGGGTAGACATTTCATTTTCACACATACAGTATAACACAAGTGTTTTTCGTCACTGAGTTAGAGGGACAGGAACTCCAAGGAGACTGCCAGTGAATGAAGAAAAAAATCATAAACGTACACCCGCTGATCGATCGTACAGTGGGGGAAAAAAGTATTGGATCCCCTGCTGATTTTGTATGTTTGCCCACTGACAAAAAAATGATCAGTCTATAATTTTAATGGCAGGTTTATTTTAACAATGAGAGACAGAATAACAACAAAAATATCCAGAAAAACGCATTTCCAAAAAGTTATAAACTGATTTGCATTATAATGGGTGAAATAAGTATTTGACCCCTCTGCAAAACATGACTTGGTGGCAAAACCCTTGTTGGCAATCACAGAGGTCAGGCGTTTCTTGTAGTTGGCCTCCAGGTTTGCACACATCTCAGGAGGGATTTTGTCCCACTCCTCTTTGCAGATCCTCTCCAAGTCATTAAGGTTTTGAGGCTAACGTTTGGTAACTCAAATCTTCAGCTCCCTCCACATATTTTCTGTGGGATTAAGGTCTGGAGCTAGGCCACTCCAAGACCTTAACCTCCCTGGCGGTTTTCCCGAGTGTGGCTCGGGGTTAAAATTCACTCCCATTAGCGGTAACCACGAGCCACACTCGGGATTATATTGCAGGATCCTGGTGCGGCGTTACTTACCTTGTCCCCAGGATCCTGCGATGTCCCCCGCAGTGTCCGTGGGCTCTGTCTCCTCCGAAGCCTCTCCGTGCCAGGCTCCGTTCCCTGCGAGCGTCGCGACGCACGGGGGCGGAGCCTGGCGGCAAATTCAAAACAATTGTAAAAATCATAGCACATACAGTACTGTATGAAATCATTTCACATCCCTTTTGTCCCCAGTGCTTTGGCCAATACCCTGCATGCAGTTTTATGTTATATATACTGTTCTTTCTGCCTGGAAACTGGAGATTGTCCATAGCAACCAAAAAGTGTCCCTTTATGTCAAAAGTGGCTTTAGACCAGCTAGAAAACAGCGATAATAAATTAGAACACTTGCAGAATTGAGCGATAGTGAATCGTGTGGAAATTTATTTTATTATTATTATATTATTATTTTTTTAAATTATTTATATTTATTTATTATATTATAATTTATGTTTTTGTGTTTCAAACTTTATCATACCCGGGATATCTACTAGACTCTGGTTTGGACAGATTTAAGTGGGTTATTGTTAAGAATTATGGGCCTACAATATAAAACGCCAAATTTCCATGCAAAATAATGGTACCGCTTTCAACACCTAAAATCCGAAATAATCATACCGCCAGGGAGGTTAATGTGCTTTTTCTTGAGCCACGCCTTTTTTTGCCTTGGTGTGTGTTTTGGGTCATTGTCATGCTGGCATACCCATTCCCCGCTCATTTTCAATGCTCTGGCTGAGGGAAGGAGGTCCTCACCCAAGATTTGATGGTACATGGCCCTGTCTATCGTCCCTTTGATGCAGTGAAGTTGTTCTGTCTCCTTTAACAGGAAAAAACACCCCCAAAGCATAATGTTTCCACCTCCATGTTTGACGATGGGGATGGCGTTCTTGGAGTCATAGGCAGCATTCCTCCTCCTCCATACATGGCAAGTTGCGTTTATGCCAAAGAGCTTGATTTTGGTCTCATCTGACCACAATACTTTCACCCAGTTTGCCTCTGAATCATTCAGATGTTCATTAGCAAACTTCAGACGGCCTGTACATGTGCTTTCTTAAGCAGAGGGACCTTGCGGGCGCTGCAGGATTTCAATCGTAGTGTGTTACCAATTGTTTTCTTGGTTACTATGGTCCAAGCTGCCTTGAGACCGTTGACAAAATTCCCCCATGCTGTTCTGGGATGATTCCTCACCGTTATCATGATCATTGAAACTCCATGAGATGAGATCTTGCATGGAGCCCCAGACCGAGGGAGATTGACAGTTATTTTGCGTTTCTTCCATTTGCAAATAATCGCACCAACTGTGGTCACCCTCTCACCAAGCTGCTTGGCGTTTGGTCTTGTAGCCTTGTGTAGGTCTACAATCTTGTCCCTGACATCCTTGTACAGCTCTATGGTCTTGGTCATAGTAGAGATAGTAATCTGATTGATTAATGGCTATTGTGGACAGGTGCCTTTTATACAGGTAACAAGCTGAGATTAGGAGCACTCACTTTAAGAGAATATGAAGTGTTGGGTTTACATACTCTTGAAATAGGAAGGCGCTTAGTGCAGGGGGGGTGTGTGCCAGAGTATTGACATTCAGGGCTGGAAGTCAGTATTTGGGTCTCAAGCAGGGACTGGACATATCTCAGGGGAAGGTGGAAACCCCCTTCTTGTACGAAGCCTCATTTCATCTTTGAGGTTTTCACAGGAAATGGGAATCAGAAAGGAAATGGTATACTTCCTAATTCTAGGGTCGCTGCTTATTTCTAAATCCGTTCTTCTCCTTAAAGAGCATCTAGTATGAAAAATCCTCTGATCACTAGAAGCAACTTATAAATGTAATTATAGTATTCAGGCTGTACATTCCTTTTTTTCCCCCCACATTTCTTTATTTCTGCATCACATTTCTTCATAATCACAAGCAGACCAAATTGTGGGGATGAAATATAACACTTTTAGGTCTATAGCAATTATCCTTTTATCCATATGGTTCAAAGTAGAGGTAAACCTTTAAGGCCTGATTCACACCTATGCAGGTTGCAGTTTTGCATATTCCAGGTGCTTTTTGCGTTTTTCAATACACGTTTTTGATCCATTGAAGTCTATGGAACTAAAAAACTGAAAAAAAGTCCCTGGTTCATCCATAAAATGCACAGATGTGAACTACATCCATAGGAAACCATGTTAAATGGACTGTAGCGTGTTTCTGCAAAAACGAAAACGTGCTAAAAAAAAATGCATAGGTGTGAACCAGCGCGTTTTAACATGGTTTCCTCT
Source organism: Lithobates clamitans (assembly GCA_037952925.1). NCBI lineage: Eukaryota > Metazoa > Chordata > Amphibia > Anura > Ranidae > Lithobates > Lithobates clamitans. The sequence goes on along the minus strand of JBBGZY010002493.1, from coordinate 1,045,369 downwards.
GGAGAAATAAGAGTAGCCTCTATTTTCAATCAAAAATAAGTAGGGAATGTAAATAGAATTGTACCATCATCCAGAAACTTTAGAGATAAAGGGGACCGGGAGCCTGGTCCCCAACCAGGTCTCCTCAAAGGAATAGGGCAATTGGAGGTACAGTACAATGGGGTAAGTTCAAGTATATAAACAGATATATAAAATGATACAAAAGTTTATTCATACAAAATTCGTAACAGATAACAAAGACAATGAACTTACCCCCATTGTACTGTACCGAGTCCAATTTCCCTATTCCTTTGAGGAGACCTGGTTGGGGACCAAGCTCCCGTCCCCTTTATCTCTATGGTTTCCTATGGGTCATGTTCACATCTGTGCATTTTATGGAAAGGGCCAGGGAATTTTTTCTGGTTTTTGGTTCCAAAGACTTCAGTAGATCAAAAAACGCAAAATGCACCTGGAATATGCAAACTGCAACCTGCATAGGTGTGAGGCAAACCTTAGTGTTTATAACCCCTTACATGTACCCAGTGAAGTGACTGGCCTCAGGTGATACACAGAGATGAAACCAATCCTCCTACATACATTATATCTGTTTTTCTGCAGTCTTCTCTTCTCTACATATTTTGAAGATGCTGATATGTATTATATATATATATATATATATATATAAATATAAAATAAGGCTTGTCTGAGAGTTCAGAAAAAAGGGACGGGGAGCAGAATTTACACTCTGCAGAGCTCTGTAAGATAAGCTGTGAGAGCTGATTGGAGGAAAGGGACACCCCCTCCCCCTTCCACACAGCAACAGAGCTGAGGCTGTCAATCTGCTGGATGCCCCTTCCCCTGTCACCATTTTTCTCTTGGTGTCAGGAAAACTTGTCAGAAGTGGCTATGACAGTGGTGCTCAGCCATTCAGAGAAAGCGATGTATTCTAGCAAGGAATACAATGCTTCCTTTGATTGGCTCAGAGAGGCAGGCTGATGATGTCACAACCTCCGCCTATCAGAGAAAGCTGTATATTCATTGCTAGAATACTTTCTTTTCTATGAATGGCTGAGCGCCACTTAGACAGACTCTAGTGAGTTCGGGGTATGAGACAGAAAGGTCTCGGCTCGCGCCTGGAACACAGTGTAGTATGCTTTAGGAAGCCACATCTACATACAATTTATACCGCACATCTAGCGTTCTCACATGTTAGTGAGGGACATAGTGTGCTTGGGCCAGCTTGGCACAAACTAACTCTGTAAAGTGTAACAAAAGCTGGAGTTCAGCTTTAATTTGTTGAAGGTGCAAGCTTTGGGGATACCTTCATCGGGCTTTATACGTTTCATGGAAGCAATGAAATATAACTATTGTCATCTCAAATGTGACCTCTTATTAATTCTTTTTGAACTGTCCATTGCTGTAAGTCTTGAGAAAGTTTATTAAGCCTAAAGAAGGAATCTGAGTTATCCTAAAAGCTTGGGTCTTTAAATAACTCATGTTGGCCAATAAAGGATATAGCTTAAAGTGTTACTAAACCCAGGACCCTGCATTCACTATATCTGGTCTCCCCAGGAGCCTGCATTCACTATATCTGGTCTCCCCAGGACTCTGCATTCACTATATCTGGTCTCCCCAGGAGCCTGTATTCACTATATCTGGTCTCCCCAGGAGCCTGCATTCACTATATCTGGTCTCCCACAGTACACAGAACATGGAAATGCAATTACTTTAGTAAATTATAAACTGCTAAATACCTTTTCTCATCAGCAGTATATAGCAGTCTTGTGACTTCTATCAGTGTCTGGTTAAGCTTGTAGGAGGAGTTTGCATTTCAAACGAGTAAACACAGTTGATTGATAATAAATGGCTTCGGCCGAACACTAACCATGAGTGAAAGAAAAGTTTTTATGTTATCATTCATATTCTCTGAAAAAATGGCCAAGAAATCATAAATTCTGCCAGGGTATGTAAACTTATGAGCACAACTGTATGCGACCTCTCGGCGGCCGGGCCTTGGCGCAGAGGGGCCGCACACTTGCGTGCATTAGCCCCGATATAGCTGTGCCGAAAGCACATACCTTGCACGCTCCTGATACAGTGACTGGCGGCTCACAAAAAGCTCCCGATCGCTTCTTACGATCGGGAGTTTTCCGATCATGTGACCGCCGTGACAGCCAATCACGGCAGTCACATGGTCACAAACTCCGCCTCTTGAAATGCCAAAACCCTTAAAGAGCCATCGCCAAGGGGTTAAGCTCCATACTTTCTGTATTAATTGATGGCCAACACAGTAAAAAATTCTGCAATAGTGTTTTTTTTAATAGGAAATTACCGTATTTTTCGCTCCATAAGACACACCTGACCATAAGACGCACCTGACCATAAGACGCAGCTAGGTTTTAGAGGAGAAAAACAAGAAAAAAAATATTCTGAACCAAATGGTGTACTAAAATATTTACCAGTGCCCATGAAATGCAGCCTGACCTGTGCTTATTAAGAATGCAGTCTGACCTGTGCCCATTAAGAATGCAGCCTGACCTGTGCCCATTAAGAATGCAGCCTGACCTGCGCCCATTAAGAATGCAGCCTGACCTGCGCCCATTAAGAATGCAGCCTGATCTGCGCCCATTAAGAATGCAGCCTGATCTGCGCCCATTAAGAATGCAGCCTGACCTGCGCCCATTAAGAATGCAGCCTGACCTGCGCCCATTAAGAATGCAGCCTGACCTGCGCCCATTAAGAATGCAGCCTGACCTGCGCCCATTAAGAATGCAGCCTGACCTGCGCCCATTAAGAATGCAGCCTGACCTGCGCCCATTAAGAATGCAGCCTGACCTGCGCCCATTAAGAATGCAGCCTGACCTGCGCCCATTAAGAATGCAGCCTGACCTGCGCCCATTAAGAATGCAGCCTGACCTGCGCCCATTAAGAATGCAGCCTGACCTGTGCCCATTAACAATGCAGCCTGACCTGTGCCCGGCGAGGATGTCACCATATCCGCCTGTCACTCAGATAGAAGACAGAGCAGCAGGAGCGGCAGTACTCCATTCGGCCACTGGAGTTGCTGTCTTCTGTGAGTGACAGGCTTAGCCAGGAGATCGCCAGGCTTGCAGGAGACGGCCGCCCGCTATTGAGACATAGCGCCGGCGCCGGTGACGGGGGGGAGGCTTGGTCAGTATTTGCTCCATAAGATTCCGGGACATTTTCCCCCATTTTTTTTGGGGGGGGGGGGGAGTGTGTCTTATGGAGCGAAAAATATGGCAAGTCAGAAACAAGCAGCAGACTGGAATCAGAATATTTATTTTAATCACAATCTCTCAAATTTATTGTACACTAAGGCCTCATGTACACTGCTGCTGCTAAATGGACGTTTAGGAGCAGTTGGGCATTTTTTTCAACTGCTCCTGAACTCCCCTCTATGTTATCTTATCAGTACATGTACACAGGGGCGTTTATAGTCCTTTCTAGGCAGTTGAGTTTAGAGGCCTTTTTTGGAACGCAGAAAAATTAGTTCAGACGCCGAGGTTAGAGGCATTTCAAGCACCAAAGGCTGCTAAACGCAGTAACTCACGTTTAGCCGCATTTTGTTTACAGCCGTTTTTCATTTTTGGCTATTTTGAAAAATATATATATACAGTGGGGACGGAAAGTATTCAGACCCCCTTACATTTTTTGCTCTTTGTTATATTGCAGCCATTTGCTAAAATCATTTCAGTTCATTTTTTTTTCCTCATTAATGTACACACAGCACCCCATATTGACAGAACAACACAGAATTGTTGACATTTTTGCAGATTTATTAAAAAAGAAAAACTGAAATATCACATGGTCCTAAGTATTCAGACCCTTTGCTCAGTATTTAGTAGAAGCCCCTTTTGATCCAATACAGCCATGAGTCTTTTTGGGAAAGATGCAACAAGTTTTTCACACCTGGATTTGGGGATCCTCTGCCATTCCTCCTTGCAGATCCTCTCCAGTTCTGTCAGGTTGGATGGTAAACGTTGGTGGACAGCCATTTTTAGGTCTCTCCAGAGATGCTCAATTGGGTTTAAGTCAGGGCTCTGGCTGAGCCATTTAAGAACAGTCACGGAGTTGTTGTGAAGCCACTCCTTCGTTATTTTAGCTGTGTGCTTAGGGTCATTGTCTTGTTGGAAGGTAAACCTTCGGCCCAGTCTGAGGTCCTGAGCACTCTGGAGAAGGTTTTCATCCAGGACATCCCTGTATTTGACTGCGTTCATCTTTCCCTCGATTGCAACCAGTCGTCCTGTCCCTGCAGCTGAAAAACACCCCCTCAGCATGATGATGACACCACCATGCTTCACTGTTGGGACTGTATTGGACAGGTGATGAGCAGTGCCTGGTTTTCTCCACATATACCACTTAGAATTAAGGCCAAAAAGTTCTATCTTGGTCTCATTAGACCAGAGAATCTTATTTCTCACCATATTGGAGTCCTTCAGGTGTTTTTTAGCAAACTCCATGCAGGCTTTCATGTGTCTTGCACTGAGGAGAGGCTTCCGTCGGGCCACTCTGCCATAAAGCCCCGACTGGTGGAGGGCTGCAGTGATGGTTGACTTTCTACAACTTTCTCCCATCTCCCGACTGCATCTGTGGAGCTCAGCCACAGTGATCTTTGGGTTCTTCTTTACCTCTCTCCCCAAGGCTCTTCTCCCCTGATAGCTCAGTTTGGCCGGTCGGCCAGCTCTAGAAAGGGTTCTGGTCGTCCCAAACGTCTTCCATTTTTTTGTAACCTTGGCCAGATCTGTGCCTTGCCACAAGTCTCTGAGCTCTTCAGGCAGTTCCTTTGACCTCATGATTCTCATTTGCTCTGACATGCACTGTGAGCTGTAAGGTCTTATATAGACAGGTGTGTGGCTTTCCTAATCAAGTCCAATCAGTATCATCAAACACAGCTGGACTCAAATGAAGGTGTAGAGCCATCTCAGAGATGATCAGAAGAAATGGACAGTACCTGAGTTAAATATATGAGTGTTACAGCAAAGGGTCTGAATACATAGGACCATGTGATATTTCAGTTTTTCTTTTTTAATAAGTCTGCAAAAATGTCAACAATTCTGTGTTTTTCTGTAAATATGGGGTGCTGTGTGTACATTAATGAGGAAAAAAATTTACTTAAATGATTTTACCAAATGGCTGCAATATAACAAAGAGTGAAAAATGTAAGGGGGTCTGAATACTTTCCGTCCCCACTGTGTGTGTGTGTATGTATATATATATATATATATATATATATATTTTTTTTTTTTTTCCACACGCATCTAAAACGCAAAACGCCGCTAAATGCGGCATGTAAACGCGGCAAAACGGACAGTTTAAACGTGGGTTACTATCTGTCATGTTAAATCGTTCAGGAGAGGTTGTAAAAACGTCCCGTGTACATGAAGCTTAAAGTGTATAGCTGGTAAATCTTCTACAATGAGCAAGTCTAGAAGCGGAAGTGATTTGTCTACTGCCAGTGTGGTAGATATTCTATAAATAAAGCGTCACATTTCTATCGGATTTATTTGCAGGTAGTTTGTAACCCGTAGCTACAGGATGTACAGAATAATATCCCAACTACAGAATATATTTAGTTTTATTTTTAAAGTGTCATTTACAACGTACAAAGAACAGTGAAGCGTTCTAGTGAGTCCCTGCCTTGAAGTTGTTTATGACAGTCCTGATCCTGTAGCGGTTACATAACACACTATGGAAAGTTTTGGGTGGAAGCAGATAAATTATCAGACACAACTTTGGATTGTGGGAGAAAACCATCATACCTGGCAGAAACCCAGACTGGATATTCATAGAACAGTAATGTAGCGGTGCCCCCGTGGGGTCGCTGAGTGTAGTAGTCCCACCTGTCACCCTGCTCAGCCAGGCGTTCACTTCCAGTCACACATTGCCAGACAATGAACAGTCCATCAGCTTGTTTTTGTTGTTTTTATAGAGGGGATTCAAGTTGGATGGGGAAAAAGGACATGGGATGCCCAGATAATTGATCTTGTTAGATTGAACAAATGATTTTGGCTCTATATTGGCAGCCTCTAAATCTCCATACTCCTCCAGCACACTACTTGAGTCAACTCCACTTTCTCTATTGCGCAATGGTTAGGCCTCACTCTGAATAAGTCCCAACTATTCAGTATTTGCCATTTGCTGGCAGGGGTCTCCAGTCCCCTTTGGTTTAGCAACCAATAGCAGTAAAAAAGTACTTTTGTGCTAACTGAATCTTGGTGAACTACCAGTCCCAGTCAGTCCTGTGCCAGTCCTACCAGCCCTCCTGGCTGCAGCAACTTGACTCAAACACCAGTGACAACCCAGTCTCTCCCTCTGGTTTCACATCCACTCCTGGCATGTCTCTCCCAGATCTCCTCACTGTGCCTGTCGCTGTGCCTGTCACTCACCGACCCCGGAACGGATCCCTCCTGAATGACTTTTCCGGCAGTGCTCACCACTGTCCTCCTCCTCCTGTTCAGGACACCCCAAGGTAGCGTTGTTCATAGCTCCCAACTGTCCGTCCTCACTTTGAGCAGCTAGCTTCCATAACCCCGGTATCGCCGCGTTCGTCCAGCGGTTCGGTACAAGATAAAAGTGGTCTCTGCAGCGGATTCGCCGCGAGATCACTTTTATCGGCGGCGGGAGAGGGCCTTCCCCTCCCGCCGCAATCCGTTGCCCTCCGCCACTTACTGGAGCCTTTGGCAGCGGTGGAGGCAATCAGACACAATTTTTTTTTTTTTTAAACAGTGTAAAAATAAGGTAAAGGTAAAAACAAGGTAAAATAAATAAGAAAAAAAAAAAGTTTTTTAAACGCGCCTCATTCTACCGAGCTCGCGTGCAGAAGCGAACGCATACGTGAGTAGCGCCCGCATATGAAAACGGTGTTCAAACCACACATGTGATGTATCACTGCGATCGGTAGAGCGAGAGCAATAATTTTAGCCCTAGACCTCCTCTGTAACGCAAAACATACAACCTGTAGAATTTTTTAAATGTTGCCTATGCAGATTTTTAAGGGTAAAATTTGGTGGCCATTCCATGAGCGGGCGCAATTTTGAAGCGTGACATGTTGGATATCAGTTTACTCGACGTAACATTAAAATTGGGCTAACTTTACTGTTGTCTTATTTTTTTATTCAAAAAAGTGTATTTTTTTTTTTTAAAAAGTGCGCTTGTAAGACCGCTGCGCAAATACGGTGTGCAAGAAAGTATTGCAATGACCGCCATTTTATTCTCTAGAATAAAAAGAAAAAAATGTATAATGTTTGGGGGTTCTAAGTAATTTTCTAGCAAAAAAAACCCTGTTTATAACTTGTAAACAACACATTTAAAAAAGAGGCCCGGTCCTTAAGTGGTTAATTAACCTTTTTTTTGGTAAATTTTTCTTTAAGGGGGTGTGGCAGGGGCATGTTCGGGGTGTTGCAGGGGCGTGTCCTAAGCCTACATACCTTTGTTAGTAGGTGTCCCTCATTCTCATCTCAAAATGTTGGGAGGTATGGCGTTGTTTGAAGGGGTTCCTTCCTAGCTCCAAAGCTCCAGGCCCAAGGTCACCCCCCCAGAAAGGGGGCTCCCTCAAAGGCCACGATAGCCTAACACTCCATCACTCAGTTCTTCCCCCCGACAACTCCTCCCATAACAGGCTGACCATGTAGGAGGCCTGCCCCTGCCAATCATAGTTGGGGATTGGTCAGGGCTCCCGAATACACTCCATGCCACTCCAATCCTCTGCTCTGCCTCTTTTCCAGAAACTTCCAGAAACAGAAGAGGCGCCATTGAGATGAAGTACATGTCAGTCATCTGCTGCTACTCGAAACCACTCTCCAGCCCCCAGATGCAAACAAACAGGCCTAGCTCACAGCTAGGCCTGCCTAAATTTACCTGCAGAGGCTGTAAAAACAAAACACTACCTCTAGCACATCCTACCTGAGGTAGAGGGTGCTACAGTGAGGACATTCCAAAACCATTTGGGATTTAGGACTCCTGCATTTTAAAACCCAAATCAGGACATTTTTAGGTCATCCGCCTGTTCTGCCCAACCTGCAAATAATCTGTAATTACTAAAGACCTAGAATTTGTATTTCATCTACATCTGGAACTTGGCATGTTGAATCCATACTGCTTTTATATATCTTTTTTGGGTTCTGGAAACTAAGTTCTCAGGCACCCCCAATGCTGTGGCCCTTTCGTGGTAATCATATTCTACCAGTTGACCTTTATTTGGACGATGAATTAAAATGGTCTTGAGTTGAAGCCACTTTCTTTCTATGCCCAAACTTTACATGAGGCCTTGACTTCTGTTCAAGTCAAGATTTGGTCCCACTTCCTGTCAAATGCTTTCATGGGCAGAAAGGCTCTGGCTTGTCGGTTTGCAGTAAAAAGTGGAGCGTCTAATTTCAACTTGGACAGAAGTTGAGGATGCAGTAGGACTGCAGTTCACCATTGTTGCTACCTTAGAAGTATTTTAGGCCAAGTCAGGTTCACTTCATGCATAGTTGCCAACATTGCAAAAAAAATATGTGGGACACTTTTTTGGCTGTAGGCGGAGCCATATAATAGGGGGCAGGGCATGCGTTTGTAGGCATGACATGGCAATAAAAAATAAAACTACGGCAAAAAATGGGCGTGGTTTACATGGAATAGTGGGCATGGCTTAAATGGGCGTGGCTCAAAGGGGGTGTGGTTAGAGTCTGAGATGAATGAGGGATGGAGAGGGAAAGGGGGAGAGAGGACTGAAGGGACAGCAGCCCCAGATCCTACACAACAATAGAAATATGTGTATTCTAGAAAGTTTAACAATCAGCAGATAAAGATACTCCAAACACCTGGTGTTAGCGCTTCAATCATCCCGGCACCATGATTGTTCTGGTGTCAGGATGATTGAAGCGCATTATTTCTGTTATTACATTGTAACATAAAATGAAATCATTCAACTCACCATAATGCCGAATCAGTGGGATCCCTGAGCGTGTCACTAGCCACGTCGCCTGCCCCCAGTCCTTCCTTGCATCAGGTGCCCCCAGCAGAGTCTGTCCTCATATCAGGTGTCCCCAGCAGAGTCAGTATAGACCCCACTCCATCAGTGCAGACCCCCCCTCAGTGCAGACCCCCTCAGTGCAGATCCCATCAGTGCCGACCCCCTCAGTGCAGACCCCCTTCCATCAGTGCAGACCCCCTTCCATCAGTGCAGACCCCCTTCCATCAGTGCAGACCCCCCTCCATCAGTGCAGATGCCCTCAGTGCAGACACCCTCAGCAGACCCCCCCTCCCATAACGCCCCCCAGGCCCCAGCACATGTCCATTACAGCATGAGCGGCCGCCGGTGCCATGTGTTCAGTGGAGAGGGGAGGGGCCGATCCGAGGAGAAGCCGATTCATTAGCTGCACGGATCGAGCCCCCTTCCTCTCTCCACTGAACACAAGGGGGAGCGATCTAGCGGCGGCACCGGCGGCCATTTTGCTGAAACCAGCTGCCAAAAAAATGTAAAATGCAAACATTCTCGATTTCCCTGGGCAAATCCCGATTCGGGACAGCCTCCGATTGGGATGAGGGTCCCAAAATCGGGATTGTCCCGGGCAAATCGGGACTGTTGACAACTATGTTCATGGTTTGGAATGGTTGATTCAGCCCACCAGCTCTATGAAAAAATATGTATGTATGTTGTCTCTTTGTTGGGTTCATGACTAAAAAATTACAATTACAAAAAGTGTAGCTGCTGACTTTTAATAAACACACACTCACCTGTCCCACGGTCCAGCGATGCAGCCGCCCGAAGCCTCGATTCTCTCCCATTGCAAGTGTGGGCACCCGGCTGTGACAGCTTGCGGCTTCTAAGCCGGGTGCACACTGCGCATGCGCGAGTCGCGCAGCGCCTCCCCATTGGTTGGGCAATCTTCTGGGGCCTGTGACGTGTCCCAGAAGATTGCAAGGAGGGAGGGGGAGAGGAGAGCGGCGGCTCGAGCGGAAGTGGGAGCAGGTACCTATCAAAACTAGGGGGTGGAGTGCATAAAGCAGAAATTCCTCTTTTAAGTGGAGCTATTGCAAATGATCATTTTTTGAATTTACAGCCATTAGGTGAGGCTCCTTTCATGAATGAACTTGGATAACCTTAGCTGCTCTTTTTACAAAGCTCAATAACTCAAGCTCAGATTTTTTCATGCAATTGAATTAGCTGTCTCCCTCCATTCTTCGCTTTGTAAAAACTTTTGTTTAGAGTGGGAGATTCTGAAAGCAAACAGTTACTGCTGTGTTTTTTCATATCAATAATGCTCTCTGTTACTAAAGTCCCATGCATTAATGTTTATTTGATATTGAATTAAAACGACATATAACATAGGTTTAAAGCAGAACTCTAGGCAGATACAAAAATACACAAATTAATGCAGTCCTGTAATTAAAGCGGTTGTATAGTCTTTTTTTTTTACTTTAACCTACAGGTAAGCCTATAATAAGGCTTACCTGTAGGTAAAAAAAATATCTCCTAAACCTTTACGGTTTAGGAGATATTCCCCTTGCTATACGCCGCTGACTGCAGCGGCGCATGCGCACAGGGGATTCTCGGCTGAAGCCCGGTGTCTTGCCGAATAAGTTCCTCCGGCGGATAGGTTCCCCCCCTGTACTGCGCAGGCGCAGCGCCTGCGCAGTACGTAGTACTGTTGGCCGCCGGAGATAGCCGAAGCTCAAACGCTTCGATCAGCTGTACACGGCGCCTGCGCTCTGGGTCCAGATTCCTTCCCCTCTATCCAAGTGGACCTAGAGGGGGAATCTAAAAGTGCCGAGCGCAGCGAGGCCGTGCCCGAAGCGTGGCGAGCGAAGCGAGCCCGCAAGGGGCCCTCTTACAGGCGCCGTGTACAGCTGATTTTCAGCTGTTCCGCTTCGGCTATTTCCGCCGGCTTCTACTGCGCATGCGCAGTAGAGGGGGAACTAATCCGCCGAGCGGAACTTTCTCGGCAGAACACCGGCAGCTGCCGGACCTGGCCGAGTAAGAAATCTCCCGCGCGCATGCGCGGGAGTGATGACATCGCGGCTCCAGCCACTCACAGCGCTGGAACCGCGATACCTGGAAGACACGCTGAGGCAACATGACAGCTCCCTCGGCGTGGACCAGGTAAGATACTGACGCCTCGTTCTAAGGTAAGTATTTCATAATGAGCTAGTATGCGGTGCATACTAGCTCATTATGCCTTTTGCTTTACAGGGTTAAAAAAAAAAAAAAAAAAATTTGCGGTTATACAACCGCTTTAATAATACATAACTATATGTGAGCAGCATAAGTAGACTTTGACCTTGTATCTGTCTTATGAAGTCCCTGTACAGCAGGACATGAGTGTGAGAGGAAGATGCAGCACAAGGAGCCAACCAGTTATTGTGCTGACAAGAAGCATGCTGACAGAAGGAGAGAGCAGAGTGACAGAGAGATGCTTATCACTATGCTGCTTCTCTTTCTCTGCCCAGTTACAGGATAGGGAGTGTTCAGGGCAACCTGAGCTCAGAGAAAGTGAGGTAAAAGATGTTGGCCATCAGGGGGACATCTAGCAGGGAAAAAAGTAGGAATATTTCTAGATTGAATGTGAATAGTGATGCTTTTGTTGTTTTGTCCCTTAAAGTGTTTGTAATCGTTACATCTATTATTATTATTTGAGGCAAGTCACTTCACCTGGTGAAGTAAGCCTCAAATAATAGAGATTAAGCAAATCCTCCTACATAAGTTGAACCTGTTTATCTACCATCTTCTATTCTCTACAGTCATCTAAAATGAACATTAGCTCAGCTCTAGCAGGCAGGGGTGGGATCTGGCATTGCCCACTGTACAGACTACAGAGGAGAAATGAGTGTAACCTGAGACCTGAGTGGAGGGAAAAGACCCACCTCCCTCTGCACAGAATAATAGGGAAACATGTACAGCAGAGGCTCTCATTCACCTGCTGTGTGCAGGTGGGAGGGGGTGGGACTATCACCCAGATTTCTGTGGTGTCCAGTTAAGCTGGCCATAGTTTTTCACTCAGCCTGTGGGCTGAATGAAAAAAATCGAACAAATGCTCCCATCTACACATGAGGTGAATGGGGAAATCCTTCCCACTGTGCTATTGTATTTTGAAAGCGGGGAGACTGTCAGAATACACAGATCAGTGCTACAGCCAGTGGCGTCGGGAGGGGGGCGGGCTGGAGCCCCGAGTGGGCCCCCAAAAAGCTCTGGGTCTCGGGCATTCACAATTCTATTATTAGCCCCGAGCCCGAGCGGGGACCGATCTGACTCTGAGCGCGGCCGAGTGATATAACAAGTCCCGCCTTCTGGAGCCTGCAGCGCCTATGATGGACGTCACACTGGTCCAAAGCTGGGACAGCGGGACATGTGACATCCATCATAGGCTCTGCAGGCTTCAGAAGGTGGGAATCACAATGCGGCCGCGCTGAGCACTATGAGATCCCTCCCTCATAGCTCAGCGCTCGGGCGGCTCTCCTGTCCTGGCTCCAGCTGCCTGCTGTCTCTGACTGGGATGGGCGCGCCGCACACTACGGCTGAGCTGCAGGAGGCGGTTGTCTGAAGTGTAATGGTTAGGTGGGTCAGTGTGGGTCAGGTAGGTCAGTGTAGGTCAGTGTGTGTCAGTGTGTGTCAGTGTAGGTCAGTGTGTGTCAGTGTAGGTCAGTGTGTGTCAGTGTGTGTCAGTGTAGGTCAGTGTAGGTCAGTGTGGGTCAGTGTGTGTCAGTGTAGGTCAGTGTGTGTCAGTGTAGGTCAGTGTGTGTCAGTGTGGGTCAGGTAGGTCAGTGTAGGTCAGTGTGTGTCAGTGTGTGTCAGTGTAGGTCAGTGTGTGTCAGTGTAGGTCAGTGTGTGTCAGTGTGTGTCAGTGTAGGTCAGTGTAGGTCAGTGTGGGTCAGTGTGTGTCAGTGTAGGTCAGTGTGTGTCAGTGTGTGTCAGTGTGTGTCAGTGTAGGTCAGTGTAGGTCAGTGTAGGTCAGTGTGGGTCAGTGTGTGTCAGTGTAGGTCAGTGTGTGTCAGTGTGTGTCAGTGTGGGTCAGTGTGTGTCAGTGTAGGTCAGTGTGTGTCAGTGTGTGTCAGTGTAGGTCAGTGTGTGTCAGTGTAGGTCAGTGTAGGTCAGTGTGGGTCAGTGTGGGTCAGTGTAGGTCAGTGTGGGTCAGGTAGGTCAGTGTGCATCAGTGTGCATCTCCTGATGCAACAGAACCTTGGGGGCACTCTGCACATGCTCAGTTTAGTGTGTTTTGCTAGAGAGATTTTGTTTTTCTTGGGAGGGTGCATGTGATCAGCACAGGGCCAATCAGCACTGTCCAGAAAGAGGGTCAGTGGTCCTGCAGCCTCATAGGACAGTCGGAGGAGAATAAAAACTCCTCCTACAGGCTTTAACCAGACACTGATAGAAGTCATAAGGCTGCTATATACTGCTGATGAGAAAAAGTATTTAGCAGTTTGTATTAACTAAAATAATTTCATTTCCATGTTCTGTGTACTGTGGGAGGCCAGATATAGTGAATGCAGGCTCCTGGGTTTAGTAACACCTTAAATTTCAGTTTTGACTTGAGTATACAGTGGGGACAGAAAGTATTCAGACCCCCTTACATTTTTCACTCTTTGTTATATTGCAGCCATTTGCTAAAATCATTTAAGTTAATTTTTTCCCTCATTAATGTACACACAGCACCCCATATTGACAGAAAAACACAGAATTGTTGACATTTTTGCAGTTTTATTAAAAAAGAAAAACTGAAATATCACATGGTCCTAAGTATTCAGACCCTTTGCTCAGTATTTAGTAGAAGCACCCTTTTGATCTAATACAGCCATGAGTCTTTAGGGAAAGATGCAACAAGTTGTTCACACCTGGATTTGGGGATCCTCTGCCATTCCTCCTTGCAGATCCTCTCCAGTTCTGTCAGGTTGGATGGTAAACGTTGGTGGACGGCCATTTTTAGGTCTCTCCAGAGATGCTCAATTGGGTTTAAGTCAGGGCTCTGGCTGGGCCATTCAAGAACAGTCACAGAGTTGTCGTGAAGCCACTCCTTCATTATTTTAGCTGTGTGCTTAGGGTCATTGTCTTGTTGGAAGGTAAACCTTCGGCCCAGTCTATGGTCCAGAGCACTCTGGAGAAGGTTTTCGTCCAGGATATCCCTGTACTTGGCCGCATTCATCTTTCCCTCGATTGCCACCAATCATCCTGTCCCTGCAGCTGAAAAAAAACCCCACAGCATGATGCTGCCACCACCATGCTTCACTGTTGGGACTGTATTAGACAGGTGATGAGCAGTGCCTGGTTTTCTCCACATATACAGCTTAGAATTAAGACCAAAAAGTTTTATCTTGGTCTCATCAGACCAAAGAATCTTATTTCTCACCATCTTGGAGTCCTTCAAGTGTTTTTTAGCAAACTCCATCATGTGTCTTGCACTGAGGAGAGGCTTCCATCGGGCCACTCTGCCATAAAGCCCCGACTGGTGGAGGGCTGCAGTGATGGTTGACTTTCTACAACTTTCTCCCATCTCCATAATGCATCTCTGGAGCTCAGCCACAGTGATCTTTGGGTTCTTCTTTACCTCTCTCACCAAGGCTCTTCTCCCACCATAACTTAGTTTGGACGGACGGCCAGCTCTAGAAGGGTTCTGGTCGTCCTAAACGTCTTCCATTCAAGGATTATGGAGGCCACTGTGCTCTTAGGAACCTTAAGTGCAGCAGAATTTTTTTGTAACTTTGGCCAGATCTGTGCCTTGCCACAATTCTGTCTCTGAGCTCTTCAGGCAGATCCTTTGACCTCATGATTCTCATTTGCTCTGACATGCACTGTGAGCTGTAAGGTCTTATATAGACAGGTGTGTGGCTTTCCTAATCAAGTTCAATCAGTATAATCAAACACAGCTGGACTCAAATGAAGGTGTAGAACCATCTCTAGGATGATCAGAAGAAATGGACAGCACCTGAGTTAAATATGAGTGTCACAGCAAAGGGTCTGAATACTTAGGACCATGTAATATTTTAGTTTTTCTTTTTTAATAAATCTGCAAAAAATGTCAACAATTCTGTGTTTTTCTGTCAATATGGGGTGCTGTGTGTACATTAATGAGGAAAAAAAAATTTACTTAAATGATTTTAGCAAATGGCTGCAATATAACAAAGAGTGAAAAATTTAAGGGGGTCTGAATACTTTCCATCACCACTGTACCTTCAATAGAAGATTACTATGTGACTGCTGTGCTGATTTGTATGTGACAATCAGGAAATGAGTACATAGGTAAATATCAGGAATAGTATGTCCCGGGATTCCAGGAACTGGTTCAGCAGCAGTGCTAGAATTCTATCGCTCACCACGATGATGGAAGAAGGAATGTGACATTTGAACAGAATAATTAGTCTCCTCTGTCTTGGGTTTGGTAATGAAGCTCCATCTGTATGTGGTGTATCCAGTTTTTGTAATTACTTTTCTGAGTGAAGACATTAACATTTTCAAAGGCTTATGATAATGACTTATAAACCATAATACAAAGACATAATGATTTCATCTGTTCTCTTCTGAGTCTTTTCGAGGTCCGTAAAGGATGTAAAACACCAGCTGTGGAGTTATAATATAGACAAGTCTGTGTAGAGTGCTGATCCATTAAAAGACTTCTCTAAATACACAACACTGACGCTGGCTGCACATGCAGACAATTGGGAGAGGAGACTGAGGAAATGCTTCCTTCTGCATGCAGCAGACTGATGGCATTACCTGAGCCTAGCCAAAGTCACTGGCTGGAGCTAAGGGATGGCTTTAAATGATAAATTGTAATTTTTTTTTTTATTACTATTGCTGTATATTGTGACACATCAGGAATCGATTTCTGTAAAATATGAAAAAAAAAAAAAAAAAATCTACCCACTCAGTTTATCAGCCTTTAGGGACCGCTGGTGCTCGGCATTAGTGCCCATCCATGGCATTGTATTGCCGGCAAATTTAAATGTCATTTAAGTTTCTTTATAAATGTCAGTTTTGCTGCAGCAGGTTCTATACATGCTACAGATGCGCCACTTTACAGGCAGACTAAGGGGACCCCCCAGGGCACTATATTTAAAGGAATTTTTCATTTTTATTGTTTCACTTTAAGCATCATTAAAATCACTTCTCCTGTAAAAACAATCCTTTTTAAAAAAAAAAAATTTGCATTGTCAGATGTGCCCCAGGGCAGTAACTTGCATATAATACTTCAAAATGGGGATTTTTTCAAGTTCAAGTCCCATAGACTTTAATAGAGTTTGTGTCTCGTCTCTGAACTTTTTACATGTTTGGGAGTTCTGGTGCGAACTCTAGTGCTAATGCATTATGGCCAGGTATGGCATGACCCCGATGAAACGCGTTAGGGACCACTTGATGTAAGCCCTTTGTAGCAAATAAATATCGGGATGTATTACTGTGTACAAAATTTTATAGACTTGCACAGTTACCCAAAGGTCCACTTTAGGCAAAGACTGCTTGGAGCACCAATGTTGATGCAACTCACATGAGTATGAGTGACTACCCCCTCACCATTTCACTAAAGGAATTATTTGCCTATTTGCGGTCAACATTATGCTCAGTGCATAGTGTACTAACTACTTTTACAGTGCAGAACATAAAGTGACGACACTGCTTTTTCTCCCTTTAAGAGGACTTCTACTCTAAAAGCTGTGCCCAAAAAGCAGGCAGAGAGTGTGAAGGACTAGTCACCATTATTGCCTGTGGTCTCTGTGCAGCTGATCTTTTCCCCATTCCTAGTTCTGTGTCTCTATATGGAAGCGGCCATCTTGGCAGAGGCTGAGTTTTGCTTCCTCGATGTTTGAGCGGCCCCCTCCAGACTGGTGATCTGAAAACTGGGTGAGCAAATGTTCAAGAAGCAGCAGAAGAGGTTCATAAAGCACAGGTCCACAGAATGCATGACACAGAAGCAGGGAGATGCATGTGGTGCAGCTTCCTCTCCAGCAAGCAGCTCAGTGGTGATCCCACCAAATCTCAATCCAAATCTGGTGAGATTAGCAATCTGAGGCTGCAGTTTTGAGATACAGGATGGCTAAGCACAGGAAGTGTACAGCAATTTTTCAGAGGGTATTGAAGATAGAATACATGTTCATGGTATTATTTGGGCATTATTAATGTGAAACTAAACTCTCTCCTTATGCTACTGTCCTTAGTAAAAAGATAAGAAGATTATATTTAATTGTTTCAAACCATTTTTTTTTTTACGTTCCTTCAGTTACTTCCTGGTTTCCAGGCCTAGGCAAATTATATCATAAATCCCAGGAGTCTTCAGGAGGGGAGGAGAGGCTTTCTCAGCTAAGCACCCCTCCTGTTTGCATGCCTGAGCTAAGGGCAAATGGCTTCCAGGAAGTAAATGCTACGTGAATCATCTGCCCTTACTCAAGATGGCTGCGACTAGAAATGCTGTCAGGTAGTTTTATCAAAGTGAATTCTGATCAAAATAAAGCACATGTCACAAGGGCCACATACCTGAGGTAAGACCGAAGTAGTGGGGGGGCCTCCCTTGCACCTCGGGCCCTTGAAGCCTCTGGAGATGACGACAGAGACTTGGTGGACACCGAGTGGCACGGGTGCCAGGGGTGTGGAGCACCGTGCAAGCCTTAGTCCAAGATCCGAGCCCAGGTCAGGTCCAGTTTGGCAACGAAGTTTAAAAGGGTTAATCAGAAGAAGAATGGTTGAGATCCAAGCCGGGGTCAATTCCAATCTGGCAGCTGAGTACAAAAGGGGCAAAGAAATAGAATGGTCAAGGTACAAATCCGAGGTTAATGGCAAGCGGCAATCAAGAGTAGTCAAATAAGTTTCCAGGTCACAACAAGTTCAGACAGATCACACACTAGCACAGGAACAAGGGGGGACTGAAGATGATCCAGTAATTTGGCAGTGTCTAGGCTGGGCTTATATAGGGAAGTTTGAGGTCACTTCCTGTGTTCCTCCTGGGCATTTCCCCGCCTTTTTCCATCAGGTTGAGGTCACTTCCTGTGCGCCTCCTGGGGATTTTCCTACCTTTTTCTATCAGGTCTTCTGCGCAGGTGCGGGTTGGTGCACTGAGGCGTCTTTGGCGCATGCTCAGTTGGCACGAATTTCTTGGTGCATGCGTAGTAAGCCCTGGACTCTTACAGCATGACATAAATGGATGGGTGAATTAGCTTTGAAAATAAAAAAAAGAGTTAAATGGCGTTTTCAGTTTTTTTTGCAACTTTATTGAAATGATGTTACAAAATGACATTTCATCCATCTTTAAGCACTGGGGCATATCGCTGTGCAATGTAGCGTGACGAACATAAAGCAAATTGCCTTGTCTATGCATTGGGACTGCACTGGGCAAGACTGCCCAGTACATCGTCATGAATATGGTGTGGACAAGCCATTTTTTACAGAAATGTTCCCAAAACTGAGGAATCCCACTGAATGAGTGGTAAAACATCTTCCACATTACAGAACAAATCCAGTGGAAGATAAGTGACTAACCACTTCTAGATATACAAAGGGTTCTTCAAAATGTTTCCGCACTTTTTTTTAACTAGGTTATATACAGCGGGTAAAAGAAGTATTGAACATGTCACCAGATAAATATATTTGCCATTGACAGGACATCTCCACATGTCGGCAACAACCCATTCAATCCATACATACAAAGAAACCAAAACAAATACATGAGGTTATGTTTAATAAAATGGAATAACACAGAGAAAAAGTATTTAATGCATTAAGAAAGGGAGGTGCAAAAAGGCATGGAAAGCCCAGACACCTGCTAAAATCTATCAGTAATTAGAAAGCAATCCTGCCCCTTGTCAGTGCAAATTAATATGAGCTGGTTCAGTCTCAACTGATGGCCTATAAAAAGGTGTTTCATTACCAAGGTGTCACACAATAAACATCTCATGATGGGTAAAAGCAAAGCGCTCTCTCGAGACCTTTGCAACCTTATTTTTGCAAAACATACTGATGGCATTGGTGACAGAAGGATTTCTAAACTTGTGAATGTTCCAGTGAGCACTGTTGGAGCCATAATCCAGAAGTGGAAAGAACATCATTTCACCATAAACTAGCCACGACCAGGTGCTCCTCGCATGATTTCTGACAGAGGAGAATTATCAGAAGGGTTGTCCAAGAGCCAAGGACCACTTGTGGAGAGCTTCAGAAAGACCTAGAATTAGCAGGTACAATTGTTTCAAAGAAAACAATAAGTAATGCACCCAATCGCCATGACCTGTATGCACGCTCACCATGCAAGACTCCATAGCTGAAGAAGAAGCACGTTGAAACTCTTTAAAATTTGCTGCACAACATTTAGACAAGCCTATGAAGTACTGGGAGAATATAGTCTGGTCAGATGAGACCAAAATTGAACTCTTTGGATACCGTAATACACACCATGTTTGGAGGTCAAATGGCACTGCACGTCACCCCAAAAACACCCCAATACCAACAGGGAAGTTTGGAGGTGGGAACATCATGGTGTGGGGCTGTTGTTCAGCATACGGTACTGGCAAACTTCATATCATTGAAGGAAGGATAAATGGAAAAATGTACCAAGACATTCTTGATAGAAATTCTGCTGCCATCTACCAGGATGATGAAGATGAAACAAGGGTGGACATTTCAGCAATACAATGATCCCCAACACAAAGCCAAGGAAACTCTCAATTGGTTTTAAAGAAAGAGAAAATAAAGCTGCTAGAATGGCCCAGCCAATCACCTGACTTGAATCCAGAAGAAAACCTATGGAAAGAACTAAAGATCAGAGTTCATAGAAGAGGCCCACAGAACCTTCAAGGTTTGAGAACTGTGAGGAAGAATGGGCTGAAATCAAACCCGAGCAACACATGTGACTAGTTTCTCCATACAGGAGGCGTCTGGAAGCTGTCATTACCAACAAAGGATTTTGTACTAAGTATTAAATTTCAGTTAGCGTGTTTAATACTTTTTCCATGTGACATTCCATTTTATTACACATAACTTCATTTCAGGACTTATGTGTTTTGGTTTCTTTGTATGTATGGATTGCATGGGTTGTTACCGACATGTGGAGACAATTTCATGTCAGTAGCACCTTTAGAAATATATTTACCTAGAAAAATGGTGACGTTTCCAATACATATTTTACCCTCTGTATAGAAAAGTGCGGAAACTTTTTGAAGTCTCCTCGTACAGACCATGACCTAGAGAAACGGGGACCTTCACCATGACCTAGAGAAACGGGAACCTTCATCATGACCCGGAGAAACGGGGACCTTCACCATGACCTAGAGAAACGGGAACCTTCACCATGACCTGGAGAAACGGGAACCTTCACCATGACCTGGAGAAACGGGGACCTTCACCATGACCTGGAGAAACGGGGACCTTCACCATGACCTGGAGAAACGGGGACCTTCACCATGACCTTGAGAAACGGGGACCTTCACCATGACCTGGAGAAACGGGGACCTTCACCGATAGACCCAATATAGTTAAAAAAAATAAATACATTTCTATTCACTTGTCCTCATCTTGTGGTGGATTCTGAGGACCATGTCAGCACTTGTGTTGTCTCTTTTTATCCTAAAGGAGTTCAGTGTGGAATTTAAACAAGGCTGCTTCTGCCTTTCTGCATTTTAATGACTAAACCGGTAAAACATTCTTCTAATTCCTAATGAATGGAGGGACACGGCCACCTGGCACTGAACACGGGTGCCCTGTATAGACTACAGTTTATGTTAGACCAACGCTTGGACATGCTGGACCTAGGCAGCAATCTGTGAGCTGCTATTATAATTCCAGAAATCATTGCAACTGTGGTAAAGTTTTCTTGGTTTCCCTTAATCTGAGTTGTAATTCCCCCTGCAGCAAGATTCCAGAGAGCACCTAACGGGGTCACTGAGAGTGCAATTTGTAAAGTCTGTGCTGGTTAAAGTGGAATTAAACTGTAATCGAGCACCACAGACTGAAAACACCACTTAATTCATGTTTAAAGTGATTGTAAAGCTATTAATATATAATATTATAATTATATTAAAATATTATATATAAATCAGTAATATTATATATATTATAATATAATTATATTATATAAATAATCATTAATATTTTTTTCAATAAAATAATGAACATGCCATACTTACCTGCTCTGTACAATGGTTTTGCATGGAGTAGCCCTGATACTCCTCTTCTGGGGTCCCTCGCCGGCGCTCCTGCCTCCTCCCCCTCACTTTCTATGGGGGCACTCTTGCATGCTTGATCCTGAGCCAGGCTGTTTGCATTTATTCAGGCACACTGCCCCTGCTTTCTGTTCACAGGCTTTGACTGACATTAGTGGGAGTCAATGGCTAACGCTGCTCTCAGCCAAGCCTGTGAGAGCGGGGAGAGTTAAGAAGAGCTGCTGCAGAGTGCACAGCGCTGGATCGATATTGGGCTCAGTTGAGTGTTTGGGGGGGGGGGGTGTCCGGAGGGGAGCCACTAATAAAGTTTTTTTTTTTTTTTACCTTAATGCAGAGAATGCATTAAGGTAAAAAAAAGTTTACATTTACAACCATTTTTATATTTTCAGCAAACTCATCCATCCATCCATCCATCCATGTCTTCATGCTTTTTTTGTTGAGAATTCCCATAGAAAAACATTAGCATTTCTAGCCATGGCCATATTGAGTAAGGGCAGATGATGCAGGTGTTTCATCAGATTTTGTGACAGAAGTAATGTTCTGTTGCCGCCATCTTGCTACACCCCCGCACTCGTCCACAGTAAGGATAGAGTGAGAAGGCGGCAAGTGGACATCTTGTTACACTCATCGGAGTCTTGCATTTCACACTTATTTTTAACAGTAAACTGAGCTTATATAGTGAAATACAGGATTTAAAAATCTGTCTGACTGTTTAGATGTTGAATTTAAAAAGCAGAGGCCCAGCCTGCTGATCTCACAGGTTTGTTAATCTGACAAAACACCGCTGCTTTGAAAAATCAACATCAAAACAGTCAGATGGATTTTTAAATACTGTATTACACTATATAAGCTCAGTTTACTGTTAAAAATAACTGTGAAATGCAAAACTCCAGTGGGTGTAACAAGATGTCCGCTTGGGGTGTAGCAAGATGGCGGCGACGGAACGTCACTTCTGTTAAAAAATCTGATGGGTCGCCCAATCTGACGAAACACTGGCAGGAGGGTGCACTTAGCTGAAAAAGCCCCCCCTCTTCTCTTGAAGACGTATGACATCATTTTGACCTAGGCCAAAAACAAGGAAGTAACTGAAGAATTGTAAGAAAAAAAAAAAATAGTTTAAAGGGATTAAAATAAGTAAATGTTGATTGAGGGAGTAAAGTTCCACCTTAAAGTTGTCTATTTCTGCTCCTAGTATTGCCAAACACATTCAAACTTAGACGCAGATTTGATCCTGAATGGAATGCGTTAGACTTTTTCTATTTGAAGGAAGGCAGAGGGGTGGCCTAGGGTGTCACAGCGATGCTTGGATAGAAAATTGGGGCCCTGAACAGGTGGGCTGTCTTCCCGGAATGCATCTCAAAGTTGAAATGCTCCAGCAGCCATTGGGAGATTGTTCTAATTCTTCCCATTAGGACATGACGTATGAGTTGTACCCGCTTGTATCCTCCTAGGTGTGCGATCCAGTGTACGTTGTTCTAAGTTCTGGCACTATGGACTATATGGTTGTGTGTTGGCTGGATCTCCTCTCACACTGGCAGCAACTATATGTAGCCAAATTATGATGAATTGGATGCATGTTGTGTTTCCCTAAAAAAGCGGAGATGCAGCTCTGCGAAACGCGTCAGGCTACTCTATGCACATGAACTCATATATGTTTTTGCTGATAGCAATAAGTATTGGCTTATGTTAGCCATGCAAATTATTATTATTATTATTTTACACAATTTATATAGTGCCAACAGTTTGGGCAGAGCTTTACAATGTAGAGGGGGGACAATTACAATACAGTTCAATACAGAAGGAATAGGAGGGCCCTTCTCATGGAGCTTACATTCTAAAGGAAGGGGGAGGTGGTATAAAAGGTAATAGCTATGAGGGATGATTTGATGGGGGCTGCTCTGGTACAGTTCTTAGGTGGGTGTGGGGTAGGCTTCCCTGAATAAATGAGTTTTCAGGGATCTCCTAAGGGCCAGTTCACACCAAATGCAGTCCAAAACTGCATGGGAAGTAGGTTACATGGTTTCCAATGACATAGTTCACACCAGTGCAGTCAGTTCCAGGGCTTTTCAGTTCCAGATAAAAAAGTAGAACATGCTGCATTTTTCCTGCACTGGAACGCAGTAAAATGCATCAAAAACGCACTGGAGTGCATCAAAAATGCACTGGACCCTAGTATAGTGAAAGAAAAACAGGAAAAAAGAAGAAGAAAAGCACCTGGAATGCATCCGGAAACGCATCAAAAATGCACCAAAAACACCGGAACGTATCAAAAACGCGTTAAAAAAACGTTCATGCAGAAACACATCTGGAACGGATCTGGAGTGCGTTTTTGTGGTGTGAACTGGCCCTAAAGGTGGACACGGTAGCTGCTGATCGGACATACCGGGGCAGGGAGTTCCAGGGGATGGGAGAGGCTCTAGTGAAGTCCTGTAGGAGAACGTGGGAGGAGGTAACAAGGGAGCTAGAGAGCAGGAGGTCCTGGGAAGAGCGGAGAGGACAATGTGGGCAAATGATGAACCTTTACATGTTTCTATGATATATTTTTTATGCTTTGTACAATAAATTAATGTGATTTGGATAACATTTCAGTTTTCCTTAAAGAGGAACTGCAGTCTGCTCACATAATTTGTAATAAAAAAACATCTTTGCCATTCTGAAGCTTCCCTCCAACCACTTTGCATATTATTTTATATATACTGTGATTCTGTACTTGCCAAATATGCTGCAGAAATCTCCCTCCACTGAGTCTGGCTGCAGCCATTTTAACTGTGGGCAGCTGAAGCTGCTGCCTGTTCACTTCCTGGATTTACGCAGACACAGAGAGGCACACCCCCAGCTCTGCAGCTCTCATTGGCCCTCTTATGACTTATCCCCCCCTCCCTTCCAGGCAAACTCTCACGAGAGTTAGAGAGAGAGAGCTGTACATGTCATAAGCCTAGGCTAATGACCAGAAAAGAAACAGGAAGTGGGCTTTTTAAATTATTTACTGGCAGAAAAAATGTTTTACTATCCAAAGTTAAAACAACAACAAGGGCAGAAGATTTAATAGATGGAAAGATGAAAAAATGACTGAAGGTCCACTTTAACGTGCATCTGAGACCCCCGTTTTTGTTTCTGTTTTGGGGCTAGTTTCAGTTAGGGCATTGTTGCTTGGTTTTAAAAACTGAACCTCAGGGAATTACTTTTGCCTCTCGTTATCTGCATGCACATTGCTCTAGTTATATATTAATGAGCGGACAGCTAGGTTATATTTCTGCACTATTCAGTACACAACACATACAGTATGGGAGATTTGCAATATCCCTCCTGAGTGCGGTCATGTCTTTGAGTGAGCACCATATCATGTGTTGCTGTGCTTTTTAAAGTAGATCTAAACCCCTAATGCAGTGGTTCTCAACTCCAGTCCTCGGGACCCACCAACAGGCCAGATTTTAAGTATTACCTTGGGGAGTTGCAGACTAGAATACTGCAATCACTGAGCAGCAAGTGATATCACCTGTGATGTATTTCAGCTATCTTGCAAACCTGGCCTGTTGGTGGGTCCTGAGGACTGGAGTTGAGAACCACTGCCCTAATGGATGGTATTCAGTTTATTAACCACTTGCCGACTGCTTACCGCAGATGTACTGCGGCAGGTTATCTCTATTCAAGTAGAGAGAGAATATCACCGCTCCAGGGGGGTCAGATCAAGGTAAAAGGCATCTCCTTCAGTCTAGGTGTGCTGGCAATGCTATGGCAGTTAGACATCAAAGAAATTCTAGACAGCCGCACTCCAAAGATATTTGCCTTTATTCAATAAGGTGTCATCCAAAATACAGGTCACAAGAAAGTGGAACAAATCTTACACGTTTCGCACTACAATATCTATATTTTAATCTGTAAAAAAAAAAAAAAAAGTGTGTGTGTGTGTGTGTGTATATAATATATATATATATATATATATATATATATATATATATATATATATATATATATATATATATATGAATATTTATACATTTTTTTTGTTACTTTTTTTTTATTGATAAAAATATAGATTTAAAAAACTTTTTTTTCTCTCTTTCATCTCTTTCTCTCTCTGAACGTATCTAACGTATCTATCTATCTATCTATCTATAAATATATATACAAACATACATACATACATACACACAGTATATATTTTTATTTTATATTTTTATATAGATATATATATATATATATATAGATAGATAGAGATAGATAGAGATAGATATCTATATCTATCCATCTCTCTCTCTCTCTCTCTCTCTCTCTCTCTCTCTCTCTCTCTCTCTCTCTCTCTCTCTCTCTCTCTCTCTCTCTCTCTCTCTCTCTCTCTCTCTCTCTCTCTCTCTCTCTCTCTCTCTCTCTCTCTCTCTCTCTCTCTCTCTATATATATATATATATATATATATATATATATATATATATATATATATATATATATATATATGAGAGATAAAAATATAGATTACATTTTTTTTATCTATAATATATATATATATATATTTTATTTTATTTTTTTACATTTTTTAAATATAAACTTCTACCCCCTGGAGCCTTAAAAAATAAAAAATGGTTATTTAGTATTCATAATAAAGTTTATTCCACTTTGATGTCTGATGACCTAGTTAGGTAGGACTAATTAGCACTGATTAACTCCTCTTTCTTCAATCTCTAACCAGCTATATATTTTTAATGTTTTGCTTTCCATTATCTTAAAAAAAAATGAAGAACATTAAAAAAAACAAAAAATAACTTTGTGGCATTTGTAAAAAAACAAAACATTATTGTGCTTTATACCAAGAGCACAAGTTTATTGACATAATAAATAGGGCAATTCACTGAATGAAATGTGTACTTGTTGTAAAACTTAAAAAAAAGCAAAACTTATTTTTAAAATGACCACTGATGAAGAGAGGACAAAGCTTTATTTCAATTTTTGTACTGCTTTTTACCTTTTTTAAAATGCATAGAAATTAAAAATAATCATTGAAAGACAATACCACCAAAAGCAAATATTGTTTGTCCCAACAAAATAATCAGCAAGATATCACTTTGTTGTAATAAGTAATGACAAAGAGTGGAATTGAGAGACTAGCTATGGTCCATTAAGAATGATATTAATACGAATAATATTTTTATTGTTTTTCTATTATTTTTTTCTCTACAGAGCAGCAGAGGGTGTTGTTAATCAGCAATTCCCCAACTGTTAGCAAGAAGTACTTTCCTATCCCAGTGGATAAGTTGGAGGAAGAAGTCAGGATAAGATCAGCCGACGATGGGAAGCTTTTCCGGGAGGAGTACAATGTAAGTTTGTATTCTTTTGTGGAGCTTTAGAAAACAATTTTATTTCTCTCTCTCTCTCTCTCTCTCTCTCTCTCTCTCTATATCTATCTATCTATCTATCTATCTATCTATCTATCTATCTATCTATCTATCTATCTATCTATCTATCTATCTATCTATCTAGATATACACACACACTCACCAGCCAATTTATAAGGTACAGCCTGCTAGTACCGGGTTGGAATTTTTGCCTTCAGAACCGCCTTAATTCTTTGTGACATAGATTCAACAAGGTGTTGGAACATTGCTCAGAGATTTTGGTCTATAGTGACATGATAGCATCAGTTGCTGTAGTTTTCTCCCGTTCCACCACATTCCAAAGGGGCTCTATTGGATTGAGATCTGGTGACTGTGGAGGCCATTGGAGTACAGGGACCTCATTGTCATGTTCAAGAAACCAGTGGTGAGATGATTGGAGCTTTGTGACATGGTGGATTATCCTGCTGGAAGGAGCCATCAGAAGATGGGGACACTGTAGTCATAAAGGGATGGACATGGTCAGCAACAATACTCAGGTAAGCCGTGGTGTATAACCGATGCTCAATTGGTACTAAGGGGCCCAAAGCGTGCCAAGAAAATGTCTCACACACCATTACATCACCACCAGCCTGAACCGTTGATACAAGGCAGGATGGATCCATGCTTTCATGTTGTTTACGCCAAAATTCTGACCCCACCATCTGAATGTCACAGCTGAAATTGAGACTCATCAGACCAGGCAACCATTTTCCAATCTTCTATTGTCCAATTTTGGTGATCCTGTGCAAATTGTAGCCTCCGTTTCCTGTTCATAGCTGACAGGAGTGGCACCCGGTGTGGTCTTCTCCTGCTGTAGCCCATCTACTTCAAGGTTCAATGTGTTGTGCGTTCAGAGATGGTATTCTGCATACCTTGGTTGTAACGAGGGGTTATTTGAGTTACTGTTGCCAGTCTATCATCTCAAACCAGTCTGCCCATTCTCCTCTGACATCAACAAGGCATTTCATCTACACAACTGCCGCTCACTGGATATATTCTCTTTTTTTTCCAGACCATTCTCTGTAAATCCTAGAGATGGCTGTGCGTGAAAATCCCAGTAGATTAAGTTTTTGAAATACTCAGACTGGCCCGTCTGGCACAAACAACCATGCCACGTTCAAAGTCGCTTAAACCCACTTTCTTCACTATTCTGATGCTCGGTTTGAACTTCAGCAAGTCGCCTTCACCACGTCTAGATGCCTAAATGCATTGAGTTTCTGCCATGTGATTGGCTGATTAGCAATTTGTGTTACCAAGCCATTGAACAGGTGTACCTAATAAAGTGGCCGCTGAGTGTATGTATAGAGAGATGTATATGCAGAGTATTCTTTTTGACACCCTGCAGTCTTATGAATAATTATATGCAACTGGGGCCAGACAGCTTCTTACTATTAAGAGGAAACGGTAGTAGCATTCTGGTCAGGCAGAAAGAGAAAGAGGTTTTCGCTGCCTTATATCACTTTGACGTAATCAACCATGAGCGCGGTTATGAAGAATCCCTCCAATTTCCTATGTGGAAGTGAGCAATTTTCAGGTCAGCATGCCTGTAGGTGTGAGTCCCAGCACCTTCCCATCCCCCATCTAATGTATACGGGCCCCTAAGTCCCAGAGGGCCCTTACAGAGCTGCACAAAGTGTACAATTCCTCGCACTTCAGTAGGCTGTTACTTCCATGCTGCCCCAGCTGCTTGACAATGATCACATGAAAGGGTTTAAGGAGACCCTATCGCCAACTTAAATATCGCAGTTAAATGCACAGAAAAACCAGGCGTTTAAAGTGCAGTACTTACATGCAGTTTTTGCTTTTTCAGAACTTATTTTTTATTCATTTGCAATGTGCTGTAAACTCGCTGGAAAAATTGAGCAGTCCATTCCCTAGCGCAGCCCCCTCCCTCCCTTGCACGCCATAGCCCATTCCTCTTCTGAGAGTGCTGAATTACTCTCTGTGCTGGCCCAGCTCTTCTGTCCCTCCCCCCTACTTGCTTACATGAACATTTATGTAGCTGCCAGGGAAGGAGTGAAGGGGATTATTATAGAGCAGGGGTAGGCAGCCTTTCAGAGGTGGAGATCTACCTGAACAACATAAGAGATCAAAGATCAACAGGGATGGTGGCACCTTTTTTTTTAAAGGAATGAACTAGCAAGGTCTTACTGAAACATAAGGAAAACTTGGAAAAATATAATAGAACAAATGTCACTGTAAATATATAAACTAGAGCAGTAGATGGTGTCAGTAGGGCAGACGATGGTGTCAGTAGGGCAGAGGGCGGTGTCGGTAGGGCAGAGGACGGTGTCAGTAGGGCAGAGGACGGTGGCAGCGGACGGTGTCAGTAGGGCAGTGGACGGTGTCGGTAGGGCCGAGGACGGTGTCAGTAGGGCAGAGGACGGTGTCAGTAGGGCAGAGGACGGTGTCAGTAGGGCAGTGGACGGTGTCAGTAGGGCAGTGGACGGTGTCGGTAGGGCAGAGGACGGTGTCGGTAGGGCAGAGGACGGTGTCAGTAGGGCAGAGGACGGTGTCAGTAGGGCAGAGGACGGTGTCAGTAGGGCAGTGGACGGTGTCAGTAGGGCAGTGGATGGTGTCAGTAGGGCAGAGGACGGTGTCAGTAGGGCAGAGGACGGTGTCAGTAGGGCAGAGGACGGTGTCAGTAGGGCAGAGGACGGTGTCAGTAGGGCAGTGGACGGTGTCAGTAGGGCAGTGGACGGTGTCAGTAGGGCAGAGGACGGTGTCAGTAGGGCAGGGGACGGTGTCAGTAGGGCAGGGGACGGTGTCAGTAGGGCAGGGGACGGTGTCAGTAGGGCAGGGGACGGTGTCAGTAGGGCAGGGGACGGTGTCAGTAGGGCAGAGGACGGTGTCAGTAGGGCAGTGGACGGCGTCAGTAGGGCAGTGGACGGCGTCAGTAGGGCAGTGGACGGCGTCAGTAGGGCAGTGGACGGCGTCAGTAGAGCAGTGGACGGCGTCAGTAGAGCAGTGGACGGCGTCAGTAGGGCAGTGGACGGCGTCAGTAGGGCAGTGGACGGCGTCAGTAGGGCAGTGGACGGCGTCAGTAGGGCAGAGGACGGCGTCAGTAGGGCAGTGGACGGCGTCAGTAAGGAAAAGGACGGTGTCAGTAGGGCAGTGGGCGGTGTCAGTGGGCGGTGTCAGTAGGGCAGTGGACGGTGTCAGTAGGGCAGTGGACGGCGTCAGTAGGGCAGTGGACGGCGTCAGTAGAGCAGTGGACGGTGTCAGTAGAACAGTGGACGGTGTCAGTAGGGCAGTGGACGGCGTCAGTAAGGAAAAGGACGGTGTCAGTAGGGCAGTGGGCGGTGTCAGTGGGCGGTGTCAGTAGGGCAGTGGACGGTGTCAGTAGGGCAGTGGACGGCGTCAGTAGGGCAGAGGACGGCGTCAGTAGGGCAGTGGACGGCGTCAGTAGGGCAGAGGACGGCGTCAGTAGGGCAGTGGACGGCGTCAGTAAGGAAAAGGACGGTGTCAGTGGGCGGTGTCAGTAGGGCAGTGGACGGTGTCAGTAAGGAAAAGGACGGTGTCAGTAGGGCAGTGGACGGTGGCAGTGGGCGGTGTCAGTAGGGCAGCGGACGGTGTCAGTAGGGCAGCGGGCGGTGTCAGTAGGGCAGCGGGCGGTGTCAGTAGGGCAGGGGACGGTGTCAGTAAGACAGTGGATGGTGTCAGTGTTTTTTTTTTTTTTTACACATTTGTAAAAAAATTTTAAATTCTACAATTGTATTTTTTATAATTTTTTATTACAATTTTTTAGGAGCCCTGTTGAGGGGCTTTGGTGAAATATCTGGAGTCTACCCTAATGTCCCACTTTTCAGACAGAAAAAGGGGCTGAGGACAGATTCCCCAATCCCTTTCTCAGAAGTTTTAGCTGCAAGTGGCTGGGGATAAGGATTTTACCACCCCCCTATCCTGGCACGGCTGCCTTATATGGCGCTGGCCCTATCCACAGTAGTCTCCCCCCCTCCCCATAGCAGTGTCCTCTGCCCCTTCACATCACCAACCCCCCAAAGTAGTGCCCTTTGCCCCCTTTACGACCCCCCCCTCCCCCCCCCCACACACACACACACACACACACACACACACACACACACGTGTCATAACTTGATTCTCCTACCTACATAGGTGTGCACAGAGTGGAGAGCAGGAGGCTGCACAGCTGTGGACAAGGGGCCGGATCAGGAGCTGCCGGAGTTAACTTTCCATAATACCAAGCTGGTGATTGGTTGCTAGGACCGCCCCATGTCCCAGCAACCAATCATCTGTGAGTTAACTTCAACATAGGCTTTTACAAATAAATTAACATGTCTAAAATATTTTAAATACAGATATACATAATCTTATGGGAAAATTGTTGTTAAATTTGCCTTTGGGTGACCAATATACAGTGCAGGAATTTTAACAAACGTTGTGAATTCCTACTTTTTTCTGCTTTGAAGACTGTTTCACTGTCATTTTTACTGAATGTGAATGGTTAGTTCATTATAATCTCCTGGGAAACTCTTATGCCCTGTACACACGATCGGACATTCTGACAACAAAATCTATGTTTTTTTTCCGACGGATGTTGGCTCAAACTTGTTTTGCATACACACGGTCACACAAATGTTGCCGGAAATTCCAATCGCCAAGAACGCGGTGACGTACAACACGTACAACGAGCCGAGAAAAATGAAGTTTAATAGCCAGTGCGGCTCTTCTGCTTGATTCCGAGCATGCGTGGAACTTTGTGCGTCGGAATTGTGTACACACGATTGGAATTTACGACAACGGATTTTGTTGTCGGAAAATTTGAGATCCAGATCTCAAATTTTGTTTGTCGGAAAATTCCGATGGAAAATGTCCGATGGAGCCTACACACGGTCGGAAATTTCCGACAACAAGCTCCCATTGAACATTTGTTGTCGGAAATTCTGACCGCGTGTACGCGGCATTCGTGTTCTAATTAGGAAAGCCGCAGTTTCTGCATCCTTCCAGGAGGACCACATATATAACACATATTTGAATCCTATACAATATTCAGTTAAAATAAGTATTCAGTGCTATTGTACACATATACAGTGAAACTAATTATTAAAAAAAAAACATTCACCTCAAAATAATGTTCCCAGGATGAAAAATAAAGAACGTGCTAATCATCCATGCAGAGACTGCAAAGCCATCACCAGACACCTTTGGGTGCAATGCCCGCTCACCTTACTCTATGACCCATTACAGGTCACACTGCTCCTTTAAAGTCTTGCATTATTAGCTTGGTGCGCCTCCAAATAGATGACCCCCCCTTGTGACCTACCCTTATGGCTAGGCTAGCCCCGCTAGGGACTGGGTGCTTATTTGTGTGGCAAGGAGCTTACGCTGCTAGTTCTATTAGGGCTGCAGTAGATGCTACCCAGTTTATCCAAACAGCAACATGCTATTGTATAAAAAATGTACAGAAACCCCCCTAACGGCGCTTTAAAGCAGCCAATGAGTACAAAGTGCTTGATCAAAACGTAATTTTATTAATACAATAAGTGGTATAAGACAATTATCCTCTGAAGAAGACCCGGTTAGGGTCGAAACGCGTCAGGATTTCAATATTTATGATCCTGTTGTCCCAAATACGTTGTGCTGTACATTGTTCCCAACTACGGGCACTGTCCACTTTGTTTTTTAAACTTACTTCGTTTTATATTGTAATCCAGTTCATGTCCTGACTCTAGAGGTCAGAATTGATTTGTCTTATACCACTTATTGTATTAATAAAATTACGTTTTGATCAAAGCACTTTCTACTCATTGGCTGCTTTAAAGCCCCGTTAGGGGGGTTTCTGTACATTTTTTATGCATCTTTTTGGGGCGCGCAGCCCGCTTGTCAGTGCTCATGTGAGTGTCTTCTGTTGATTATTCTCAGCAACATGCTATTAAGTCTTAACATATTAAAGCGGACCTTCGGTCATTTTTTCATCTTTCCATCTATTAAATCTTAAATGTTGTTTTAACTTTGGATAGTAAAAAAATAAATTTCTCTTAACAAAAAAATAAAAAGCCCAGCAGTGATTAAATACCACCAAAAGAAAGCTCTATTTGTGGGAAAAAAATGATAAAAATGTCATATGGGTACAGTGTTGCATGACCGCGCAATTGTCATTCAAAGTGTGACAGCGCTAAAAGCTGAAAATTGGCCTGGGCAGGAAGGGGGGTTTAGGTGCCCGGTAAGCAAGTGGTTAAATTACAATATGGCTTGTATAAAGCAATTCTATATGCTATATTATTTTTTTTTCTCTTTGCTTTTTTTATGATGGAAGTGGAGTTGCCCTTTAATATTGCCCCGTTGCTTCCTTTCTTCCTCCTACTTATAAGGTCAGAGAAAACCATTGCTATAATGTAACAGATCACATCACAGCTTGGTTGTCAATAAAGATAAGAAAGATTTAAAAATCCCCCCCCCTGGATGGGAATGAGTGTGATCGGATAGACATAAAGCAGCTCTGGTGTAAGAAGGACCGTAGAGAAGCGAGGTGACAATCGTTCGCCAGGTGGGACACCCCACAGACAATAAGCACTGGATGCTACGTAACCCACAACCAGCCGTGAGCGCCGTCGTCCTGCCGCCGGAGTTGGACTTATTATCAGGTGCGGGTAGCATTACCAGCAGCTGCTCCTTGTTAAGCTGTCTGCATTGCGCGCCATGACTCCCATTAACAAGTGCTGTGACTGTGATAGAGCGCACTCTGTATAATCTAATTTCATGCTTTCCTGCACTCTCATCGTTGTATAGATAGCGAGACTCATTTGTTTTATTTTATACAGTCGTTGCAGATGGGAAATCCTCAAGGATCTTTCGAAGTGGCGAACAGAGACGAGAACAAAGAGAAGAACAGATACCCCAACATTCTGCCATGTAAGACTTCTTTTTTTCATTTGGGGGGGTATTCAATAAAGCAGAGCATAGTAATCCATAGCTACCAGTCAGTGACCGCCTTCCAATGTTGTAAGTATTCTAAAACGAAAATTAGAGAAAAATTGAAAATGGACTTGAAAGGTTGCCACTAAAATCCCAATAGGAAAGAAAACGATCTTGCGGTATAATAAAATATCAAAATTTATTAAATCACATTAAAAAAATATGATAGAAAGGAGTACATAGACATGTCTTATTGGTACACTGTCCCATATGCATAGATGGCCCATATAAGGGTATCACTGTAGTCCAAGAAGATATCTTCTGACTGGAGGCCAAAC
The DNA here is from genome assembly GCA_037952925.1 of Lithobates clamitans. Lineage (NCBI taxonomy): Eukaryota > Metazoa > Chordata > Amphibia > Anura > Ranidae > Lithobates > Lithobates clamitans. The sequence continues at coordinate 1,011,680 of JBBGZY010002493.1, read as the reverse complement.
TACCGGAATCATAGTATCAGCGCCAATGGTTCGCTACACGTTTCGCCAGTAGCTTCTTCAGGGGGTTTCTATTGGTACTAGGGGGTACAGTATATAGTGAAAATACATGGGCATGATATTGATTATAATCAATTAACTATGATTATAATTATAGTTAATTATTACATGCTATCAGAAACCATTATCTAAACAATGTAATCAATTAATTTTAGAGATTTGTATACAATTTAGAAACAAACCTTCTACATGTTACTTTGAAAACGTAAAAGAAAAACGTACATATATAGTTTTATAAAAAAGGAGAGATAATTGGGACTTTGAGAGAGGCCCGCCATATCCAATAATAAGGACAGAATGGGTACATAAGTATAAATACAAATACATGATTTATTGTTACAATCTAGAAATCCTACCAGATTCTTACAAAAAACATTGTATCAAAATAAATAGGTAGTCGCATGACTTACACTGAGATATGCTGTTCATAGCATGCAATACAATTAATGGGTAGACATGATAAACATACTTGATGAATTGAATCAATAAAATAATGTACATAATGAAACCAGGTGTATCTTGGATATAGTAGAACTCGACGCGTTTCATGACATTTCAGCCATTCATCAGGAGTGTAATATTACAGTATACTATGATTTCTAGATTGTAACAATAAATCATGTATTTGTATTTATACTTATGTACCCATTCTGTCCTTTTATTGGATATGGCGGGCCTCTCTCAAAGTCCCAATTATGTCTCCTTTTCTATAACCTAATATAGGGATGGAGGTCTGCCATTTGGTGGTGCCAGGTCACATCCAATCCATTTGCGTACATATATAGTAGTGTTTGAATACATATCAAGTTGCTAATATACATGCCATGGCTAAAAGAGCATCCAAGGAACACAAGGCATCCAGTCCATGGAAAAGTGCACCATGAAGGAGAAGGGGGGAGGGGAAAGGTAAGGAGAAGGGGGAAGGGAAGGATAGAGAAGAGAAAAAGGAGCAGAAAGCCGACTCCCACAAAGATCATCTGAAATCTGGTTGTTTTGGGTAACTGAATTCTGCATTTCTTTATTGGTGTTTGCAACCCACATGTTTTTGGAGCTCTATACCTGGTGATTTTAGTAGGATGTGGTTTAAAGGGAGTTTCCACTTTTAAGTAAAATGTGAACCTCATAGAGTATAACAGAGAGATCCTCAGCCCTTTAAAGGAATATCAATAGCCCAACGAAAAGGCAACATTTTTTGGTTAAAGGGGGAAGGGTTTCAAACTTATGTGAGGATAAAATGCTGTATCCCTGTCGAGATTTGCCCTTCATTTGCCCTTCCTGTTCTATCTTACATCCACCACCTGGGCAGGAGGAGCGGGTACATCTGTGCACCCTCATGATACTTTAATGGGTCTTCTCTGCTTGCACCTCTCCTGTCAGTCACTGTGATGTGTAATCCTTAACACTAACCCTTACTTTAGCCCCAACACTAACATTAAACCTCCCTGAATTCCTAAACTTAACACGAACTATATTTTCAACATTCTCCTTGTGATTCTCCCTGTAACCCTAACACCAGTTATATGCTTCATGTAAGCCAAATCCTAACCTTAATCCTCTCTATAGTCCTAACACTAACTTTCCTTGTAACCCTAACACTAACTCTGTAACCCCAGTCCTGACACTAACCCTTTCTGCAACCCCAACTCTATAACCCCCTTTAACCCTAACTCTAACTCTCTCTGTAATCCTAACACTAACTCTCCTTGTAACCCTAACACTATACATCTACTGTATTTATCCGCGTATAACACGCACTTTTTCCCTCTTAAAATAGGGGGGAAAATCGCGTGCGTGTGTTATACACTGATATAAGCTGCCACCGAGGGGAAGGTGGGAATGAGCGCTGCCGAAAATAGAGCCGGATCCCCTGTGTACTCGGCTCGCAGTCAATGCTAGGTCCCGCCATCCTGGACATCTCCTAGCATTGACGTCATTGGACCAGCATTATGTCTATCATAGGATCCGGGCCAAGGGGCGGGACTGGGACTGACGCCAAGCCGAGTACACAGGGGATCTGGCTCTATTTCGGCAGCGCTCGTCCCCTCCTTCCCCTCGGTGGCAGCCTATATTTCACCAAGGCTGCAGATGGACACTGATCAAGCTGCAGTGAGGAGCAATGCTGCAGGTGGGCACTGATTAGGCTGTAGATGGGCACTGATTAGGCTGTAGATGGGCACTGATTAGGCTGCAGATGGGCACTGATTAGACTGCAGATGGGCACTGATTATACTGCAGGTGGGCACTGATTAGACTGCAGGTGGGTACTGATTAGACTGCAGGTGGGTACTGATTAGACTGCAGGTGGGTACTGATTAGACTGCAGGTGGGAACTGATTAGACTGCAGGTGGGAACTGATTAGACTGCAGGTGGGCACTGATTAGACTGCAGGTGGGCACTGATTAGACTGCAGATGGGCACTGATTAGACTGCAGATGGGCACTGATTAGACTGCAGATGGGCACTGATTAGACTGCAGATGGGCACTGATTAGACTGCAGATGGGCACTGATTAGACTGCAGATGGACACTGATCAAGCTGCAGTGAGGAGCAATGCTGCAGGTGGGCACTGATTAGGCTGCAGATGGGCACTGATTAGACTGCAGGTGGGCACTGATCAGGCTGCACTGAAGCTGCAGATGGGCACTAATCAGGCTGCATTGATGCTCACTGACCATTATTTTGCTTCAAAGTGGTTTATTTTTTTTAAAAAGTTTTTTCTCCCTGAAACTTCCCTCTTAAATTGGGGTGCGTGTTATACGCTGATAAATACGGTCATTTACATTTACATTTTTCTGGATATTTTTGTTTTTGTTCTGTCTCTTACGGTTAAAATAAACGGACCATTAAAATTATAGACTGATCGTTTTTTTGTCAGTGGGCAAACGTACAAAATCAGCAGGGGGTCAAATACTTTTTCCCTCACTGTATATAGCTATTTATAATATACTGTATATTGCCTGGCTCTTTGGGAGTTGTGAGTGTCCTAAAATATCTGGGATGGATTTTTTTAGATTGAAATGTAAATTCTGCAGCTGTAAAACATGTTGCTGTTGTTTCTGGCTGACATGGTGAATACACGGCACGTGTCACAAAGCGTGTTCCGCACATATCAAAGTGAAAGTGATATCTGACACTACGGAGCCCTTGGTCACCATTGTATATCTGAGATTAACAGGTTACATTCCAGGAATGAGGTGTGTAGAGCGAGGTGTGTAGAACGAGGTGTGTAGAACGAGGTGTGTAGAACGAGGTGTGTAAAGCCGAAGGCAAAGAAATAAAACACAGTGCTTGTCTGATTTTGTCCATTTCATCTGAAAGCACACCTGTGACAGGAGAAGGATTGAGAAAGCCATTGCTGACCACTTTGGACAAATGCATGCTTATCCAGACATCAAATTCTCCCGCGACTTGCGGGATACTCCCACATTTGACATCTGCACTGCCTCTCAGCCTGGAGTAATCACAAACAGCCGGTGTCTCACGCTGTGTCATGCAGCTGCAGTCTTAACTGTTTGGCGACCGTCCACTGTAACTAAGCTCCGCCTCCTCATCCATGATAGACGGAACACTAAGCCAATTTCACAGCATTGTATCAGTGTTCAGTTGACCATCTATCACGGACGAGGAGACGGAGCTTTATTACAGTGGACGGTCGCCAAACAGTTAAGACTGCAGCTGCATGACACAGCGGGAGACACCCGCTGTGTGTAATCAAGGTAATAGCGAGGCTGCAGATGGGCACTGACGAGGCTGCATTGATGGGCACTGACGAGGCTGCAATGTTGGCACAGGGAGGCTGCAGATAGGCACAGTGAGGCTGCAGTGTTGGCACTGATGAGGCTGCATTGTTGGCACTGATAAGGCTGCATTGATGGGCATATTGAGGCTGCATTGATGGGCACAGTGAGGCTGCATTGATGGGCACAGTGAGGCTGCATTGATGGGCACAGTGAGGCTGCATTGATGGGCACAGTGAGGCTGCATTGTTGGCACTGATGAGGCTGCAGATTGGCACAGTGAGGCTGCAGATTGGCACAGTGAGGCTGCAGATTGGCACAGTGAGGCTGCAGTGTTGGCACTGACGAGGCTGCAATGTTGGCACAGGGAGGCTGCAATGTTGGCACAGGGAGGCTGCAGATAGGCACAGTGAGGCTGCAGTGTTGGCACTGATGAGGCTGCATTGTTGGCACTGATAAGGCTGCATTGATGGGCATATTGAGGCTGCATTGATGGGCATATTGAGGCTGCATTGATGGGCATAGTGAGGCTTCATTGATGGGCATAGTGAGGCTTCATTTATGGGCATAGTGAGGCTGCATTGATGGGCACAGTGAGGCTGCATTGATGGGCACAGTGAGGCTGCATTGATGGGCACAGTGAGGCTGCATTGATGGGCACAGTGAGGCTGCATTGATGGGCACAGTGAGGCTGCATTGATGGGCACAGTGAGGCTGCATTGATGGGCACAGTGAGGCTGCATTGATGGGCACTGATGAGGCTGCATTGATGGGCACTGATGAGGCTGCATTGTTGGCACTGATGAGGCTGCATTGTTGGCACTGATGAGGCTGCATTGTTGGCACTGATGAGGCTGCAGATTGGCACAGTGAGGCTGCAGATTGGCACAGTGAGGCTGCAGATTGGCACAGTGAGGCTGCAGATTGGCACAGTGAGGCTGCATTGCATTGTGGTGAGGCTGCATTGATGGGCACAGTGAGGCTGCACTGATGAGGCTGCATTGTAGGCACTTATGAGGCTGCAAATGGGCACAGTGAGGCTGTAGATTGGCACAGTGAGGCTGCAGATTGGCACAGCGAGGCTGCATTGCATTGTAGGCACTGATGAGGCTGCAAATGGGCACAGTGAGGGTGCATTGTTGGTGAGTGTGACACAACATTATCTTTTAAAGCATTATTTTATTATTGCATTATAATATTAATTATCTTTAAAGTATTTTATATATTTTATTATGAATGGGGGGGGGGGGGGGTTGTCGGCACGGAGCATGACCTCCCTGAAATGAGTTTTTGCAGGTTGGGATGTCTGCTTATCTGTCTGCTTTTCATGGTTATTGACTCGAAGCATGGAAGCAGAGTGAATGGCATTACAGCCAAGCATGGCAGCCTCCATGATTTTCCTCATGCTTCCTTTTAAAGGAACTTTCATGCCTTGTCTGTGACATAGTGCGGCTTCCAATAAAATTAGGCTTTGTGGTTAACTAGCATCACTGATGAAATGGTTTAAAAAAACTAAGAATGCAATCTAGCTTACAACAACACCATAGAGTACAATAAGAATTGTTCTGCTTCAAATACCACTTCATGCATTGACTGTCTCTCTGGACAGTATGGTCACTTGCTTACTTGGTAGCATCCACAGGCAGCTTAACTCTTCAATAAAGCCTGGTACACACTAGTAGTTTTTTTTCATTCAACTCAGCAGGGCTGAACAAAAAAAAACAAAAAACTGACAACTCAGAAGGAGCTGCTGTACTAACGACCCGACATTAGTACAGCGATCTCCCCTGCTGTTCTATTGTGTTCTGTTAGGAGCACTGACACTCTGGTCAGTGCTCTCAGCTATTGGCTGAGGACGCTGATCGGGAGACCTTTTTCGGTCATGCCCCTTTGATAGAAGCTATCTAAACTGTCAGACCGACTCCAGTACATACGGGCCGAATGTTGGCCATTTTCTATTGAACCAGCCGATGCCGCCCAACATTCGGCCTGTGTGTACCAGGCTTTAGACATACAAGTTTTAATTCAACACAATTTTACTTCAGTTATTGCATTACAGAGATGTTTTTCCAGTCTTTTGAAGTGTAAGAAGACAATGGTTTTGACTTACTAAAGGCAAATAGAATGTACACCCGAGCATAGTAAATGTGGGAAAGTTTTACTTTACAAAGCGTACCCAATCACATGCAAGGAAAATGAAAAAAAAAATAAAATAAAAACTGCATTTTTGCTTGAACATGATTGGATGATGGAAGTCAGCAGAGCTTCCCTTCATTTACTAAGCTCTGGAGCAACTGCACCTGCAAAGTGCACAGTCTACAACCCCTGGCAAAAATTATGGAATCACCAGTCCCTGAGGATGTTCCTTCAGTTGTTTATTGTTGTAGAAAAAAAAGCAGATCACAGACATGACCAAAAACTAAAGGCTTTTCAAATGGCAACTTTCTGGCTTTAAGAAACACTAAAAGAAATCAAGAAAAATAATTGTGGTGGCCAGTAACAGTAATGCCGCGTACACACGAGCGGACTTTACGGCAGGCTTTGCCCGGCGGACGGGATTTTGTCAGACAATTCGATCGTGTGTGGGCTCCAGCGGACTTTGTTTGCTCAAAAGTTGGACGGACTTAGATTTGAAACATGTTTTAAATCTATCCGTCGAACTCAAGTCTGGTCGAAAAGTCCGCTCGTCTGTATGCTAGTTCGACGGACAAAAAGCCATGCTAGGGCAGCTATTGGCTACTGGCTATGAACTTCCTTGTTTTAGTCCGGTGGTACATTATCACGTACGAATTCGACAGACTTTGGTGGATTGTGTGTAGGCAAGTCCGTTCATTCAGAAAGTCCGTCGTAAAGTACGTCAAAGTCTGCCGAGCAAAGTCTGCCGTAAAGTCCGCTCGTGTGTACACGGCATTAGATTTATAGAACAAGCACAGGGAATACCGTATTTATCGGCGTATAACACGCACCCCAAGTTTAGGAGGGAATTTTAAGGAAAAAAAAACTTTTAGGAGGGAAGTTGAAGGGAAAAAAAGCTACATTTAAATGCCCATCATTGCAGCCTTCTCAGTGTAGCCTTGCCCCAGTGCAGCCATGTCAGTGCAGCCATATCAGTGCAGCCTTGCCAGTGTCCATTGCAGCCTTGCCCCAGTGCAGCCTTGCAGCTCGCAGTTTGAAAATCTTGTGATGCCCTGCGCTCCTGAGCTTCAAAATCGCCGACCGCGATTTGAAAATGGCGCTGCCGGCGCCGAAATACACAGAGCTGGTCCTCGGCTCTTCTCGGCGGCTCTCGTTCACTTTCGGCTCCACTCGTAGTCCCGCCCGGGATAGGCGTGACTGTGAGCGGAGCTATCCGAACCTAGCCGAGTACACTCGGCTAGGTTCGGGCGGCACTCGAGTGAAGCCGAAAGTGGCCGAGAAGAGCCGAGGACCGGCTCTGTGTATTTCGGCGCCATTTTTTAAATCGCGGTCAGCGATTTTGAAGATCTGTCAGCTCAGGACCGCAAGGGATCGGCGTATAACATATGATTCCCCTGATTTTAAGGGGAAAAAAGTGCGTGTTATATGCCGATAAATACGGTAAATTATGGAATCACTCAATTCTGAGGAAAAAAATTATGGAATCATTACAAACACTAACACCTGCATCAGATTAAATCTGCTTGTTAGTATGTAGGTAAAAAGGAGTGATCACACCTTGGAGAGCTGTTGCAACAAGTGGACTGGCATGAAGCATGGCTCCAACACCAGAGATGTCAATTGAAAAAAAGGAGAGGATTATCAAACTCCTTAAAGAGGGTAAATCATCATGCAGTGTTGCACAAGATGTTGGTTGTTCACAGTCGGCTGTGTCTAAAACATGGACCAAATACAAACAACGTGGGAAGGTGGTTAAAGGCAAGCATACTGGTAGACCAAGGAAGACATCAAAGCGTCAAGACAGAAAACTTAAAGCAATATGCCTTGAAAACAGAAAATGTACAACAAAACAAATGAGGAACAAATGGGAGGAAACTGGAGTCAACATCTGTGACCGAACTGTAAGAAACCGCCTAAAGGAAATGGGATTTACATACAGAAAAGCTAAAAGAAAGCCATCTCTAACACCTAAACACAAAAAGACAAGGTTACAATGGGCTAAGGAAAGGCAATCGTGGACTGTGGATGATTGGATTTCTGTCTTGACGCTTTGATGTCTTCCTTGGTCTACCAGTATGCTTGCCTTTAACCACCTTCCCATGTTGTTTGTATTTGGTCCATGTTTTAGACACAGCCGACTGTGAACAACCAACATCTTGTGCAACACTGCGTGATGATTTACCCTCTTTAAGGAGTTTGATAATCCTCTCCTTTTTTTCAATTGACATCTCTGGTGTTGGAGCCATGCTTCATGTCAGTCCACTTGTTGCTACAGCTCTCCAAGGTGTGATCACTCCTCTTTACCTACATACTAACAAGCAGATTTAATCTGATGCAGGTGTTAGTGTTTGTAATGAAAATTTACAGGGTGATTCCATCATTTTTTCCTCAGAGTTGAGTGATTCCATAATTTATTCCCTGTGCTTGTTCTATAAATCTAACTGTTACTGGCCACCACCATTATTTTTCTTGATTTCTTTTAGTGTTTCTTAAAGCCAGAAAGTTGCCATTTGAAATGCCTTTAGTTTTTGGCCATGTCTGTGATCTTTTTTTCTACAACAATAAACAACTGAAGGAACATCCTCAGGGACTGGTGATTCCATAATTTTTGCCAGGGGTTGTATTTTCCTTTAGTAAATCCCCCCCAATGAAGTTCATATGCCCCGTCTTTGCAAAGTACTAACCCTGACTGAGGGAACATGATAGGAACACCTCTGGGTGATCAACGTTAGGGTGTGCACTCATTACAACACCCTGTTCCCCCAAGCCTTAGGAAGTATCTACCTAAAAAAAATGTCAAACAATCACAGAAAGCAGGATATCACATTTCTGGAGAGGGGTGTATGGGACGTCTCTAGGGTGCCATATTGCATTGAAGTTTTGACAGTTTTAGAAAATTCCATCAGCTGCTCATAGAAATGAAAGGTTCAGTTTAATGACCTTAAAGTGTTACTAAACCCAGGACCATGCATTCACTATATCTGGTCTACCCAGGACCATGCATTCACTATATCTGGTCTCCCCAGGAGCTTGCATTCACTATATCTGGTCTCCCCAGGAGCCTGCATTCACTATATCTGGTCTCCCCAGGAGCCTGCATTCACTATATCTGGTCTCCCCAGGAGCCTGCATTCACTATATCTGGTCTCCCCAGGAGCCTGCATTCACTATATCTGGTCTCCCCAGGAGCCTGCATTCACTATATCTGGTCTCCCCAGGACCCTGCATTCACTATATCTGGTCTCCCACAATACACAGAATATGAAAATGCAATTATTTTAGTGAATATAACCTGCTAAATACCTTTTCTCATCAGCAGTATATAGCAGTCTTTTGACTTCTATCAGTGTCTGGTTAAAGCCTGTAGGAGGAGTTTTCATTCTACTCCGACTGTCCTATGATGCTGTAGGACCCCTGACCCTCTGTCTGGACAGTGCTGATTGGCCCTGTGCTGATCACATGCACTCTCCCAAGAAAAAAAAAAGTCTCTAGCACTCTCACACCAAACTGAGCATGTGCAGAGTGCCCCCCAAGGCTCTGTACTATCAGCAAACGGATTGAGGAGAGTAGAAGTGGGAGAGGATCGGAGAAGACTGGATCAAACAGCCTTTTTACACAATACAGAGGCTTAATCCTTTAGGTTCCACAGTGAGTAAAACAAGCATGCTTTACTGCATGGGTGCTCAACTTGTGGCCCTCCAGCTGTTGTGGAACTACAAGTCCCATCATGCCTTTGCGAATCATGCTTGTAACTGTTCAGCCTTGCAATGCCTCATGGGACAGCATGTGGCAGACACATATATAAGATACAGTTGCGGCACGCCCCAAATAATATATTATGTGAAAATTCCCCCAGGGTTTTTTTTTTAGCAGCGAGGTAGATGAATGCAGTAATTCGAAAAAAGTAATCCTTTATTAAAAATGTATTAACATACAAAAGTTTCCATGAAAGTTAAAATATAAGCTCTGAAAGGGGCATACCCCTAAATGCAAATATTGCAATTAGAAAAATGTACATAGCATTACATAGCAATTATGTCTAATATAAAATAAAACTGTCACGTTTCGACCCACTTTGTTAGTCTTCTTCAGAGGGTAAGTTTGCTGCAGAGACTACATTTAGTATATCAGATTTAAACAAAATACATGACAATAGCGACAATAGCCATCTCACATAGTTACCAAAATGCATACGGTGGGGACCTCCCATGCCTCATGGGACATGTAGTTCCGCAACAGCTGGAGGGCCACAGGTTGAGCACCCATGCATTACTGCATATACAGTCTGATTTTACTGTTGTGGGCTTAGTAACACTTTAAATTGCAAAATAGCTTTTTTTGAGAGAGCCGATAGACTTAGGGTTTATGACTGCATGCCATACAGGTCCCCAATTTTTATATGAGTTATTCTTCTTCATATGATATAGACAAAAACTCACCCTATCGCATAATTGTAGAGTAATGAGCTCTGGCTTGTTGTGTCCCATGAACATAAAAATAACAAGAAATGCCTGGAACACGATTGCTTCTTCCTACAAATCTCTATTGGGCACTAACAGCAGTGCTACATCTAAATTCCTGACGCGTTTCGTCTGAAGTCTTCCTTCAGCCAAAAACACGTTGGCACTTTAGATGTAGCACTGCTGTTATTGCCCAATAAAGATTTGTAAGAAGAAGCAATCGTGTTGCCGGCATTTCTTGCTATTCTTCTTCATATACTGTTTGGATACTTTTTATTATTTAAACAAGGAATAGCCTGGAGATCCTGAAGGGGTAGGCACAGGCAAAACTCTAGCTAATCGGATAAACAAACAAATCCAAGATGAATTATGACTGTGGTCAGGGTATTTTAATCAAATACTATTTAATTACATGGCTGGTTCTGTCCCTTTTAAAGACCTCACTTGTTTGTCTCACCAGACCTACTCATTATCTATGGACATCTGTGGAGTTTGCTAGCTAGGTATACTCTAACAAGGGTTAATACAGGATCTAGCTGATTGCTGCTGCTGATAGGGATGTGGTTTGTGTATGTGTTATTTCTAAATGGGGAGAGATAATTATCTTGTAGAAAGTCATCGGTATGCTATAAAAGATTTTCATTTAACGCTCTTGTAATTATAAAATATGGAGAAGCATTGCACACTGCTCCGCTTATTAGTAAAGCCAGCAAGGTGATGGGGAGGTTCCGGAATACCCTCCAGCTTGTCTCTGTACACCAGGAGCCGTCTTCTATAGAAAATGACTCCTAGGGCTTCCATTTCTTCAGGAAGTCATTGCTTATGCTTTTCTTGTGAAAATAATAATTAAATAATTAATTATGCAACACCATTATAACTGTTGCATCTAATTGCAGCTTAACCTGCCAACGTAGTAATTATTAAAAAAAAAAAGAAGAAAAGTTTTTCGGCTTCTTTCCCGCTTTGATGGATTGTAAAAATGGGCCCCTGCTGTTTTCTAAAATATGGCATATTTATAATATAATATATTATATATTATAATATATTATATATAATATATATATATATATATATATATATATATATATATATATATATATATATATATATATATATATATATATATATATTATATATATATATTATATATAAAGTTATAGCGTCTACAAAATAGGGAATAGATTTCTAGCATTTTTATTATTAATATTTTTTTTACTAGTAATGGCGGCGATCTGCGATTTTTTTTTATTTTTTATTGGGACTGCGACATTATGGCGTACACATCGGACACTTTTGACACATTTTTGGGACCATTGGCATTTATACAACGATCGGTGCTATAAAAATGCACTGATTACTGTAAAAATGTCACCGGCAGGGAAGGGGTTAACACCAGGAGGCGATCAAAGGGTTAAATGTGTTCCCTCTCTGTGTTTTAACTGAAGGGGGGAGGGGACTGTCTAGGGGAGATGACAGATCGCTGTTCATACTGTGTATGAACACACGATCAGTCTCTTCTGCCCTCAGAGGCCACACAGATCCCGGTTCTCGGTGTGTCACGAGCGATCGCGGGAGCTCGGCGGTCATCGCGCCCGCCGGACACTCGCATTAACTCCGGGGGCGAGGAGTGGGCACGTGCGCCCCTAGTGGCTACAGGGAGAAGCGACGTAACATAACGATGTTTCGCCCAGCCATGCCAGTAAAACTGCGGCGGCTGGTCGGCAAGTGGTTAAAAATACTAAACTTCATTGCATAGGTATGAACCAGTCGGGATGAGTTACCGCGCAGTAAAAAAATAATATAACGAGAGATCTTCTTTAGGAGGACATGAACTCAGATATTGAATTTGGGTCTGCTATTGCAAGCTGCTGACCCCCCCCCCCCCCCTTTACAAAAACCAGCAGAGGAGCATGTGAATGACCACGTTAAGCATTATCTATTGAAAAGCAGCCCCACCCATACCATAACCTACATGCAATATTATAGAACTGCGAGGAAAGTAGATTTCTGGGATATACTTAACTACAGTAAAACCTTGGATTGCGAGCATAATTCGTTCCAGAAACATTCTTGTAATCCAAAGCACTTGTATATCAAAGCAAATTTCCCCATAAGAAATAATGGAAACTCAGATGATTCGTTCCACAACCATTTATTCATAGGTCCTTCTTCAGTTTATAGTCCATATAAAAAGATTATAGCAATGTGATAAGTTGTGTAACCATAAAATGTCCATTCACAAATGGAAGCCTCCACAAGGGGATTAGAAGCGAAATCCAGCAGGATCTACAGAGTATAAAAGAGAAGAGAGGCGCCTCTAAGTGTAGCAATATGGTTACATTTAATGAAGGTCCAACATTTAGCAACTCACATGGTTGATGATTAAAAGAGGCACATCTAAGTATGCAGGCATCCGGGGTAAAGCTGTCCACATAGACCGTCCTCCGCACCGCCAGCTCATATTGCTGTCGGTCTGCAATCGTGACCAGGAAGACTACCCTGCAGTACAGCGATCTGAAAGCGAGGCTTGAAGGGATGATGTTGATGGCGGGGAGGAGGACGGTCTATGTGGACAGCTTTACCCCGGATGCCTGCATACTTAGATGTGCCTGTTTTAATCATCAGCCATGTGAGTTGCTAAATGTTGTTCCTTCATTATATGTAACCATATTGCTACACTTAGAGGCGCCTCTCTTCTCTTCTATACACAGTTGTGACATGACGCTACTTGTATATCAAGACATCGCTTGTATATCAAGTCAAAATGTATAAAGAAAATTTGCTTGTCTTGCAAAACGCTCTCAAACCAAGTTACTCTCAATCCAAGGTCTTAAAATGTCCTCTCCTCCCTTCTAACACCTATTCTGACTAACCTGTGTGAGGAAGATTTATGTACTTACCTCTTTTCAGGGCCCAACGGTCTGGTCACATGATCTCCCCTGTGTCAGCCAGCAGTGGCAGCAAGGAGAGGAGAGAGGACTCTGACAAAGCCTGGGAGCAATAATGTCACCCATGGTCCAGGCCATACACAGTTGAATCTCGGCTGAGATTTGAACCGAGTATGGGCAGGTTGAATGTACCAAGTCGATCGCTCAATCAGGCTGGGTACAACCAGCATGCCCGGTTTTACCTGCGATTATTGCTAGCGCTTGCTATAGCTGCTAGCAACAGTCATTGTCTTCTCCCAGCTGGGACAGCTTCCCCTGCCACCCTGCCAGGAGAAGACAATGGCCTGGCAGGAGGGATTCCCACATCATCACTGTCTGTGTTGATGGGGAATCTAAATGAATTTCAAAAAATTTGCTCGGTGTATGGCTGGCCTTAGGCTTACAAACTCCTCTCCAGTGCAGCAGCTGCTAGCTGACACAGGGGAATGTATTATTCTTCTGGCAATACAAGCTTTTATTTTCTTTAAATCCTGACTCGGTTTGCGAGCATTGTCTCACAAGACAAGCAGGATTCAAGCCAATGGGTTTTGTAAAGGTACCGCATTTGGCCAGAGGTGCGGGGGCGCCGGTGACACTCGGAGCCGCTCGAATGCACTCGGAAACACTCCATTCCAGAGTGTCTCCGAGCCTCTCCGACTGTCTCAGAGTGGGCTGAAACCCGAACACATGATTCAAAACCCGGACTGTCCGGGTGGATCACAGACAGGTGGCAACCCTAGAGGGGGTGGGGGAAGCGGATCACGTGACCAGACCAGAGCAGCCTGCTTAGCAGGAACACGAGATCTCTATGTTCTCCCCTGTCAGAATGGCGATCTGCCTTGTTTACATAGGCAGATCTCCTTTCTGCCTCTCTTGGGAACGATCACGGGTGGGGCCAGCGGACATCGCGTCTGCCGGACCCGCTGATGGGCTTCCCCCCCCCCCGCCCAATCAGCGCACGCGCCTCCGCACGGGTACGTTGTTTTGCGCAGCCGGGCTGCCTTGCCTCAGTAAATGTGCGGAAGGCGGTCCGGAAGTGGTCAAAGCAATAACTAACCCATAAAGACGTGTTGACTAGTGATAAACCCTATGGGTGTGAATAGGACTATAATGTCTCCCATTGTATCTTCTGAATGTTGGAAAGTATTCAAGAAATCTCCAAGTCCCCTGGAAACTCTTTACCGACCTTTCTCTATTCTTTGTTCTCAGATGACCACACCAGAGCCGTGCTGACGCCGATTGAAGGGTGCCCATGTTCAGACTACATTAACGCTTCATACATTGATGTAAGAGCCGAGTCCTCCATCTGTTCCCGGCATGTTCTCCTCTCACTTCCCCGCACAGCTGATGCATATTACATCTTCTCTTCTCTGTTTTGTTGTTTCAGGGCTATAAAGAGAAAAATAAATTCATAGCCGCTCAAGGTAAGTATGTGCTGCGAACTTGTGAGAATGTGTTCTCTGTGCAATCCCGGGAGGGGGTGATCAGTGAAAACATTGTCCAAGCAATAGAAGAGTTCATTTTGTACGCACAGGCAATTTATTACATTAGGGATCCAATCTAAAATGAAGTGATATGACCTTACTGCGGCCAAATGTGCTTTGAGCGCCACTAATTGGAGTAGAGCTCTATTAAAATGTCATTGGTCTAATCTAGTCATGTGGCCATATTAGGTCAATGATGTCATAATTATGCCCACCCCTTTGTTTGCACACAGCTGCAGCATGCTGGCAGGGACAAAGGGGAAAAAAATAGTTTGCTGTAACTGCTCATAAAGTATTAGCTGGAGCTTGGCTTCAGTTTGTTGGTGTATTTAAATCTGCTAGTACATCTAGCACCACCCCCCCTCCCCCCCAGAATGACAATGCCGCTGTCCAAAGGTGCCCCCTGTGCTCCTTCATCCAGAGTGGGGACACTTTAATACAGGGGGAGTGTTACTGGACAGATCACCAGGTGAAAACAGAGGGGAAAAAAAGCATTTAAAAAAAAAAGAAAAATAATGCAGACACTACTACTGATTACATTTTTGGTTTTAAATGTAATACTGCTTTAATGTCACTTTAACCACTTGGGGACTGCCCACCCACAATGTACTGCGGACAAGCGACCCGCACAGACAAAGCAACGTACCAGTACATTGCTGGAATTGCTGCCTGTTTCTTGGTTTAGGGCGCCTGCCCCCCCCCCTACCCCCGCCTGCACTGGCAGGGATTGTACACAGTGGGAGACTGTCCACAAGTCCCAGCCAATGATTCATTGCTGACCTGCTGATCGGCTGTGTACATTCACAGCCCAGAGCCCTGTGTTGACGATCAACACAGAGCTCTGTACAGAGGGAAGGGTCTCTCTGTTTGCATGGATGAGAAACTAAGAGATCTATTAGTAAAAAGCAGCACATATTACACATAGTTAGGCACACATTTACCCCTTTATCCCCCTAGAAGTTAACCCCTTCTCAGCCAGTGTCATTAGTACAGTGACAGTATATAGTATTATCACTGATCACTGTAATAATGTCACTGGTGATGTCGGTTCCCCCCAAGCATCAGTTAGTGTCAGATTTCCCACCGCACTCCCATTGTAAGTCGCTGAACACCGCCATTAGTAGTATATTAAAAAAAAATAATAATAATTTGTGTGTGTGTATATATATATATATATATATATATATATATATATATATATATATATACCATAGTTTGCAGACCCTATAACTTCAAGCAAACCAATTTATATACACTTATTGGGATTTTTTTTTATCAGACATAGCAGAATATATTTTGGCCTAAATTTATGAAAAAATTAAATGTTTTAAACATTTTTATTAGATATGTTTTATGGCAGAAAGTAGAAAATATTGTTAGTTTTTTTTTTTTTTCCCACAATGTCTTTTTTTGTGTATATTGCAAAAAATAAAAAACCCAGAGGTGATCAAATACCACCAAAAGAAAGCTCTATTGGTGTGAAAATAAACTATATAGATTTTGTTTGGGTATAGCATAGTGCTAAATGGCCTGGTCATGTAGGATGTAGCACCCCCCGGAGGTCAAGTGGTTAAGTGGAAACACTGATAAACAAAACTGTATATTGGTGTAGATATAAAAAAATAAAAATCTGACTACTAAATTTTTAGATGTCTCACTATATAGGCCCCAACACCCCTTGTCTCCTGTAGCAATTCATTTCCTCCGGAGCTCGGAAACAGGCCGAGAAGATAATGATCCAGAGATGGCACCACTGATGAGGATTGCCTTGGTGCTGTAAAGCCATTCATATTATTGGAAACATTCATGTGATGTGTGATTGTACCGAAACAGGAAGAGACGGCCAATATATTGTTTTTTCTTCCCACCCTTTAGACTTCCTAAGAAGTGAAATGTGTGACATTCCAGCCTCATTCACAAGTTGCCGTTCATTAGGAGGCCTCTGAGTCACGTTGGATTTGTAGAAAGTAGAAGGCTTTATTTTTAGTTTTAGGTGGAGCTCCGGAAAGAAGTCTAAAAATTCAGCCGTTCAGCCCAGTATGACTTCGGTACACCAATCATTTATCATAGGAATATGGAGAGCAGGGACGCCCAACTTGCACTCTTTTTGTAGCTGCTATTTTGTAACCCCTTAAAATGTAACTCAAGTTTTATTATATATATAGCGATATAACAAAAACTATCATAATTTATCTAATATAATATATAATATAATACATTTTTAATATATATAATATATATCATAATATATCTAATATAATATATAATATTAATTATTAATATGTAATGTATATCATAATATATCATATAATGTATCATATATATTCTATATATCATATAACATATATCCTACAACTATCATAGCAATTTTCTTTTTTTCAAGTAGAGCTGTAGACAAACGCAAAATGACATTCAGAGGATGCAACTTGTCACCAGCATTAACACAGCAGTTTTTATTTTTCTGATTTCCGCCTGTTATATGGTTTTAGCACCTCTTGATTCTGCCAGTAGATCTGTTCTTTTTCCACTGCAAGTAATAAAGTGACAATGCTGTTCGCTCTGAAGTGAAATGACAGGAGCAGTGTTGTCACTCTGTGGATAGGGTAGACAGGCCCAGTCTTGGACAAAAAAATAGTCCCAGGTATTTTAGACTAAGAAGCCAATTTTTCCGTTCTTGGGGGCAGTTGGGGACGGGATATTCACGGAGTTGGTCCTACGCACTGTAATGTACAAAGGCGCTGTTCTATAAAGGGTACTACACTGGAAAAGAGGCAATGTAATTACAGTGCCTTGAAAAAGTATTCATACCCCTTGACGGTTTCCACATTTTGTCATGTTACAACTAAAAACGTGAATGTATTTTATTGGGATTTTATATGATGGACCAACACAAAGTGGCACATAATTGTGAAGTGGAAGGAAAATGATAAATGGTTTTAATTTTTTTTTACAAATAAATATGTGAAAAGTGTGGCGTGCATTTATATTCAGCCCCCTTTACTCTGATACCCCTAACTAAAATCTAGTGGAACCAATTGCCTTCAGAAGTTGCCTAATTTGTAAATAGAGTCCACCTGTGTGTAATTTAATCTCAGTATAAACGCAGCTCTCCTGTGAAGCCCTCAGAGGTTTGTTAGAGAACCTTAGTGAACAAAAACCATCATAAAGGCCAATGAACACACCAGACAGGTCAGGGATAAAGTTGTGGAGAAGTTTAAAGCAAGAAGGTTAATTTTTTTTTTAAATATCTCAAGCTTTGAACATCTCACGGAGCACTGTTCAATCCATCATGCAAAAAAGGAAAGAGTATGGCACAACTGCAAACCTACCAAGACATGTCCGTCCACCTAAACTGACAGGCTGGGCAAGGAGAGAATTCATCAGAGAAGCAGCCAAGAGGTCCATGGTAACTCTGGAGGAGCTGCAGAGATCCACAGCTCAGGTGGGAGAATCTGTCCACAGGACCACTATTCGTCGTGCTCTCCACAAATCTGGTCTTTATGGAAGAATGGCAAGAAGAAAGCCATTTTTGATAGAAAGCCATAAGAAGTCCTGTTTGCAGTTTGCGAGAAGCCATGTGGGGGACACAGCAAACATGTGGAAGAAGGTGCTCTGGTCAAATGAGATGGAAATTGAACTTTTTGGCCTAAAAGCAAAATGCTATGTTTGGCGGAAAACTAACACTGCACATCACCCTGAACACACCATCCCCACCGTAAAACATGGTGGTGGCAGCATCATCATCATCAGCAGGGACAGGGAAGCTGGTCAGAGTTGATGGGAAGATGGAAGGAGCCAAATACAGAGCAATCTTAGAAGAAAACCTGTTAGTGTCTGCAAAAGACTTGAGACTGGGGTGGAGGTTCACCTTTCAGCAGGACAATAACTCTAAACATACAGCCAGAGCTACAATGGAATGGTTTAGATCAAAGCATAGTCATGTGTTAGAATGGCCCAGTCATAGTCCAGACCTAAATCCAATTGAGAAGATGTGGCAAGACTTAAAAATTGCTGCTCACAGACGCTCTCCATCCAATCTGAGAGAGCTTGAGCTATTTTACAAAGAAGAATGGGCAAAAATGTCACTCTCTAGATGTGTAAAGCTGGAGACATCCCCACAAAGACTTGCAGCTGTAATTGCAGTGAAAGGGGGTTCTACAAAGTATTGACTCCGGGGGCTGAATACAAATGCACGCCATACTTTTCATATATTTATTTGTAAAAGATTTTGAAAAACATTTATCATTTCCCTTCCACTTCACAATTATGTGCCACTTTGTGTTGGTCTATCACATAAAATCCCAATAAAATACATTTACGTGTTTGGTTGTACCATGACAAAATGTGGAAAATTTCAAGGGGTGTGAATACTTTTTCAAGGCACTGTATTACAATGCAGCCCCTTTTATATCACAGTGCCCCCTTTGCAATCATGCCCCCCCCCCCTCTGGGGCATGGGGGCCCATGTCCTACACCATGCAAATATATACTGTCCAAAAATAGGCAGGGTACAGCCGTCCTGCTAATCAAAGGTACATCAATTATACTCACTCTTACTGGATGTTCATCAAAGAATTCATCTGCACTATTTAGAACAGCACCAGTTGTTCACACTTTATGGACACTTGTTTATTCAATAGCTATGTTTAGGGTGGCAACATTTTTTTTTATTGTTTTACATATATGATAACCTTCATTGGAAAAACCTGAATTAATTTGGAGGGTTGTCCACATATATTTGGTAATATTGTTGATATGGACATGGTTCTGATTTCATCCACATTCTGGATCCAATGCTGTTGAGCTCAGTGCATGAAATTGAATGTATTTATTACCTATTTATTTCCAACTAGAGAAACTAAAGTAACATTCCAGCTTTGTTGGGAAAAAAAATCAATGATATTTATTTATATAAGAAAGAATACTTTATGGATCTGACATAGAGAACCAATGGTATTCATCCCGCAGGTCCCAAGCAAGATACAGTCAACGACTTTTGGAGGATGGTCTGGGAACAGAAGTCGGCGACCATAGTCATGCTCACCAACCTGAAAGAAAGGAAAGAGGTGACCTTCCTTTTATTGGTGTATATTTCGTCTCTCTTTACTGACATATATAAAGCCTGTGTTAAAGTTCAGGAGGTGGGGCGCAGCAATGAGGAAATGTTGGGAGAATGTGCCAGGAGCCTGCCTTATCTCTTGTGTTCTACAGTTCACTTCAAGGTTCTCCAGAATGCAGAGAAAAGGCTGGCGATGACGTCATAAGGCTCGCATCTCATGATTTATGGTGATGGGCCGTTTCTGAATTTTAATACATGAACTACAAAGCATTTACTGCATTGTACAGATAACACTAATGGCGGTAGAAGTAGATTGTTATCACTGTGTTTGTCAAGGTTAAAGAAGAAATAAAGTCATTTTTATGCAGACAGTGAGGACAAGAATGCAGAGACATTATCAAAGCCAACCAACTGGCAGATATGAAGACACAGCTTAAAGTGGATGTAAACCCTCACATATACCCAGTGAAGTGAACAGCCTCAGATGATACACAGAGATGAAACTAATCTTCCTATATAAGTTTTACATGTGTATCTGCTGTCTTGAGCTTTATATACTGTTTAGAAAGTGCACGTCCTGGTAGAATTTTCTCTTCCTGGTTCCCCTGTAGGAGGGGATCATTGCTAGACACTGTGAGAGACTGTGAGAAAGCTGATTGGAGGAAAGGCACACCCCACACACGCTTGCCTGTGTCTAGTTTAGCTTTGTGCTTGTCAAAAGTTATCAGGCTGATAACAGAGGAACGGAGCAGGACACAGCTAGGAGACTACGGGGCTTTGAAGATAGATAAGAAAACACTGCAGATAGATGTACCCAGCTCAAATTTCATGAATTGGGTTTACATCCACTTTAATGTAATGGTGTATGCTTTTAAAATGAGTTAAATGTGGTTTTAAACACAGGTAGCCTAAGTATCTGAATCTGTTTTTATA
Source organism: Lithobates clamitans (assembly GCA_037952925.1). NCBI lineage: Eukaryota > Metazoa > Chordata > Amphibia > Anura > Ranidae > Lithobates > Lithobates clamitans. The sequence continues at coordinate 990,885 of JBBGZY010002493.1, read as the reverse complement.
TTGGCCTCCTGACATCTCCTGCACAGCAGTATTGAAACCGGAAAGGGAGGGGCAGCACTAAAAGCCAATCAGGCTCTGCTACATGCACACAAAAAAGGAAACCAAATTCGGCATTGGTTGTGCTGCCATTCACAATAGGCTGGGGATGCCCAAATGTAAGATTTTGCACTCCAGTTTTAGTAAATCCACCCTATTGACTTTTATTTCAATTTCACTGCAGCTAAGGAATACAACGGTGTCACCACTCTGCTGACGATTAGGCAATAAAGGAGCAGAAAGACACTAAAAAGTCATCAACTTGTTCTGCTTTCTCCTCCTGTCAGCAGGTTCACTGTAGGCACATGTGCATGTAGCAGACGTTAAAAACATAAGAAACAGAGGGCGCTCCAGCCTAGCCCATTACCTTTGCAACAATTTATTGTTAAAGAATATATATGTAGCCCCCTGTTCCTAAAAATGGGGCTATAGTGTAAATTTAGTTTTTGGCTGAGCTGTAAACAACTCAGATTTGATTGTATATTTGGTTCTGTTCTAAACTTGACTGAGTTGAGCATTTTTCACTGTTGCCAGTAGGTGTCACTGGTACCACAGGACAGTGTGAGAATTACAACTAGGTTGATCTGTAATGAATATTCTGTTTCCAAAAACAGCCCAGTGGGAGGGTCTTGGCTGCTGTGCATTCTGGGAAGGGGTATTTATTGGACAGATGCCATGTGCTCTTAGTCATTTGTTAGGGTGTGTTGCTAGAAGTTCTACAAGTAGGCCCAGAAGCCTGTCTGGGGCCTACTAATCCTGGGGTGGTCCTTAGGCAGTCTTGCCTGTGTGGAAGAAGCCAAGCCAAACTGAGGAGATCCAGGGGAGGACCCTTGCTGGAGAGAGCCAGGATGAAGGCTGGTCCCTCAGGAGGGCCTGGTGACTCGTTTGGAGGACGCACCTATATCTAAACTACCCTTACAGTACCGCCATGTTGGTTCAAGGTTAAAGGTTCTGGTACTGCGAAGCTGTTCTACAATCTAATCAAGGTAATTAGCTCCTGGCTGCTAAGTCTGTGAGAGGGACTTATCCAGGAGGTCTACTGGCTGCTAAGTCTGTGAGAGAGGCTTGTTCAGACATTTTACCGGTTGCTAGGTCTGTGTGAGAGACCTATCCAGGTATCCAAGATCTTCCAAAAGAAAGCTGTTTTAGCTTTGGATTCAAGGAGTCTGCAAGTGATCTGCTAAAAAGTGTATCTGAAACCTCCCCTAACCCTCTCTCCTACTACCTTTCTCAAGTTCTCATGAAAGCATTGAAAAATAATTAAAGTGACTGGTGCCCAAATTCTGTTCTAACTTCCCATTATAGCCATGGACTCAGCCCTGGGGTGAATGTAAGCTCGCTCCCTGCCTCTAGAGGTACCTCTTTGCTCCCAGTAGACCAAGGGGGGTGCCACATTTTATTTATATATATATATATATATATATATATACACTCACAAATCATGACATTGATCATGCATGCATGATACAGTCCAAGGGGTGCTCCGCCCAATCTGGTCTGCTGCATAAGTCCCAGATGTGAGATGAAAGTCAAAAAACCGACACGTTTCGAGGGGAATCCCCTCTTCCTCCAAGCTGTATTTAGAATACATACAACTAGTTCTTATATAGTGGTCTGGCAGAGTCCCATATGACCCCAAAAATCAGACTCTTCCCATCCATGGGCAGGCATATGGTGTGAATCAGATTACAAAGCAGTATAGGGTAACCATAAAAAATAATGATGCAATTCTAAACACATACACCTCAAGTTTTACTGAATAAAGGAGATGATTTGATTTAAAAGGAGAAGATTTGATTTAAATCTAACAAGCATCGTGCACAAAGATAACATAATAAAGATGTGTATATGTGCGTGAGAGGAACAGCCTCTCATCTAGTGGGATTATTATTGTGGAACCATCTGTGTGTAAGTCTGTTTTAATTCATGCATACCCAGATGGAGCAAGCTTGAACGTTGGGGGGCCATCAGTGACACCGTGGACCGTTCCATGGGGATAAATGCTGACAGATGTTACAAGATGGTGCCTGACATGGCCGTAGAGGTGCTGGAATGCATTCCGGTGGCCATATAGGTGGGGCCATATCAGGCACCATCTTGTAACATCTGTCAGCATTTATCCCCATGGAATGGTCCACAGTGATGGCCCCCCCAACCTTCAAGCTTGCTCCATCTGGGTATTCATAAATTAAAACAGATTTACACACAGATGGTTCCACAATAATAATCCCACTAGATGAGAGGCTGCTCCTCTCACGCACATATACACATCTTTATTATGTAATCTTTGTGCACGATGTTGGTTAGATTTAAAGGGGTTGTAAAGGTATTCTATGCATTAAGGTGAAAAAACTTCCGACAATACCGCCGCCCCCAGTCCCCCCGTTTTACTTACCAGACCCCTCGAAAGTCAGCCGCTCGCTCCCGACATCCATTTCGCCGCTCAGCCTGGCCGCTGATTGGCTACAGTGGATGGATTGAAAGCAGCGCAGCCATTGGCTCGCGCTGCTGTCAATCACATCCAATGACGCGGCGCGCCAGGGGGCGGGGCCAAGTGATACAGTGAGCGGCTATAGCCGCCGGTCTTCTGACGAGAACTGTCCTCCTATCAGATAGTGTCCGCCCCGTACTGCACAGGCGCAGCGCCTGCGCAGTACGGAGGAGAAGGAGATGCCGAAAGTCTCCGAAGTTGATCAGCTGACCATCAGCTGTACACGGCGCTTGGGCATTTATTAGTGATGGCTGTGTAAGAGGGCCCCTCGCGGGCTCGCTTCGCTTGCCACGCTTCGGGCACGGCCTCGCTTCGCTCGCCACGCTTCGGGCACGGCCTCGCTGCGCTCGGCATCTATTTATTCTTACTCTATGTTCACTTGGATAGTAGGGAATTAACCTGGACACGGTAAGAATAAAAGTGCAGGCGCCGTGTACAGCTGACGATCTGCTGTTGAACTTCGGAGACTTTCGGCTCTCGTTTGTCCCCTGTACTGCGCCTGCGCAGTACAGGGCGGACACTATCAGATAGGGGACAGTTTTCGACAAGACACCGGCTGTATCACCATGCGAGGGAGCTCACATTAAGGTGGTTAGTTCTTGCGGGGAGGAGCTGAAACAGCCGCCGAGGGACCCCAGAAGACCAGGTTTAGGGCCACTCTGTGCAAAACGAGCTGCACAGTGAAGGTAAGTATAACATGTTTGTTATTATTATTATTTTTTTTTTTTTTAATTACCTTTACAACCCCTTTAAATCTAATCATCTACTTTATACAGCAAAACTTGAGGCTTATGTGTTTAAAATTGTATCATTATTTTTTATGGTTACCGTATACTGCTTTGGATTCTGATTCACACCATATGCCTGCCCAAGGATGGGAGGAGTCTGGCTCTGGGGTCACATGGGACTCTGCCAGACCACTATATAAGAACCAGGTGTATGTATTCCAAATACAGCTCTGAGGAAGAGGGGATTCCCCTCGAAACGCTTCAGATTTTTTTGACTTTTATCTCACATTGTGGACTTATACAGCAGACCAAGTTGGGTGGAGCATCCCTTGGACTGTATCATGCTTGATCTATGGTATTGTTTGTGAGTGTGTATATATATATACTTTACCAATATATTGTTGCAAAGGAAATGCGCTAGGCTGGAGCGCCCTCTGTTCCTTATGTTTTTAGAGTCTGCTACATGCACATGTGCCTACGGTGAACCTGCTGACAGGAGGAGAAAGCAGAACAAGTTGATGACTTTTCATTGTCTTTCTGCTCCTTTATACTTTTCAGCAGAGGCGACACCGCTGTATTCCTTAGCTGGACTGAAATAGAAATAAAACTCAATGGGGGTGATTTACTAAAATTGGAGAGTGCAAAATCTGCTGCAGCTCTGCATAGAAACCAATCGGCTTCCAGTTTTCTTTGTCAAAGGTGATTGGCTACCATGGACAGCTGCACCAGATTTTGCACTCCAGTTTTAATAAATCAATCCCAATGCGCATTTCTAAAATTTTGAAACATTTTCTTACACCTAGAATAATTTTGCTTATATCTTTCATCTTTCTTCCAGGACAAATGTTACCCATACTGGCCTGACCAGGGCTGTTGGATTTACGGTAACATCAGAGTCTCTGTGGAGGATGTTATTGTCCTGGTGGACTACACGATACGAAAGTTCTGCATACAGCCTGTAAGTCATGACACTTTTTTCTTACCAAAATTCATTTTGGATCCCTGATTGACCTCATTAGCCATTATGTTATATAGCAGGTGGAACAAATTCTAAGCAAACTCATGAGCAAAGGACCTATTGGTATTGAGGGGTGTTGGTGGGGTCCCAAAGGACACCTCCAGGCACTTAGAGCTTGTCGTCTATTTCATCCCCCCCCCCCCTTTTTTATTTTTATTTTTTTACTACATTCTCTGTCTTTGGACTCTTTCCCCACTTTCCCCCCTTTATCCCACTGCTCTCCCTTAGTACTGAGCCTTTAATCCTCTGGCCCCTTTTCTCACAGCATGCAGTAGTGGTAAACATACAGTCATGGCCGAAATTGTTGGCACCCCAGAAATTTTTCCAGAAAATCAAATATTTCTCACAGAAAAGTATTGCAGTAACACATGTTTTGCTATTCACATGTTTATTCCCTTTGTGTGTATTGGAACAAAACAAAAAAAGGGTCGGAAAAAAAAGCAAATTGGACATAATGTCACACAAAACTCCGAAAATGGGCTGGTCAAAATTCTTGGCACCCTTAACTTAATATTTGGTTGCACACCCTTTGGAAAAAATAACTGAAATCAGTCACTTCCTATAACCATCAACAAGCTTCTTACACCTCTCACCCGGAATTTTGGACCACTCTTTCTTTGCAAACTGCTCCAGGTCTCTCTTATTGGAAGGGAGCCTTTTCCCAACAGCCATTTTAAGATCTCCCCACAGGTGTTCAATGGGATTTAGATCTGGACTCATTACTGGCCAATTTAAGACTCTCCAGCGCTTTGTTGCCATCCTATTCTGGTTGCTTTTTGACGTATGTTTGGGGTCATTGTCCTGCTGGAAGACCCAAGATCTCGGACACAAACCCAGCTTTCTGACACTGGGCTCTACAGTGCGACCCAAAATCCTTTGGTAATCCTCAGATTTCATAACGCCATGCACACATTCAAGGCACCCAGTGCCAGAGGCAGCAAAACAACCCCAAAACATAATTGAACCTCCACCATATTTCACTGTAGGTACTGTGTTCTTTTCTTTGTAGGCCTCATTTCGTTTTCGGTAAACAGTAGAATGATGTGCTTTACCAAAAATCTCTATCTTGGTCTCATCTGTCCACAAGACGTATTCCCAGAAGGATTTTGGCTTACTCAAGTACATTTTGGCAAACTGTAGTATTGCTTTTTTATGTATCTGTGTCAGCAGTGGGGTCCTCCTGGGTCTCCTGCCATAGCGTTTCATTTCATTTAAGTGTCAACGGATAGTTCCCGCTGACACTGATGCTCCCTGAGCCTGCAGGACAGCTTGAATTTCTTTGGAACTTGTTTGGGGCTGCTTATCCACCATCCGGACTATCCTGCGTTGCAACCTTTCATCAATTTTTCTCTTCTGTCCATGCCCAGAAAGATTAGCTACAGTGCCATGGGTTGCAAACTTCTTGATAATGTTGTGCACTGTGGACAAAGGCAAATCTAGATCTCTGGAGATGGACTTGTAACCTTGAGATTGTTGATATTTTTCCACTATTTTGGTTCTCAAGTCCTCAGACAGTTCTATTCTCCTCTTTCTGTTGTCCATGCTTAGTGTGGCATACACAGACACACAATGCAAAGACTAAGTGAACTTCTCTCCTTTTTATCTGCTTTCAGGTGTGATTTTTATATTGCCCACACCTGTTACTTGCCCCAGGTGAGTTTAAAGGAGCATCACATGCTTGAAACAATCTTATTTATCCACAATTTTGAAAGGGTGGCAAGAATTTTGACCAGCCCATTTTTGGAATTTTGTGTGACATTATGTCCAATTTGCTTTTTTTCCTCCTTTTTTTGTTTTGTTCCAATACACACAAAGGGAATAAACATGTGTATAGCAAATTATGTCTTACTGCAATACTTTTCTGTGAGAAATACTTGATTTTCTGGAAAAAATTTCTGGGGTGCCAACAATTTCGTCCATGACTGTAGAAACCCAATAATTATTAGCAAATGGCAGATTTTCTACTTCAAGAAATTATCTTCCTACAAAATTCCAAAAACTTGTTAGAAAATGCTGTTACTAGGCAAGATGTGTAAAAGTGGTACATTAAACATATAAATCTCAGGAATAAAGTTATAGAAAGTTTGAACAACCATTACTGCAAACATGATCTGTGGTACCAAGAGGCAGGACTGGGGCATGTAGTCGAAGAACTGGAATACTCAGTGGAAGAGCCAAGGTACTTAATAGAAGACCTGGGGCACTCTGTAGTAGAAGACCTGGGGTACTTTGTAGTAGAAGACCTGGGGTACTTTGTAGTAGAAGACCTGGGGTACTTTGTAGTAGAAGACCTGGGGCACTTTGTAGTAGAAGACCTGGGGCACTTTGTAGCAGAAGACCTGGGGCACTTTGTAGCAGAAGACCTGGGGCACTTTGTAGCAGAAGACCTGGGGCACTCTGTAGCAGAAGACCTGAGGCACTCTGTAGTAGAAGACCTGGGGCACTCTGTAGCAGAAGACCTGGGGCACTCTGTAGCAGAAGACCTGGGGCACTCTGTAGCAGAAGACCTGGGGCACTCTGTAGCAGAAGACCTGGGGCACTCTGTAGCAGAAGACCTGGGGCACTCTGTAGCAGAAGACCTGGGGCACTCTGTAGCAGAAGACCTGGGGCACTCTGTAGCAGAAGACCTGGGGCACTCTGTAGCAGAAGACCTGGGGCACTCTGTAGCAGAAGACCTGGGGCACTCTGTAGCAGAAGACCTGGGGCACTCTGTAGCAGAAGACCTGGGGCACTCTGTAGCAGAAGACCTGGGGCACTCTGTAGCAGAAGACCTGGGGCACTCTGTAGCAGAAGACCTGGGGCACTCTGTAGCAGAAGACCTGGGGCACTCTGTAGCAGAAGACCTGGGGCACTCTGTAGCAGAAGACCTGGGGCACTCTGTAGCAGAAGACCTGGGGCACTTAGAAGGCCTGGGACACTTAGTAGAAGACCTGGGACACTTAGTAGAAGACCTGGGACACTTAGTAGAAGACCTGGGACACTTAGCAGAAGACCTGGGACACTTAGCAGAAGACCTGGGACACATAGTAGAAGACCTGGGACACTTAGTAGAAGACCTGGGACACTTAGTAGAAGACCTGTGATACTTAAACTAGGACTCTTAAAAGACCTGGGAAATCCTAGAACGTTTAGTAGAAATCCTTGAAATACTTAGTAGAAGATCTGGTGCTCTCAGTAGAAGAAGTGGAGCACTTAGTAGAAGACCTATGACACTTAATAGAAGAACTAGGGCACTCAGTAGAAATCCTAGGACACATAATAGAAATCCTTGGAACACTTAGAAGATCTGGGGCTCTCAGTAGATGAACTGGAGCATGTGCCCTGGATGCCAGGACCTAGCAACACCCCTGTTATCCATAGCATATCTCATCAGCTCAAGGTTTTATGAATGTAAAGTAAGTTTTTGTAATTCAGTTTACAAAAAAAAGGCAATCCTGTACAGTTGATTGATCCCTGATAAATGATTATTTTTTACCTAGGTTTAGAGGTACTTCATACTCCAGTTCCTGTGGATAAAAACACATTTTGTTTAGATTTTGTTCCAAATTCCCTTGTGTACAGTTCAAGCATTACTTTATTGAATCTAATCTTTGCCACTCACTTTACAATACAGGTCCACGATGGCTGCAAGGCCCCCAGACTGGTGACACAGTTGCATTTTACCAGTTGGCCTGACTTTGGAGTGCCTTTCACACCCATTGGCATGCTGAAATTCCTTAAAAAAGTAAAATCTTCCAATCCTGCCCACGCTGGACCCATCGTTGTTCACTGCAGGTGAGGAATACCAGATGTATATTTGTGATGGATAACAATGATAGATCCACCCATAGAAAGGTTCAGGTAGATGAAAAGGCACAGCTCCTCCTAGTGGGCGCACTGCCCTACAACGTCTAACCTTTCCCCACTCTATCACAAACAGTATATGTTTTGTCAGGCGTTCTGCTTTAACTAAGCAGGCTTCAATCAGAAAGAAAAATTCAGCCCCTAGGATGAAGTAGGGGCCTCCTATATTGTGCTCAGTGTTGTATGAGCTGTCAGACAGGACAGTTTAATGAAGGGTGTAGGCACAGACACAATATTATTACAGTGTTACTAAACCCACAACAGTAAAATCAGTCTGTATATGCACTAAAGCATGCTTGTTATACTCACTGTGGAACCTCAGGGGTTAATCCTCTGCATTGTGTAAAAAGCCTGTTTGATCCTGTCTTCTCTGATCCTTCCCTTCTTCCACAGTCCTCAAACCATCTCCTGATAGAATGGAGCCTTGGGGCAAGTTTCACATGCTCAGTTTGACGTGTACTGCTAGAGAGTTTTTTTTTTTCCTTGGGAGAGTGCATGTGATTAACGCGGGGCCAATCAGCACTGTCCAGACAGAGGGTCAGGGGTCCTGCAGCCTCATAGGACAATCAAAGGAGAATGAAAACTCCTCCTACAATCTTTAACCAGTGCTCTGCTGGATACTTTTAGAAGTCACAAGACTGCTATAACTTGTGATGAGAAAAGGTATTTAGCAGTTTATATTTACTAAAACTATTGCATTTCCGTGTTCTGTGTACTGTGGGAGACCAGATATAGTGAATGCAAGCTCCTGGGTTTAGTAACATTTTAAAGAAGATCTGTTGTTATTTTTTTTACAGTTCTGTCTCCTATGTACATAAAGTACTTTTTACCAAGTAACTCTAGTTTTGAGGTCAGACCTGCCCCCATCCCCTCCTGCAGTGACCGATTCGACAACAGCTTTGAAGGAAACAGATGAATATATCTGCAGCTTATCTCGGCTGTGAACCTCTTCCCAGGACAAGCAACGGCAAGAAGAATGCAGAGGGAAGGGGGGCGTGTCACCCTCTGCATCCCTCTTGTCATTGCTTACCTTGGGAAAGTGCTCACAGCCGAGACAAGCTGCAGCTATGAACCAGCCATAGTTAAAAACAATGCATAACCTTCAGCACACCCGAGAGGTGAACCACATTCCTTTACCTGTATGCAATTCTAAATGTAGACAGAAGAGACCCATGGTGGCACTCGGGAAAGGGGAAGAAAGAGAGTATGGGGAGCTGGAGCAAGGTAATTATAGGGATTAATAGTAGGAAAGAGGAAAAAGAGCTAACAGCCCCTAAGATCCCCAACTAAGAGATGTAACAAATGAACTATAGGAGACTGAGGCTAGATAGATTCAAGGTAGGAAGGTAGGGTTCCTAGATGTTGAGGAATTTTGGTCAAGTCCCATTGAGGATACTAAAACGTTTCTCATTGACAAGAAGCACATTCATATATGTTTTAATTTCTTGCAAGGCCACCGTAGGTTCCTTCCAACTTCTAACAATAGTGTGTTTAGCTGCTATAAAAATACAGGTGGGATCCTTTTGCTGGGGGATTAGTGAGGCCTGGGGTACGGAGGTGTAGAAGAGCTATTCTAGGGTCTTCTACAATATCAAAAACAAATCAATTTTGGACAAGGTTCATTATGTGTGGAGCACATCACCTAAGTAGCCACCTTCCCAGAATAAGCTGACACTATAGCACGAGACCGCTTTCTCAATCTGAGCTGGTTCCCCGCACCCACCTTTTATAGGTTGCTTCAACAATAGTCGTCACTAATCATTTTTCATAGGTCTGATTGTAAACTGTTGCATTGCGATTGGTTGCAATTAACACATTGACACCTCAGTACTCTTTAAACTGTCTTCTTATGTTTTATAGTGAGCTTGTGAGTTCCCAGCTAATTGTACAGTAGAGATGGCTTCCCGCTATGTATAGTGTGTGTGTGTGGAAGGGGGGGGGTACAGCAACAGCGTTTTCATGCAGGTTAATTAAGGACTCTCTGAATTATGCATGTGTCAGCTGAGATTTGCTCAGTCAGATACATGCTGTCTAATGAATTTCTGTTAATGTGTAAAATGGAGTCTCGGCTCCTTTCTTCCCATTTTGCTTAAAGGACAACGCCAAGCATTGGCACATAAGCAGCTGTAATGTATATAGAGGAAATGTTTCCAGTGTAACACATGTGTGATCAGGCCAACACTGCTACATAGAGAAAGGAGAAGGACACTTCAGAATCTTCAATCGAACACACTCGGAGCCCTTGGTCGCCCTCTGCCTCTTTTAATCACAAGGACATTTCACACGCACAGAAACTATTGAAGAAAAACACATGTGAAATTCTGTGCAAGCACTCATCACTAAAGCTAACCACATACGTTACTGTATGACTGTACAGTTGCATTTAGATCTTACCAGCAACAGTGTAATATAGGAACTAAAAAATGAGTAGTGTGTCCTAGGCTTTAGCTTGTAGAGCCAGCGCCCGAGCCTAAAAGTCTTTTGCTGAGCATACTGAGCTCCCAGTCCTGTAGGACCACCTGAGTGCCTTCCTATTCCCACCGATCAGCTTACAGGGCAGGTACTATTGCTGAAAGCCTGAATTTAACTTTCAGTTGGAGCGTATCAACTATCAATTATTACTTCTAAATAAATGCATCAATGGTATTTCATGAATGTTCCCAAAGGTTAACTTCAGCTTCTTCTAAGACAGTGGTTCTCAACCTGGGGGTCGAATGATGATTTGCCAGGGGTCACCGAATCCTGGGCTGTTCCTGAAGCCCGTACCAGTCTCCCAGGCTCTTTGCGGCTGCCCAGCAAGGCTGTTCCTGGAGCTCGTGGTCACCCAGCAGGGCAGTTCCTGGAGCTCGTGGTCGCCCAGCAGGGCAGTTCCTGGAGCTCGTGGTCGCCCAGCAGGGCAGTTCCTGGAGCTCGTGGTCGCCCAGCAGGGCAGTTCCTGGAGCTCGTGGTCGCCCAGCAGGGAAGTTCCTGGAGCTCGTGGTCGCCCAGCAGGGCAGTTCCTGGAGCTCGTGGTCGCCCAGCAGGGCAGTTCCTGGAGCTCGTGGTCGCCCAGCAGGGCAGTTCCTGGAGCCTGAGGCCGCCCAGCAGGGCAGTTCCTGGAGCTCGTGGTCGCCCAGCAGGGCAGTTCCTGGAGCTCGTGGTCGCCCAGCAGGGTTGTTCCTGGAGCTCGTGGTCGCCCAGCAGGGCAGTTCCTGGAGCTCGTGGTCACCCAGCAGGGCAGTTCCTGGAGCTCGTGGTCGCCCAGCAGGGCAGTTCCTGGAGCTCGTGGTCGCCCAGCAGGGCAGTTCCTGGAGCTCGTGGTCGCCCAGCAGGGCAGTTCCTGGAGCTCGTGGTCGCCCAGCAGGGCAGTTCCTGGAGCTCGTGGTCGCCCAGCAGGGCAGTTCCTGGAGCTCGTGGTCGCCCAGCAGGGCAGTTCCTGGAGCTCGTGGTCGCCCAGCAGGGCAGTTCCTGGAGCTCGTGGTCGCCCAGCAGGGCAGTTCCTGGAGCTCGTGGTCGCCCAGCAGGGCAGTTCCTGGAGCCTGAGGCCGCCCAGCAGGGCAGTTCCTGGAGCTCGTGGTCGCCCAGCAGGGCAGTTCCTGGAGCTCGTGGTCGCCCAGCAGGGCTGTTCCTGGAGCTCGTGGTCGCCCAGCAGGGCAGTTCCTGGGGCCTGTGGCCGCCCAGCAGGGCTGTTCCTGGAGATCGTGGTCACCCAGCAGGGCAGTTCCTGGAGCTCGTGGTCACCCATTCAGCCTCTTCGCAGCCGCCCATTCAGTTCACAGTATGGCTGTGGGGCAAAGACTAGAGGTCAGCTGACTGGTGAAGAATGTGAAGTAGGAGGGGCTGGAGGAGACCCTATCTCCTGATTTCGGCATTTCTCCTGTGGTGCTACGAGACACCACAAAGTCAGCGACACAGTGAAGCCGGAGACACATTGAGTAACACTACCTGTGATTATAGTTGCCATTAAAAGTCCACACTACAGTTCTCAGATCAGCAGATGACCTTGATCAAGAGCACCTAAGTTGGCTGATCAGAACTTCCCCCAGCACTGCCACACATCCCATTCCCCCCACCAAGGAGTAAGAGAAGGAATAAAAATAGAGAATACATGGAAGGGAGAGGAAAAGAGGGAGAGGAACAAAGAACAAGGGAGAGAAAGAATAAGAGAAAGAACAAGAAAAACGGCTGGAGAAAGGGATGGGGGGGGGGGGAAACTACAAATTAGGATAGAGAGAGAGATAAAAAGGGAAAGAAAGGAGAAGAAAGAGTGGTACACCCTAAAATGCACCATAAGGGGTTTTAATACTGTACGAGTGGAAGGGTCTCAGGGAGAGCTAAATGTCCGTGGGTTAGGGGCGCAAATTACTTGTCTTGCCGTGGGTGCTGACAACCCACGATACGAAAATAATTTTACTGTTAGGGGTCCCCACAACTTGGGAAATTTTATCAAGGGGTCACGGCACTAGGAACGTTGAGAACCACTTAAGATGATAAACTTGCCCCAGGATTGAATAGCAGGTACCTCTCAGGTTTTGATTTCCAATGACCCCAGGAGTACCACAAGCCCAGGGCCCTAATTATGCAAATTTTGACCACAGCGTTGACGGCTGCGCTCTAAAACGGCCCCTCCTATAATCATATTGGCTCTCAAATATAATAGCCTGCCTGATTGGCCAGTATGGAGGTTAGAGGGGGCGGGTCATAACATAACCAATAACAAGCCAGTTCATCATTTTTGAAGGCACCATTGTTATTAATTGACACTACAGAGAATATTAGAAGACATTGTAAACATCAGGAGACATTGTAGCATAAAAAGATGGAGGTTATTAAGGATAAGTGGGTCAATTTTACCAAAATAGATTTAGAGCGATAATACTTATTTTATCTTTGACAAAATTTTGGCAAAATTAGCCTCACATTTTACTATATGGACTGCTTGGATAATATATAATTGAAAAAAAAAATCAAATGAGCTTTGTTTTCTAACAAAGTCATGTGATCACCATATCAGCGCTGATCTGGTAATCACATGGCTTTGTTGATAAACAAAGCTAATGCTAACCCTTAGGCTCGGTTCACTCCTAAACCGGCCGTGGATCGCACAGCAACGCTGTGTGTCCCTGTTCTCAGTTTCGGGAACGAATCAGGGTAGAATCTTTGCCTGAATTCAGCCCTGAAATGGAGCCAAAGACTCGCAGTGTACTGCGCTCCGTAGCCACCCCGGAGATATGTGAACCGGCTCCATAGATAGCCGGTCACATTCTCCTGCTATGCATATTGGATTGCGGAGAAACCCACATCCAATTCGCACTAGTGGGAACCCAGCCTTAGCCTTTGTTTATAAACAAATTCCGTGTCAATGCTGACATAGTGATCACATGACTTTGTTGATAAATGGAGCCTGAGGGTTGTTATATTTTGTCTATTCCTCAATATCAAATGTCATGTTCCCAGCTAAGGGGAAGCTGTTTTTACACAAGAACAGGCCCAGGGTAGTTGAAAGGAGCTATCTAAAGCCTCTTTTTTTTAGTGATAAACAGGTATTTTGAATGCAGATTGGCATGTTAACCACCTCCCGCCCACGGTTCGTCATATGACGTCATGGATTTTGAGTGGGGATATCTGAATGATGGGTGCAGCTACAGACATCATCCAGATATCATCTTTTTCAGCCGGCGATTCTGTGCACTGTAATAACAATTATAGCAGCAGTTCAGCCCCTTGATCGTCTTACAGTTTTTATTTTTCCAAAAAAAATGCACTGGAAAAATGATGGTTAAATGCCATAAAAGAAATGTAATTTACCTCTTTTTTTTATTGGTAGATGTAGCTGAGAAGGTGTATTTCTCCTATACAATGCTGGAGAGGAATGGAGGGATTAGACAGGGCTTTTACATGATTTTCTAAACTCCTAAAGCTGGCATTCTAAAGGGCTGTGGGCAGAGCTGGATATGGTTAGTCACTGATAGGGCTATCAACATCAGCAGCAAGAGTGACAACGCTACAGTGATTGTACTGCAGAAGAATGAGCGTTGTCACCCTATTAAAGGAAATGTCCAGCCAGTGGTTCTATTGCCAAGATCAGCACGTAGTTACCAAATGTTCCAGGAGGTACTTGGAAAAACAGATAGCCCAGTCTCACTGATATAGGTAGCCTACGTCACATACACTAAATTTTCAAAAGTATTGGGACACCTGCCTTTACACGCACATGAACTTTTAATGGCATCCCAGTCTTAGTTCGTAGGGTTCAATATTGAGTTGGCCCACCCTTTGCAGCTATGACGGCTTCAACTCTTCTGGGAAGGCTGTCCACAAGGTTTAGGAGTGTGTCTATGGGAATATTCAACCATTCTTCCAGAAGTGCAATTGTGAGGTCAGGCGCTGATGTTGGACAAGAAGGCTTAGCTTGCAGTCTCTGCTCTAAGTCATCCCAAAGGTCTTCTATCGGGTTGAGGTCAGGACTTTGTACAGGTCCAGTCAAGTTCCTCCACCCCAAACTCGCTCATCCATGTCTTTTATGGACCTTGCTTTGTGCACTGGTCTAATAATTTGGTGGAGGGGGATTATGGTGTGGGGGGATTATGGTGTGGGGTTGTTTTTCAGGGGTTGGGCTTGGCCCCTTCGTTCCAGTGAAGGGAACTCTTAAGGCATCAGCATACCAAGACATTTTGGACAATTTCATGCTCCCAACTTTGTGGGAACAGTTTGGGGATGGCCCCTTCCTGTTCCAACATGACTACACACCAGTGCACAAAGCAAGGTCCATAAAGACCTGGATGAGCGAGTTTGGGGTGCCATTAAAGTTCACGTACGTGTAAAGGCAGGTGTCCCAATACTTTTGACAATATAGTGTATGTGATTATATACTTTGACCATAGTTCTACTTTAAAGCCCATTGCATCCTTAAAAAAATTTAAAAAACCTTAATTTCACCTTCTCCTCTGCCGCCAATATGTAGCCAAAAGATCCCAATTTTGTGGATCTCTAAATATTATACAGTACATCAGTATGTCTAATACATGCAGGAATGTATACTTGTATCCAGCGTGGACATTGCAGAAAGGGCACAACACTATAAAATGAATATATAACATGCCAGGATATCCCATAAAACTATTTCAGGAAGGAGCCTGACCCTGGATGTCAGTGTGACATCCCGAGCTTCCATATTCTAGGACGAAGGCTTTCATTTTCACCTCCAATGCACCCTGCTTTATAAGGGAAGACATTCTATACATAGGAAACAGTCCAAAGAGTACATCCCATGTCCTACATAGAGGTCACCTACCCGTCTGTCACTTCCAGAGACTGTCCCAGCTATGCAGCTTGTCCCTGGAAATGTCCCCGATTCTTCATGTTTGGCCAAGTGTGCCATAGATTATCTCTAGATCTGCGTTTTACATTCGGTTTTCATTCGTTATCATCCTGGTATTGTCAGTGGGAGCAGCTTTGCATTTCTGCTATTATATTTACATGAAAGGAATTCTTGATGTGACCTTCACTTGCTGGGCTGTTTTCATTCTTATATCTGTCATTGTTCCTCCCTCAATTCCTGGAATGGATTCATGCTTGATTAAAAAAAAAGAAAAACACAAAATTGAAACCTGCAGGAACGTAATACACAAAAGCCAATATATAATTTTTTGCCAATATAACGGAATAATTATTATAATAAATAACCTATAGGATTTAGTTCTACTTTAATTATATCGCTATATAAATCGTGTATTATAATAATAATAATATTGACAAGTTAAATCATTCACGTTTTAACATGTTTATGCCATTTCAACAGTATTTTGCAGTCTTTTAAACCTGTAGCTCTCGTTTATAAAAATACCTGGTGATCCTGCCATCGTTCTAAAAATACCTGGTGATCCTGCCATTGTTATAAAAATACCTGGTGATCCTGCCATTGTTATAAAAATACCTGGTGATCCTGCCATCCTTCTAAAAATACCCGGTGATCCTGCCATCGTTATAAAAATACCTGGTGATCCTGCCATCGTTATAAAAATACCTGGTGATCCTGCCATCATTATAAAAATACCTGGTGATCCTGCCATCGTTATAAAAATACCTGGTGATCCTGCCATCGTTATAAAAATACCCGGTGATCCTGCCATCGTTATAAAAATACCTGGTGATCCTGCCATCGTTATAAAAATACCCGGTGATCCTGCCATCGTTCTAAAAATACCCGGTGATCCTGCCATCGTTATAAAAATACCCGGTGATCCTGCCATCGTTATAAAAATACCTGGTGATCCTGCCATAAAACGTCTTTTTTGAAATTAATAACATTGTTTTTACCAATAATATTTACTTTATAATTATTTTGAATAAGTATTCAAATCATTACATTTATTTAAAAATAATAATTTTAATCCTTTTGTAATAATATTTTACTCTTTAAAAAAATGTTAAAGAGGAACTGCAGTCTGCTCACATAATTTGTAATAAAAACGTTATAAAAATACCTGGTGATCCTGCCATCATTCTAAAAATACCTGGTGATCCTGCCATCGCTCTAAAAATACCCGGTGATCCTGCCATCGTTCTAAAAATACCTGGTGATCCTGCCATCGTTCTAAAAATACCTGGTGATCCTGCCATCGTTCTAAAAATACCTGGTGATCCTGCCATCGTTCTAAAAATACCTGGTGATCCTGCCATCGTTCTAAAAATACCTGGTGATCCTGCCATAAAACGTCTTTTTTAAAATTAATAACATTGTTTTTACCAATAATATTTACTTGATAATTATTTTGAATAAGTATTCAAATCATTACATTTATTTAAAAATAATTCTTTTAATCCTTTTGTAATAATATTTTACTCTTTAAAAAAATGTTAAAGAGGAACTGCAGTCTGTTCACATAATTTGTAATAAAAACATCTTTGCCATTCTGAAGCTTCCCCCCAACCACTTTGCATATTATTTTATATATACCGCAATTCTGTACTTGCCAAATATGCTGCAGAAATATGCCAAGAAGTGTGTGTGTGTCTGGGGGGTGGGGGGGTGGGTGAGTCGTAAGAGGGCCAATGAGAGCTGCAGAGCTGAAGGTGTGCCTCTGTGTGTGTGTGATCTTTGAGCCACCTAAGGGCTCGTTCAGATGGATGCTGGGGGCACTAAAAACAGGGGGGCTGAGTAGCAGTTTTAGGTATTTTAATTATTTAACTGTATTACCATTAATTAATAAGCGTATTACATTTTAATAGTAATAAAATGTTTAAAATAATTTGTTATAATTATTATTTCCGTAATGAATTTATACTTATTTAAGAATAACACAAAATTAAAACTTAATTTATATTCATTAATGTTAAAAATTTAATATTCATTTAATATTAGTAGTTATTACACAAAAGAAATCACACACTTTAACCTTTTTTGGGCAATATAGTTTAAATAATTAATATTGTTAATAATCTATTGGATTTAGCACTACTTCATAATTAAAATTAATTAGTACATCATTTTAATTAGTAATTTAAAACACAAATGCAAGTACACGATTTACCCGTTTTGGGGGTAATACAGTTAAATAATTAATATACATAAAACTGCTACTCTGCCCCCCTGCTTTTAGTGCCCCCAGCCCCCATCTGCCTCCACTGAGTCTGGCTACATCCATTTTAACTGTGGGTAGCTGAAGCTGCCGTCTATTCTCTTCCTGGATGTACACAGACACACAGAGGCACAGCCCCAGCTCTTCCGCTTTCATTGGCCCTCTTATGACTCAATACCCCCCCCTCCTTCCTGGCAAACTCTCACCAGAGTGAGAGAGAGAGAGCTGTGCATGATGTCATAAGCCTAGGCCTTTTTTCCAGACAAGAAACAGGGAGTGGGCTGTATAAGGTATAAGAAATAAAAATGTTTTTTTATTATTATTATACATGATTTATATAGCGCCAACAGTTTGCGCAGCGCTTTACAACATGAGGGCAGACAGTACACTTACAAATCAATACAGGAGGGATCAGAGGGCGCCCTGCTCGTTAGGGCTTACAATCTAGAAGTTTACTATCCAAAGTTAAAACAAGGGCGGAAGATTTAATAGATGAAAAGTTGAAAAAATTACTAAAAGTCCGCTTTAATGATCGTTTTTAATAATATTAAATTGTTTAAAATAATTTTGTTATTATTTCTGTAATGAATTTATACTTATTTAAGAATAACACACAATTTAAAACTTAATTTATATTCATTAATGCTAAATATTTACTATTCATTTAATATTAATTAGTACTTATTATTACACAAAAGCAATCACACGTTTTAACCTTTTTTGGGCAATATAGTTAAATAATTAATATTGTTAATAATCCATTGGATTTAGCACTACTTTATAATAATTATTAATTAGTACATAATTTTAATTAGTAATTAAAACACAAACGCAAGTACACGATTTACCCGTTTTTGGGTAATACAGTAAAATAATATACGGTACATAAAACTGCTACTCGGCCCCCCTGATTTCAGTGCCCCCAGCGTCCATCTGAACGAGCCCTTAGGTGGCTTAAAGTGAGCCCACCATGAGGGAGATATGAGGACATTGCTGATCATCTATTGCCATTTTCCGGGTTGTTTTTTCAGGCTTCAGGTATGTTGTCTGCCGTTCTCATGGAACAAGCAACCACTGAAACCAGAGGATGAGCCAAAGAAGTCATGTTTTCCCAAGGAAATGGACAATGGAAACCAACTTGGCTGATTTTTTGCATCAACCAAGTTAGTTTAAGGTGCAATGAGCCTTTATAATGACACACATCAGAGTCCTTGTGTTCTGTCTGATTTCTGTATATTTGGATCTGAACATCAATATTTATTTTTATTTAAAATTGAAAATGCCTTTAAAGTTGAATGGAGATTTTCCAGTGTATACAGCTCTGTAATCAGTGCTGGGAGAAGTGATTTAATTTTATTTTTTTTCTTGGAAGAAGCTTTTTCATTTAATTTAATTTCATAGATTTGTATAGAGTATTGGAGAAATAAGCAACAACATCTTCTAAACATAAGAAAAAAGTGAAGGAAAGGAAAATAATTTTATACGTCTCAGATGACTTCTCCTGCATTTAGAAAATCTATAGTAATACCAGTGTGAATGAGGCCCAAGGGGGGTGCTGGGGACAGAGGATATGAGTGGTGCTCATTATCATATACATTAGATTACCAAAAGTATTGGGACGCCTGCCTTTACACGCACATGAACTTTAATGGCATCCCAGTCTTAGTCTGTAGGGTTCAATATTGAGTTGGCCCACCCTTTGCAGCTATAAAAGCTTCAACTCTTCTGGGAAGGCTGTCCACAAGGTTTAGGTGTGTGTCTATGGGAATGTTTGACCTCTTCCAGAAGCGCATTTGTGAGGTCAGGCGCTGATGTGGACGAGAAGGCCTGGCTTACAGTCTCCGCTCTAATTCATCCCAAAGGTGTTCCATCGGGTTGAGATCAGGACTCTGTGCAGGCCAGTCAAGTTCCCCCACCCCAAACTCACTCATCCACATCTTTATGGACCTTGCTTTGTGCTCTGGTCCAAATCATTTAGTGGAGGGGGGATTATGGTGTGGGGGTTGTTTTTCAGGGGTTGGGCTTGGCTCTTTAGTTCCAGTGAAGGGAGCTCTTAAGGCGTCAGCATACCAAGACATTTTGGACAATTTTATGCTCCCAACTTTGTGGGAACAGTTTGGGGATGGCCCCTTCCTGTTCCAACATAACTGCGCACCAGTGCACAAAGCAAAGTCCATAAAGACCTGGATGAGCAAGTTTGGGGTGGAAGAACTTGACTGGCCTGCACAGAGTCCTGACCTCAACCCGATAGAACATCTTTGGGCTGAATTAGAGCGGAGACTCTGAGCCAGGCCTTCTCGTCCAACATCAGCGCCTGACCTCACAAATGTGCTTCTGGAAGAATGGTCAAACATTCCCATAGACACACTCCTAAACCTTGTGGACGGCCTTCCCAGAAGAGTTGAAGCTGTTATAGCTGCAAAGGGCGGGCCAACTCAATATTGAACCCTACGGACTTAGGCTACTTTCACAATGAGACGTTTTTCAGGCGCTAAAGGGCTAAAAATAGCACCTAAAAACGTCTCCCCTGCAGCCCCAGTGTGAGAGCCCGAGTGCTTTCACATCGGGGCGGTGCGTTTGCAGGACGTTAGAAAAAGTCCTACAAGCCGCATCTTTCGGGCCGTGGGGGAGCGGCGTATACACCGCTCCTCCACCGCCCTTGCCATTGAAATCAATGGCCACCGATGCCGAAAGCACTTTTAACCCTTTATTCAACCGCTAGTGGGGGTTAAAGGCGCCCCACTAGCGGCCGAAAAGCGCCGCTATAACAGCAGTAAAGCGCCGCTAAAATTAGCGGCGCTTTACCACTAACGCCCCCTTGCCCCAGTGTGAAAGTAGCCTTATGGCCTGTACACACGATCTGAATATCGTACGACTTTTTTCGCTTAATAGTCACAAGTAGAAATTGAAGTTACTAAAGTCACGAAAATTCTCGTACGACAGAAAAAAACATCGGAAGTGATGTCACGTGTTGTAATGTATTTGTATTTTATTTTGGGATGACAACTATACTGACTGAATGAAAATCATACGATCCGTTATCGTACAAGAAAGATTTTGGTGATTGTCCAATCAAATAATATCGGATGATTTGTCGTGATCGGCTCTCGAAAGCTCTGTACTAACGATCCGATTATCGCACGACCGCGTCGAAAGCGGTATTTATCGTCCGATTTTCGGATCGCGTGTACGGGGCCATAAGACTGGGATGCCATTAAAGTTAATGTGCGTGGAAAGGCAGGCGTCCCAATACTTTTGACGATATCGTGTATGATAAAAGGAGCGTCATTTATTGCACAAACACTCCACCTAGTGGCTCCAGTAGTGTAATACAACTGTGAATCGCTATGAACGCTCAGGGGCTGGTTCACACGAGATGAAGTCCAGTTCGTTTTTTATTCTGCCCCAAAAATGCATGGACAGTGTTGAACATTGATTCCAATGGCCCTGGTTCACACCAGTGCAGTCAACAAAAGTAACACATGTTGCATTTTTGCTGTATTGAGTGCAAGAAAATGCATCAAAAATGCACCGATTTGTGATGAAGAAAAAAAAGGGGGGGGGGGAAGACACCAGAACGCATCAAAGACGCATCAAAAATACACAGGAACGCATCAAAAACGCGCATGCAGAAAGTCATCTGTAACACAAAGGTTACTGTTTGGAAATCTGAACAGGGACCCCATTATTAACCACTTGACAACTGGGCACTTAAACCCCCTTCCTAACCAGACCAATTTTCAGCTTTTGGTGCTCTCACATTTTGAATGACAATTACTCAGTCATGCAACACTGTACCCATATGAAATTTTTATCCTTTTTTTCACACAAATAGAGCTTTCTTTTGGTGGTATTTAATCACCGTTGGGTTTTTTATTTTTTGCGCTATAAAAGAAAAAAGACTGAAAATTCGGTAAAAAAATGAAATTTTCTTTGTTTCTGTTATAAAATTTAGCAAATTTAGTAATTTTTCTTTGTAAATTTTGGCCACAATTTATACTGCTACATATCTTTGGTAAAAATAAGTACAAATCGGTGTAAATTATTTGGTCTTTGTGAAAGTTATAGAGTCCAAAAGCTATGGTGCCAATATCTGAAAATTGATCACACCTGAAGTACTGACGGCCTATCTATATTCTTGAGACCCTAACATTCCAGAAAAGTACAAATACCCCCCAAATGACCCCTTTTTGGAAAGAAGACATTCCAAGGTATTTAGTAAGGGGCATGGTGAGTTTTTTTAAGTTGTCATTTTTTCCCACGATTCTTTGCAAAATCAAGATTTTTTTTTTGATTTTTTTTTTTTCCACAAAAATGTCATATTAGCAGGTTATTTCTCACACACCACATATGCATACCACAAATTACACACCAAAACACATTCTGCTATTACTCCCGAGTACAGCGATACCACATGTGTGAGACTTTTACACAGCGTGGCCACATATAGAGGCCCAACATGCAGGGGAGCACCTTCAGGCATTCTGGAGCACCCAGGCCAATTCTGACATTTCTCTCCTACATGTAAAAATCATAATTTATTTGCTAGAAAATTACATAGAACCCCAAAACATTATATATGTTTTTTTTTTTTGCAAAGATCCTAGAGAATACAATGGCGGTCGTTGCAACTTTTTATCTTGCACGGTATTTGCGCAGCAATTTTTTGAACGCTTTTTTTTTGGGAAAAAAAACAGTTATTGCGGGGTGTTGCAGAGTATTGCAGGGTGTTGTGGAGTAGTACAGAGTAGTGCAAAGTATTGCGGAGTAGTGCAGAGTATTGCGGAGTAGTGCAGAGTATTGTGGGGTATTGTGGGGTATTGTGGGGTATTGCGGAGTAGTGCAGAGTATTGCGGAGTAGTGCAGAGTATTGTGGGGTATTGCGGGGTATTGTGGGGTATTGCGGGGTATTGCAGAGTATTGTGGGGTGTTGCGGAGTAGTGCAGAGTATTGCAGAGCATTGTGGGGTATTGCAGAGTATTGTGGGGTATTGCAGAGTATTGTGGGGTGTTGCGGAGTAGTGCTGAGTATTGCAGAGCATTGTGGGGTATTGCAGAGTATTGTGGGGTATTGCAGAGTATTGTGGGGTGTTGCAGAGTATTGCAGGGTATTGTGGGGTGTTGCAGGGTATTGTGGGGTGTTGCAGAGTATTGTGGGGTGTTGCAGAGTATTGTGTGGTGTTGTAGAGTAGTGCAGAGTATTGTGGGGTATTATAGTATGGAGGGATGGCTGATCATGGTGGGATGGATGGATGGATGTGACTGTATTTGTCACAGAGCAGCGTTGTGGGCACTACAGATGCAGCCCACAACGCTGCTACCATCCGATTCCTCCCCCGCTCCTCCCCCTCTGTACCGATCGGCACACAGAGGGGAGGGAGGAACCGGCGTCATGTCATGACGCCGGTTTGTTTACATGTGATCGCTCCGTCATTTGACGGAGCGATCACATGGTAAACGGCCGCGATTAGCGGCCATTCACCGTGATCCGTGATGCGCCGGGTCCTCTGGACCCGGCGGTCACGGAAGTTCTCGGGTGCGCGCCCCAGGGGGCGCGCGAGAGCAGTATTCTGGGAGGACGTCCATGGACGCCCTCCCAGGATAAGCCGACCGCGCTGTGGCCGTCTTTCGGCCATGGCCCGGTCGGCATGTGGTTAAGGCATGTGAGGTCTTCTTCAGCCCCTAAAGTAGATCTAAAGGCAAGACTTTTTTTATTTACGGTAAAGACGGGTTATAATCCCGAGCGTTTTTTTTGGGGTTTTTTTGCCAACTGTGTCCCATTGAGAAGGTTTCTCTTCACTTCCTGTCCCATAACCAAAACAGGAAGTGAGAGAAAAGCCGTCCAAAGCTATGGAATCCCCGGTTGTCACCAGAACTGGTATCCATTCCTGTTCTGGTGATAACCCAAAAACGATAAGTGATAACGGTCACCAGGACAAATGTAGAGAGAGGGGGAATCTTCCTAAAGGGGGCACAGACAGCAATAAAAACCTAACAGGCGCTCTAATCCCGCTCTGTACAAAAAGAAAAGAAAAAAAAATTTCCCTAGTTCTAAACTGCTATTGGTCAGTACAGTGGCTGCTACTGCTGACCTGCTTCTGAAAATGTTAGTTGCCTAATTGTTTTGGTGACTCTCTGGCTGTAATATATTAAGTCATTGACGAAAGAACAATCACCCCGATCAGAAAAGTCAGAAAAAAAAGTAAGAAGTCTGGTCCGCAATCTTCTGGGTAACTGACTCAAAGTACTGAAGCTATACTGGTAGCATCTAGTGGTGGAAAGATATTACTGCAGGGGACAGCTCCAGATTGAGAGTGAGTATTGGAGAAAAAGCTGTTGACTTTTATTTATTTATTTTTACTTTTATATGGCTGTTAATTTCATTTTAGTTATTTTTTTATATTTTTAGCCGCGGTTCTGCTTTTAGAATGTTGTTCATACTGAAGTCTTTATGAGCTTATCAAAAACAAGTGAACAGGCGATAACAAGCTAATAAATACTATTATTATTTTTGGACTTTGCAGTTTTTTTATTAACCATCTAATACATTTTTTGGACACTGCGCTTTATGTTTATTGCCACCCGCTGGCATACCTCCCAACTTTTTTAGATGGGAATGAGGGACACCTATATGCAGGCATAGAACACACCCCTTGCCACAACCCCTTAAAGGAGAATTGCACAAAAAAAACAAGATTGGTTAAACCCACAAGTGCTTTTTTTTTTCTACAACTACTATTCCTTTATATTGACTTTTGGAGTTTACAAATGCAGCAATTTGGGAATCGAATGAAAGGTTTAGCGATGGAAAACACTTTTTGATAGATAAAAAGTGCATTTTATATACAACTATATAGATCAGACCAAAATGAGGGATACATGAGGAGGAAAGAAAGACAGAGGGACATTGCTCTAAATCAGGGACAGTTGGGAGCTATGGCCACTGGAGATATCTAATGGTATCTTTTTACATATTTGCTTATGAGCACTTTAGAGTTATTTTATGTGACTGTATTCAATTTTGCATGTTCATATGTTAAATAATCCGCTAGGGACATCTAGTGGTCGTTCATAATATTGCACTTTTTTTTGCACTTTATGATGTCAATGCATTATTAATTAGTAGGGTGTGTGGTTCATCACACTTTTTTCTATACGTTTATTTTTTTTTTAAACCTCACAACGAGCAGCCCCTAATAATAAGATAACAGCACAATACAAATTATATATTTGCGCAGGTAAGGGAATGACATAAGGTTTATTCCCCTAGTTTTACATAATAAATACTAATGTTTAATTCTCATCAAACAAAAGAAAGCAATAGGATCAGTCTATTAAACCTGCACATCTTTGTGTTTTCCAGTGCTGGCGTTGGGCGGACGGGAACCTTCATCGTCATAGATGCCATTATAGACATGATGAATGAAGAGAAGAAGGTGGACGTGTTTCACTTTGTTTTGAAAATCCGAAGCCAGCGGCCTCAAATGGTTCAGACTGATGTAAGTAGAATACTACAATTAAATAAGTTTGCTCCTAAAATAAATAAAAAAAAAAAAAAGGCGCCGTTTCATGAGTGTTTTTTCAAGCTCCACCAATGCCTGTCCAAATTGTGTGCATTGCAGCGCCCAGTGTTGTTCACATGGTTCCGTTGCATCAAAAATTGAACCCAACATGTCCTTCGCCAGGCTTTGCCGCTTCTCAAACGATTCCACTGAGGTCAATGTAAATGCACTACAAATGCTGCTATGGCGTTACGTGTTTGAGATGTGTTTAGAAAGCATTACTAGCTGAGATGTAATACAAAAATCCATACAATAAAAAAAAAAAAAACACATAGGGGCATCTAGCAAGTGTTTTTTAGTATGACGCAAACGCATCAAAACACACCGTTATCGCATCTTAACACATTAGGTGCGGTAATGGGGCGTTCCAATTTCTTTGCATGTCTAAATAAGCCCCTAACATTTCCTGTTTCTGTGCCCAGACTTTGGACATCAAATTATTTAGAAGCGGTTACAAACCTTAAGACCCCTTTCACACTGAGGCACTTTACAGGCGCTACAGTGCTAAAAATAGCGCCTGTAAAGCGCCTCTTCTGTCTCTCCAGTGCTTTCACACCGGAGCGGTGCGCTGGCAGGACGGTAAAAAAAATCCTGCAAGCCGCATCTTTGCAGCGCTGTAGGAGCGGTGTATACACTGCTCCTAAAGCGCCCCTGCCCATTGAAAACAATGGGGCAGCGGCGCCAAACCACGGCTGCAGCGGCGATTTGCGGGTGGCTAAAATGACAGTAACGCGGCCCTAGAAATAGCACCGCTTTACCACCAACGCCCGCCCCGGTGTGAAAGGGGTCTAAGACCCCTTTCACACTGGGGCCGCCCGTGTGTTAGCGCTAAAGTGACGCTCTTCTTAGCAGCGCTTTAGCACTGTTTAAGTGGCGCTTTTGGGGCGCTTTTAACCCCCCGCTAGTGGCTGAAGAAGGGGTTAAAAAACGACCGCGTTGCAGCACTTCCAAAACGCTTTTCAGGCGCTTCGGAAGTGCTGCCCATTCATTGCAATGGGCAGGGGCATTTTGGGAGCGCTAAATTCAGTGCTCCCAAACCGCCCCAAAGATGCTGCTTGCAGGACTTTTCTTAACGTCCAGCAAGCGCACCGCCCCAGTGTGAAAGCACTTGGTCTTTCACATTCGGGCGGCATGGGAGGCATTTTTCAGGTGCTTTACGGGCGCTATTTCTAGCGCTAAAACGCCTGAAAACGGCCTCAGTGTGAAAGGGCTCTTAAAGCTGAATTCCAGGTATAGATATTTTATATATCTTGGACCAATGTGACTATGCACCTACCTGACCAATCCCCCTGGAAGCTGGAAATGACTGTAGTAGGGACAGCTACTACAGTGATATCCATGATCTTCTGCGCCCCGTGTCAAGTGGTCGCCCTGCTGCCTGAATGCAGGAAGACGTTTGCTTAACACGCTTTGCATTTTCTCAATAAATACGATGGCTTCTTTGATTGGACAAGGTGGAAAGGCAGGGTGGTGACCTCATGATATCCACCTAACCCTATTGGAGAATGCCTCGCATTCATTCAGAAATTGCGCAGCGCTCTCTAAATGTCGCCCATGATGAGCAAGCAGCCTCTTGAGTACACAATGCAGCAGGGCAGTCGCCCAGAAACTGGTGGATTTCCAGCTTCCAGGGGGATCAGCCAGGTATGGTATAGACCAGCGATGGGGAACCTTGGCACCCCAGATGTTTTGGAACTACATTTCCCATGATGCTCATGCACGCTGCAGTGTAGTGGAGCATCATGGGAAATAAAGTTTCAAAACATCTGGGGCGCCAAGGTTCGCCAGCACTGGTCTATACATAGTTCAAGTTGGAGACATGCAACTGTGAACAAATATCCCTACCTGGAAATGAAAGGCGTTGTTTTTCCAGAGTTTGGCTTTAAATATCCAGACATGTTATCAGCGCATACAGTTTATTATCCTGTAGTCAAGTTTAAAGTGGTTGTAAACCCTTCTATACACCCAGTGAAGTGACTGGCTTTAGGTAATACACAATCTCCCTACATAAGTTGTACCTGTTTATTTGCAATCTTCTGACATCTGTTCAACTTTCATAATTTATAAAGCTTGTTTGAGCTGTCAGACAAAAAAGGGGCAGAGAACTGACATTGCACACTGCAGAGCTCTATGAGGAGAGCTCTGAGAGCTGATTGGAGGAAAGGGACACCCCCCCCCCCCCTTTACACAGCACACAGGGACAGAGCTGAGGCTGTCAATTACAGGCTGTGTGCTGGAGCCTCCTCCCCTGTCACCTTTTTTTCTCTTGGTGTCAGGAAAACTTGTCAGAAGTGATTCATACTGATAGCAGATGAATGAAGCAGCAGACAGAAATTACCCTGCGCTCTGGATTGAGACAAATGCAAACTATAGAGGGATGTGCTTTGTTCATATTTCATGTCTAAGGTTTACAATCACAAGAATGTATAGTATAAACATCAATAGCCCATTTCATCAGTTCCCCTTCCCCTCCCATCTTATATTGTTTTAGATGCAGTATTCATTCATCTACCAAGCCTTACTCGAATACTACCTCTATGGAGACACGGAACTCGATGTGGCCTCTTTAGAAAAACACCTTCAGACTCTGTACAGCCCAGCACCTCACTTTGAGAAAACCGGCCTGGAGCAGGAGTTCAAGGTACGTTCTACACATGTATAGTGGCTGTCTATATATATATTTTATTTCAATAGTTATTATGGTCAGAGCTATTGCATATGAATATTTCAGCCACTGGGTGGGGCTCTAGGCTAGTATTCTTCCTTTTAAAAGCCTGTTGTTTACAGAGTTCAGTAGCGTGTTACTAAACCCACAACAGTAAAATCAGTCTATGTTAGGGTTGCCACCTTTTCTTCAAGTCAAACCCGAACACTTTAGCAGCACACAGCAATTTTTTTTTTTGTAGTATAAACTATACATATATTTTGTTATTAAATAACATTTCTAATCCTATGAAGTTACTAGCAAGAGTCCCCCTTTACATCAGAGTCCACAGAGTTTCCCTTTACATCTGAACTCGCAGAGTTCCCTTTCACTGTAAGGGGGGACTCTGGGGACTCTGACATAAGGGATGCTCTGGGAATCCTGATTTAAGGGGGAACACTGAGAACTCTGATGTACGGAGAGGACTCTGATTGAAGGGGGAACACTGTGGCTTCTGGTGTAAAGGGGAACTCTGATGTAAGGGGTGCTCTGAGAACCCTAATTTGCCTTAGTGTACTCACTCAGAGGCAGGAGAGAGAAGGGGGGAGACTTCAGTCACAGACAGGGATGGATGGTGAGCTCACCCACCCCTTGGCAGTCAGCAAATCTCATTAAGATACATCTGAGGCTGCTGGACTTCTGGACTGTTGAAAAATGAATACAGCAGATATACAGTAAGTGCTGAGAACATTTTTTTAAAAATATCCAATTTGTTTACAGTGCACAGCTTAGTGAGGGATGCTGAAGAGTTGTAACAGTGGGTGCCCATCACTGCCACCTATTGGTGCCCATCAGTGCCCATCACTGCCACCTATCGGTGCCCATTAGTGCCCATCACTGCCACCTATTGGTGCCTATCAGTGCCCATCACTGCCACCTATTGGTGCCCATCAGTGCCCATCACTGCCACCTATCGGTGCCCATCAGTGCCCATCACTGCCACCTATTGGTGCCTATCAGTGCCCATCACTGCCACCTATTGGTGCCCATCAGTGCCCATCACTGCCACCTATTGGTGCCCATCAGTGCCCATCACTGCCACCTATCGGTGCCTATCAGTGCCCATCACTGCCACCTATTGGTGCCCATCAGTGCCCATCACTGCCACCTATCGGTGCCCATCAGTGCCCATCACTTCCACCTATCGGTGCCCATCAGTGCCCATCACTGCCACCTATCGGTGCCCATCAGTGCCCATCACTGCCACCTATCGGTGCCCATCAGTGCCCATCACTGCCACCTATTGGTGCCCATCACTGCCACCTATTGGTGCCCATCAGTGCCCATCACTGTCACCAATTGGTGCCCATCAGTGCCCATCACTGCCACCTATTGGTGCCTATCAGTGCCGATCACTGCCACCTATTGGTGCCCATCAGTGCCCATCACTGCCACCTATCGGTGCCCATCAGTGCCCATCACTGCCACCTATTGGTGCCCATCAGTGCCCATCACTGCCACCTATTGGTGCCCATCAGTGCCCATCACTGCCACCTATCGGTGCCCATCAGTGCCCATCACTGCCACCTATTGGTGCCCATCAGTGCCCATCACTGCCACCTATTGGTGCCCATCAGTGCCCATCACTGCCACCTATCGGTGCCCATCAGTGCCGCCTCATCAGCGTACATCAACCAAGGAGAAAAATTACCTGTTTGCAAAATTTTATAACAAAATATAAAAAAATATATAATTTTTAAAAAAAAATTCTGTCTTTTTCAATTTTTTTTAACAAAAACCACAGAGGTGATCAAATACCATCAAAAATTTGTGGGAACAAAATGATAAAAATTTAATTTGGGTACAGTGTTGTATGACCGCGCAATTGTCATTCAAAGTGCGACAGCGCTGAAAGCTGAAAATTGGTCTGGACAGGAGGGGGGTTTAAGTGCCCAGTAAGCAAGTGGTTAAATAATAGAAATAAAATGTAAATAATAATTTACATACATAATGCATTGAAATGTTAAAGATGTCAAATAAAACCGACACAGACACTTAGGTCTCATTTACACTGGGGGCAGCCCTCGCTATCCCTCTGAAAAGCCTGAAAAGCCTGCACCCCTGCGTCACACACCCCATGCATTGCATGCAGTTGCGGTGCATCCTAATTCACTTGTATGGGCTGCGTTTGGCGGCGGTGCAATAGGGGGAATCATTTGTGCGACAGAGCATTGTGGCCACGGCATATACAACTCCATCGGGCTGCTGTGGTAGGTAAAGGGGGAGGGCTGGGAGGAGGGATTGTGGCTCAACCTCTTAATTTTAGTACCCTCCGGCATATGTGATCAATCCCTTAGGGAAAATTTCTCTGCACCAGTCTACATTTTCTTTAGTATGTACGCTTGTGTATTTGTATGTTTTGTTGCTGTGATACCTGTTATTATGCTGCAGTATTATTGCTCTCCCAGGGTAATGTGCCCTGTCCCTGAGAATACGCCTCTCTAGGAATGTCTCTAGCTGGAGTTGGGCAACAGTGTTTAGTAATTAGCCCGGCAGCAAAGCTGGATCTGATCTGCACATGAGGATTCTGTTCTATGACATCACAGCTGCATACCAGATCCGGCTCGGCAGACGCCAGCTGGACACAATACAGCTCCATGACAAAGCTCTGCATTGTGTGCCCGGCCCGGCTTACTTCTTTGTACCGCGAACACATTTCCATGTTCATCAGAGATCCTGTCATTGGATGAGCATGCGTCTACCAGGAAACCCACAGCTGTTCTGTGCCAGGTGCCCATGTCACATGCAGGACTCTGTGTGATCTCCATGGAACCTTACAGCCTAAAGCAAACCTGACAACCATTAACCACATTCAACTTCACCCCCTTCCTGACCAGAGCATTTTTTGCGATTCGGCACTGCGTCGCTTTAACTGACAATTGCGCGGTCGTGCGACGTTGCACCCAAACAAAATTTACGTCCTTTATTTCCCACAAATAGAGCTTTCTTTTGGTGGTATTTGATCACCTCTGCTGTGTTTATTTTTTACGCTATAAACGAAAAAAAGAGCGACAGTTTTGAAAAAAATATTTTTTACCTTTTGCTATAATAAATATCCCCCAAAAATATATATAAAAAACAAATTTATTCCTCAGTTTAGGCCGATATGTATTCTTCTACATATGTTTGTTAAAAAAAAAAAATCGCAATAAGCGTATATTGATTGGTTTGCGGCGCAAAAGTTATAGCATCTACAAAATAAGGGATAGATTTATGTTATTTTTATTATTTATTTTTAATTATTATTAATGGCAGCGATCTGCAATTTTTATTGTGACTGCGACATTATGGCGGACACATCGGATAATTTTGACACTATTATGGGATTATTGTCATTTATACAATGCTATCAGTGCTATAAAATACTGTGTAAATGACACTGGCAAGGAAGGGGTTATCACTAGGGGGGGATCAAGGGGTTAAGTGTGTCCTAGGGAGTGATTCTAACTGTGGGGGGAATGGGCTGCCTAGGACATGACAGCGATCACTGCTCCCGATGACAGGGAGCAGTAGATCCCTGTCATGTCACTAGGCAGAACGGGGAAATGCCTTGTTTACAGCTCCCCGTTCTACCTCTCCACACCGCAATCGCGGAATCAAGTTCTCAGGACCCGCGGGCACGCCCAATAGGCGGCAAATTTAAAGGGACGTACCTGTACGCCCATTTGCCTGCCTGTGCCATTCTGCCGACGTATATCTGTGTGCGGCGGTCGGCAAGCGGTTAAAAATGTTTAAATGGGATCTCTGCAGAGAGAAATACGGGGTGACTTTTGCTGACCTACATCTAAGTATACTCAGATAGTACTAAAGGCATTGGATCAGCAAAACAGCCAGGCAGCTTGCATTTTCAGAAGGGGCGAACAGCAATGGTAGCCTCAAGTATATCCACTTGCCAAAGAAAAAGCAAGAAGGTGGGACTTTAAATGAAGTACGCGGTGGGCCAAAATATTGTAATGAATACAAATTGCATTAATAGGTCTACATATCTACAAAATGTTCTGGTACTCTATACCACAGTTTCACATTTTAATAATTCATAATCAATAGAATTCATATATAAACATACAGAAATAGGTACCTGCATAGTCTATGGTTCCTCTAATCCCTATCATTAAAAAAAATGAAAATTGCCAGATAAAAATCTGGGTTACATATATAATACAAATTGGGTTCATTATCAGTCCACAAGAAAAATAGTAACACATGATTGATATTGGAACCCGACATCTAAAGTAATTTCATAGTTCATGAACAGAATCCACAGTAGATTGATATACCGTATTTACTCGAGTATAAGTCGAATTTTTCAGCATGTTTTTTTGTGCTGAAAGTGCCACCCTCGACTTATACTCGAGTCAAGCACTTTTCTGCAGCAAAAAATTTCATTTTCCGAACCGAATTTGGGGCCCCGTATCTCAGGGCCAATTGATGCTAGAAACCAATTTTGGTGTGCAAACCCAGTGAAACTAGAACCACAACATATCCAAAGCTGAAGTTCCTAGCTCTAAGTGGCCCCGAGATACGGGGCCCCAAAATCGGTTTGGAAAATGTCATTCTCTGCTGTAGAAAAGTGCTTGACATTTTCTGAACCGATTTTGGGGCCCCATATCTCAGGGCCACTTGGTGCTAGGAACCCCAAATTTGGTGTGGAAACCCAGTAGAACTGGTACCACAACATATCCAAAGCTGAAGTTCCTAGCTATAAGTGGCCCCGAGATACGGGGCCCCAAAATTGGTTTGCAAAATGTCATTCTCTGCTGCAGAAAAGTGCTTGACATTTTCTGAACTGATTTTTGGGGCCCTGTATCTTGGGGCCACTTGGTGCTAGAAACCCCAGCTTTGGAAATTTTATGCTGCTAGTTCCACTGGGTTTGCACACCAAATTTGGGGTTTTTAGCACTAAGTGACCCTGAGATACGGAGCCCCAAATTTGGTCAACTGTGTCCATCTGCAGCAATGTCATTTCGGGACCCTTTGGTTTCAGAGACCCCAAATTTTTGCTGCAGCTAGGGGGCATCTAGGAACCCTTAACTACCGAGTTTGAAGTTCAGGGGACCTATGGCTGCAAATGGGCACAGTGAGGCTGCAAATGGGCACAGTGAGGCATACAAATGGGCATTGTTGATCCTCTTTTCCACTTACAGTAGCTGTGCATTTCTCACCCTCGTCTTATACTCGGGTCAATAAGTTTTTCCCAATTTTTTTGTGGTAAATTAGGGCCTCGACTTATACTCGAGTATATACGGTAATATATTAACACATAATTGATATTAGAACATTGTCAGAAACCATGAAATCAGACCGAGACAGAAGTACAGTTAAATCACACTTGTTTAATAATAAAAGTAAAAAGAACAAACGTAGTCAAAACATAGCCAAAGTTCAGTAACCGGAACGGATAGTCAGCCAAGCCAGAAGTCAGGGATCAATGTAGTGGAACAGCAAGCAGGATCTGGAGCCAGAAGAGATGTCAGCAAAGCAAGTCTTTAAACAGGAACGCAGGAGATAGGCTCTGTGATGTTGACCAAGGTGAAGGCAGAGAAGCTTTGGGCTGGACGGCTTAAGTAGGCAGGACTGACGAGCAGGATATCATCAATAGCTGAGTAACTGTGGAGAGAGATGGGAGCTGGCAATTAGCCGACAGCTGAGCGGCCAGCTCTGAGAAGGAAGGGCTGAGCCCAGTTCTGACAAGTACCCCCTCCTAAATGACCCCTCCCCCTTGGAGGACCACCAGGCTTGAGGGGAAAACGTCTATGAAAATCACGGAGGAGGACAGGGGCATGTACCTCCGAGGATGAGACGCGAGAGCGTCCCTCCGGACCGTATCCCTTCCAATGCACCAGGTACTGTATGTGCCAGCTCTGAGAAGGAAGGGCTGAGCCCAGCCCTGACAAACATGACATCTGTTGGCTCGACGCGTTTCGTGACTTGACGTCACTCGTCAGGAGCAAGCGTGTAATATATATCTGCAATGACATATACAGTAGGAATTCCTAATTGGTCTAGTATGGTCACAAATATTGAAAATGACAAAGGGGAAACCTCATATGTTACTTACAGGGTATCTATGTGTTGATGGTATGGTACTGTGGGCCATGGGTCTTCCTATATATCCACTTGCCGACCACGCACCATAGCTTTACTGCTAAAGTGTAGGCCTGCTGCACAAATTCACATATATATATATATATATATATATATATATATATATATATATATATATATATATATATATATATATTTATGGTTCTGCTCTTCAGGGTTGAGGGCGCGCACATGGCCGGCACGCCACTTGTGCTGTCATTGGTCACAGCACAAGCCGGTCAGTGGGTGCCGGCCAATGGATGACCCCTGGCTGATCGGCGAGGAGAAAGAAAGGACAGAGCTCTGCCTATGTAAAAAAAAAAATGCAGAGCTCTGTCCTGTCAGCAGGGATGTGCTGGTTTTTGTTTCCCTGTAAAGCAGGTAATAAAATCCAACACATGCCTTTGATCGCCCTAGATGTGTAACCCCTTCCCAGCCAGTGTCATTAGTACTGCGACTGTGTATAATGTTAGCACCGATCACCGTATTAGTGCCACTGGTTCCCACAAAGTGTCAAAAGTGTCACTTAGTGTCCCACTATGAGTCGCCGATCGCCACCATTAGTAGTATAAAAATGAATAACAATTCCAGTATTTATCCAATAGTTTATAGACGCTATAACTTTTGCAAAAACCAATCAATATACGCTTATTGGGATTTTTTTACCAAAAATTTTTAGCAGCATACATATTGACCTAAACTGATAAAGAAATTTGATTTTTTTTAAATTTGTTATTTATATGGATATGTTTTATAGCAGAAAGTAAAAAACATTGTTTTGTTTTTTTTTTCCAAATTGTCGATCTTTTTTTGTTTATAGCACAAAATAAAAACCGCAGAGGTGATCAAATACCACCAAAAGAAAGCTCTATTTGTAGGAAAAAATGACATCAATTGTATTTGGGTACAGCGTTGCATGACTGCACAATTGTCAGTTAAAATAACGCAGTGCCGTATCGTAAAAGATAGCCTGGTCATGAAGGAAGGGTAAATCTTCCGGAGGTCAAATGGCTACGCTTAAATATGTAGACAATATACTGTAAGTACATATAGTAGGGTTGCACCAATACTGGTATCGGTGCTGCTAGCGAGTATTTGCACAAGTATTCATACTCGTGCAAATGCTCCGATACCCGAAACCGATACCTTTGTCGTGCGATTTGAGCCCATAGAAAATGAATGTGCTCAGATCGCACTGCAAAGAATCTCATGCGCTTTGAACAGAAACTCTGTGCGATTCCTGCCGGAATCGCATGTGGTTTCCCGCACTGCTCCTGTGCGAACCCAGGCTTGTCAGTGACTTCAGCCTGGGTTCACACAGGAGCAGTGCAGGAAACCGCATGTGATTTTGGACAGGAGATGCACTGCATCTCTGTTCAAATCACCTACGATTCTTTGCAGTAGGATTTGAGCCCATTCATTTTCTATGGGCACAAATCGCCCTGCAAAGGTATTGGTACTCTGTATTGGCGAGTACGTGACCGAAAGTATCTGTACTGTATATACAGTATATGTAGACAGTCTGGGGTGGATTTACTAAAGGCAAATAGACTGTGCAAAACAAATGGGATGAAGCTTCGCTTTGCAAAGAATACCCAATCACATGCAAGGAAAATGAAAAATAGCATTGTTGCTTGCACGTGATTGGATGATTGAAGTCAGCAGAGCGTCACTATATTTACTAAGCTCTGGAGCAAATTCACTTTGACAGTCTATTTGCCTTTAGTAAATCCTCCCCCCATGTGTATATATAGTATATGTAGTGTATGTGTAGCACCCTCCCTGGTGGGTGCTAGGATTAGATAGATAGATTTAGTGTTGGCTCACTGTATTTTGTGGAGCTGTATTTTTGATACATAAACTTAGTTGCCTCACTGTAGTCATTGAGGCTGTCATTGGTTTGATAAGGTAAATTTATTTTCTCACTGTAATCAGTGTAGCTGCACTCTGCTAGTCAGGTCTATTCAGTGTGCTCAACTGCTGCCAGTCTAATAGCTCCTTCTACATCCAGAGAGCTTAAGATGTTTCTGGATGATAGGTGTGGAGCTATGCAGATGACAACATGAATATTGATACAGCCCTGGCCAATCTCAGAGAGGCAAGCTCTGAAGGCATGCTGGCAGACTGTATACATTCTGTGAGCACACTGGGCTCTGGGTCTTTTTCCTGGAGAGGATTAGTCCAGCCTGAAGGGCACGCTGCCCTTCCAGGCAATGGTGCTATATGTCTGCTGACATAAGGCCTCAGGTGGGCGACCTGAGGGTCTGGGGTGCTGAGACCATGGGAGACCTGACTGAGGGGGCTGTCTGCTGAAGATGTGGTCTGGTACCACTAGAGGGTGTTGCTTGGAAGTTGGAAGGAGGCAACCAGCTATCCCTGGCCCTTGAGTACAGATGGTTCTATGAGATCTTAGAGACGTTTGGGCTTCTGCCACCCCACCCCCTGCTATAGAGAGTCAGCTGTGGGTCTAGTAGTTGAAGGGGACATTGGCTGGTGTTCTGAAGAGCTTAGCCCATTTATTCCCCCTCTAAAGGGACTCTGCTCTTGTGGCTCTAAGGAAGGAGCTGGCAGGTAACTACTAATGTTCCAGAGCTTACATCTACTTTGGTTGCAAGCACATACTTTACTACAGCTTGTCCAGAAAAAAAGAATACTTTAGTCCTCAAGTTGTACATAGTACCTGTTCTTGGAGTATCCTACTCAATTCCCTCAAACCTATCCAAGTTCTCCAAAAATAAAAACAACACCACCCCTAGATTGGTCATTGAAGGAAGGTATGAGTGAGCCTGTGTGCCTGGCTGCGGGGCAAAGCATTTGTGGAGGATCTGGGCAATGCTCCTGCGGCTCCTATGGGAGTAGCACTACATATGTATATTCAATATATGTAGACAATATAAGTTTACATAATATATGTATATACAGTATTTCTAGACAATTTATGGGCTCGTGTACACAGAAAGGGGGGTTTGGCTCATAGAGAATAAAAACTCAATGTTACTGGGCACAAGGGTGGCACAGGTGCAACATACAATCTGCTGCCAAGAGCCTTGTAAAATCAATCACAGGCTGAAATACGCGGCGGCTGGGCATCCCTGAACATGTATGGCCTTAAACACCATTACTGCTCAGAACAGTGTACAGCTGCCACACGTTTCATCCCGTTATTGAGGGGTATGGACAGCTAGGCTGTGCAGCAAAGGGCTGGACGATACTGGACGTCCAACAGCCAAGAAATGAGGCAGATTCTATCTGACTTGCTGCAACTTGTAATGCACCCTGTGAGAAGCTCACAGTGTGCAGTGAAATCATAAGAAGCATTCTCAGTACAGGAGAGTAGCCTGCACAACTGTGCCAGACTGAAAGGAAGGCTGGAGGTCAGACTTACACTCAGGCCACGATGCCAACCAGCAGGTTATTCTATAGATTTAGCAAAGGAAGGGTTTGATTTTCTTCTTAATAACAGGCCTGTAGTCCGGATTTCCAGTATTATAATCCCAGAATGTGATTTCTCTGTATTTCTAGAAGCTGACAAATGTCCGAATAATGAAGGAGAACATGAGGACCGGAAACTTGCCAGCAAACATGAAGAAAGCCAGAGTCATCCAGATCATCCCATGTAAGTAGTGCCAACATCCATCTGCCCACCACATTCACAGAACCTTCTCCGTCCTTCCCTGCTCCTTCCTTTCCTACTCCGTCCTTCCCTGTTCCGTCCTTCCCTGCTCCGTCCTTTCCTACTCCGTCCTTCCCTACTCCGTCCTTCCCTGCTCCGTCCTTCCCTGCTCTGTCCTTCCCTGCTCCGTCCTTCCCTGCTCCGTCCTTCCCTGCTCCGTCCTTTCCTGCTCCGTCCTTTCCTGCTCCGTCCTTCCCTGCTCAGTCCTTCCCTGCTCAGTCCTTCCCTGCTCCGTCCTTCCCTGCTCCGTCCTTCCCTGCTCCGTCCTTCCCTGCTCCGTCCTTCCCTGCTCAGTCCTTCCCTGCTCAGTCCTTCCCTGCTCAGTCCTTCCCTGCTCAGTCCTTCCCTGCTCCGTCCTTCCCTGCTCCGTCCTTCCCTGCTCCGTCCTTCCCTGCTCAGTCCTTCCCTGCTCAGTCCTTCCCTGCTCCGTCCTTCCCTGCTCAGTCCTTCCCTGCTCCGTCCTTCCCTGCTCCGTCCTTCCCTGCTCCGTCCTTCCCTGCTCAGTCCTTCCCTGCTCAGTCCTTCCCTGCTCTGTCCTTCCCTGCTCCGTCCTTCCCTGCTCCGTCCTTCCCTGCTCAGTCCTTCCCTGCTCAGTCCTTCCCTGCTCCGTCCTTCCCTGCTCCGTCTTTCCCTGCTCCATCCTTCCCTGCTCAGTCCTTCCCTGCTCAGTCCTTCCCTGCTCTGTCCTTCCCTGCTCCGTCCTTCCCTGCTCCGTCCTTCCCTGCTCCGTCCTTCCCTGCTCCGTCCTTCCCTGCTCCGTCCTTCCCTGCTCCGTCCTTCCCTGCTCCGTCCTTCCCTGCTCCGTCCTTCCCTGCTCCGTCCTTCCCTGCTCCGTCCTTCCCTGCTCCCTCCTTCCCCGCTCCGTCCATCCCCCGCTCCCTCCTTCCCTGCTCCCTCCTTCCCCCGCTCAGTCCTTCCCCCGCTCCCTCCTTCCCTGCTCCCTCCTTCCCCCGCTCCGTCCTTCCCTGCTCCATCCTTCCCTGCTCCGTCCTTCCCTGCTCCGTCCTTCCCTGCTCCCTCCTTCCCTGCTCCCTCCTTCCCCGCTCCGTCCATCCCCCGCTCCCTCCTTCCCTGCTCCCTCCTTCCCCCGCTCAGTCCTTCCCCCGCTCCCTCCTTCCCTGCTCCCTCCTTCCCCCGCTCAGTCCTTCCCCCGCTTAGTCTTTCCCTGCTCCGTCCAAAACTGACAAATACAACTGGGGATTGTCCCCTGGGACAGCTCTGTGTACTCCAACATCTAAAATTTTCAATAAGTCCCAGCATGAGTGTCCTGGTGTGCCCTGTATGTGCATTGGTCCACTGCACTTATATTTACATTTTAATTTATATTGACAGCTCCAGGCAAACCACTACACACGTTATAATAACTATACACATACATGGTACTAATACATATACACAGACAGTTATAATACATATACACATACATGGTACTAATACATATACACATAGACAATTAAAATACATATACACAGTTAAAATACATATAATCTACACACACAGTTATAGTACATATACAAAAGACTAATATAATACATATACACACACACACATTTATAATACACATACACAGTTAAAATACATATACATGTAGCCATGGCGTTAGCACTACTGACAAACAATCCGCCAAATCACCCCACTGCCAGACTTCATACATCCTTTCCAGAGACAATGAACAGTCTTTTGCAAACTTTGTTTTTTGTTGTTTTATTGGGGGTACAACTTGGATAGGGATTGGGATATGGGATACCCATAGAATTCATCATTGCCATCATATTTAAAGGTTCCAATATTGAATAAAGTTAGAGCCTGAAGATTGAATGTGCATAATAGACTAGATATAAATCTTCCCCCATATCTCCATGCAGACTGTTACTCCTCCCGCATCTCCATGCAGACTACTTTTTCTAATGCCGCGTACACACGTCTACAAAAGTCCGACAGACGCCGACGGACCAAATCCGGCGGACAATCCGATCGTGTGTGGGCTTCCCCAGACTTTGAGCGGACTTTTCCAGCCGCAAATCTGACGGACTTTAGATTTGGAACATGCTTCAAATCTTTACGTCGTAACTCTGCCGGACCCAGAAATCCGCTCGTCTGTGTGCTAGTCCGACGGACAAAAACCCACGCAAGGGCAGCTATTGGCTACTGGCTATCAACTTCCTTATTTTAGTCCGGTGTACGTCATCACGTACGAATCCGTCGGACTTTTGAGTGATCGTTTGTAGGCAAGTCCGTTCCTTAGAAAGTCTGTCGGAAGTCCGCCAAAAGTCCGTCGAAAGTTTGTCGGACTTTTGTAGCCGAAAAGTCCGACCGTGTGTACGCGGCATAAGAGTTCTCCACCCATCACCGTGTGAGGGATAGAAACATCACTTTTGACCGTGTAAAAGCAATGGTCTTAGATCTCTTCACCTCCTGCCCAAACTTGCTTCCTCCTGTACAGACTTGTAGTTGCTAATTGAAGTCTGACACATCCTCTTCTATTGGGTAGTATGAACTCACTCTGAATAAGCCCCTCTACTGGCTCTGGTGACTCGCTGCTACTAGGCCTGAGGCCTGCAGAACCTCTCCCCGAAGGCCTAGTAGGTTAAAAGCCTGTCTTCTAGCAAATGGACTACTGCTCCCAGCCAGCCCAACTTGCAAACTAAGTGCCCTCCGGCCACACTGATTTGACACAGATCCCCACAGTCTCTTCTCTGATCCAGGACTCCTCATCATCCACCGTGTGCATGATGAAGACTCTGCTAATGACCGTGTAGAAGCAGAGTTCCCTCACAGACTTCCTGGCACCTCCAGCCCTCCACTGTGGTAACACTCACTGACCTTCCAGCCCTGAGTCCTTGATGAGGAACTTGTCCGGACCATGAGTCCTGACAGCTTCTCCTGCCCCTTTGCTCCAACCGCGTGGTGACAGAGACATTGCCAATGACCGTGTAGAGGCAATATTCCTTCCCAGCTCTCCCCGGGCCTCCTCCTGCGATCAGTACACCCCCCCAGATGGGGTGTCCTCCTGCGGCTGTCTAGCACTCCATTCCTCACTTCACCCAGTCGACTTCTCCTCCCCAGTGACATGTGACCTCAGCTCATATAGGAGGCCCGCCCCCTGCCAACACCAGATAGGGATTGGTCAGGGTTCCCACATGTGCTGCCTGCCACTCCAGCTCTTGGCCCAGCCTCTCCTCCAGAACATTCTCCCTGGAAGCAGGGGAGGTGCCTCAGAACTGGAGCACAAGTGATCACACCCACTGCTACTCTGACCACTCCCAGCCCCCAGATCAAAATGGACAAATTTGCCTGTGCTGAACAAACCCTAGTAATATACCCATAGTTCCCAACTGTCCCTGATATCGAGGGACTGTCCCTTATTTGGAGCAATGTCCCTCTGTCCCTCATTCCTCCCTATTTGTCCCTCACTTTGGTCTGATCTATATAGTTGTATAAAAAATGCACTTTTTATCGTTCAAAAAGTGTTTCCCAGCGCTAAACCTTTCATCTGATTTCTAAATTGCTGCATTTGAAAATTCCAAAAGCCAATAGTAAGGAATAGTAGTGGTAAAAAAAGCACTTGTGGCTTTAACCGATCTTGTGTTTTTGTACAATTCTCCTTTAAGGGGCGTGGCAAGGGGTGTGTCCTATGCCTGCATACTTTTGCTGATAGGTGTCCCTTATTCCCATCTCAAAAAGTTGGGAGGTATGATATAACCCATACTAGCACCTACCTATTGGTAGAGGGTGCTACATACATATACACAGTAATAATACATATACACAGTTATAATACACATATTTATAATACACATACACAGTTATAATGTAGTGATTTATAAGAGCCCTTGCACACTGGGGCGGTTTGCAGGCGCTATTGCGCTAATAATAGCGCCTGCAAACCGCCCCGAAAGTGCCGCTGCTTTCATCCCAGTGTGAAAGCCCCGAGGGCTTGCACACTGGAGCGATGCGCTGGCAGGACGGTAAAAAAAGTCCTGCCAGCAGCATCTTCGGAGCGGTGAAGGAGCGGAGTGTATACCGCTCCTTTACAGTGTATACCGCTCCTTTACCGCTCCTGCCCATTGAAATCAATGGGACGGCGCGGCTATACCACCGGCAAAGCGCCTCTGCAGAGGCGCTTTGCGGTGGTATTTAACCCCTTCTCGGCCGCTAGTGGGGGGTAAAACCGCCCGCTAGCGGCCGCATACCGACGGTAAAACGCCGCTAATAATAGCGGCGTTTTACCGCCGACGCCGCCCCCCGCCCCAGTGTGCAAGGGCTCTAAGAATATCGGGTGGTAGTATAGTGGGTATCGTGAGTATGATAATGAATTAGTAAGTACTCTTCCGCAGCAACCCAATTCTTCAAGAGAGATGCACTTTATTGACTTCCAACACAGAACAAAGTCCACAGATGACAAAAAATCCGACAGAGTAGATATAATTCAGAACCCCATGTTCCTAGATCTGTGTGTTCCTATAATACATATACACAGTTATAATACATATACACAGTTATAGTACATATACACAACATATACACAGTTATAATACATATACACACACCCACAGTTATAATACATATACACACACACAGTTATAATACATATACACACACGCAGTTATAATACATACATATAGCCTTCATGCACGCTGGGTCTTTTGTATACACTTTTCTCCCAGCAGGAAAAAAGCAGCTTCAAAAATGCGCCTAAGCCGCATTTTTGCCAACATGTTTAGGCGCAGCAAGCACTTGTTTATTTCAATGGCTAGAATATTAATGTATTCCGACCACTAAAATGAAATAGCGCTCAAGCACTAAACGCGGCTAGCACTTAGGCTCGTTTTGACGCGTTTACACGCATTTAACCATTTCAAGTTGTTTTTTTTTTTGCCCAAAAGCTCCTTTCCTGAATTGAATTTTGGTGTGTTCAAATTTCTGCCCCTTAACACCCCTGCCTCTAAACTCCTATAAAAGCCTATGTGTATATATAGGGGGGCATTTAAAGGAGTTGTAAAAGCAGAAGGTTTTTTATCTGAATGCATTCTGTGCATTAAGATAAAAAGCCTTCTGTGTGTAGCAGCCTCCTCAGCCCCCCTAATACTTACCTGAGCCCCATCTCTGTCCAGCGATGTCCACGAGTCCCTCGGCCTTCCGGGACTCTCCCTCCTGATTGGCTGAGACACAGCAGCGGCACCATTGGCTCCTACGGGTGCCAATCCAAGTCAGTTCTCCAATCAGAAGAGAGAGGGGGCGGGGCCGAACAGCAAC
Organism: Lithobates clamitans; assembly: GCA_037952925.1. NCBI lineage: Eukaryota > Metazoa > Chordata > Amphibia > Anura > Ranidae > Lithobates > Lithobates clamitans. Next base: position 947,931 of record JBBGZY010002493.1, on the reverse strand, counting down.
TCTGTGTCTGAATGGATACACACACTAGCTGCAGCTCAGCTCAGATGCCCCCATAGCGAGCTGCTTTCTGTGGGGACACTCAACAGGAGGGAGGGGCCAAGAGCAGTGAAGAGGGACCCAAGAAGAGGAGGATCTGGGCTGCCCTGTGCAAAACCAACTGCACAGAGGAGGTAAGTATAACAGCTACGGTGTGCATGAGGCCATAAACTATTATATTTCATAGACACGTATACCACTATAATACATATACACATATGCACACACAGGCCATTGTAATATATATACACACAGTTATAATACATACAGTATACACATAGATCATTGTAATTCATATACACAGTTATAACAAATATACTGCAGGTGAATTCTTTCCCCCCTCTGAAAGATTCCACAGGACACATAAAGGATGAATCTCCCCAGTGGGGACACAGATGACAATAAAAACCTGACGGGGGTATAACACTTCCACACTATACCCAAATCTAATAAAAGTTTTGACATTGAATATAGAGTACATTACTTAAGTATGGCCACCAAAAACAGTATTTTCTCTTTGTGCCCCATTTAGGAGTGTCTTGTAATTGCATATGGAAATATCGGTTTATTGAATGTACTATGGTTATACTATAGCTGTATGGATGTACTATGACTATACTATAGCTGTATGCAACTACTATGACTATACTATAGCTGTATGGAACTATTATGACTATACTATAGCTGTATGGAACAACTATGACTATACTATAGCTGTATGGATGTACTATGACTATACTATAGCTGTATGGAACTACTATGACTACACTATAGCTGTATGCAACTACTATGACTATACTATAGCTGTATGGATGTACTATGACTATACTATAGCTGTATGGAACTACTATGACTATACTATAGCTGTATGTATGTACTATGACTATACTATAGCTGTATGCAACTACTATGACTATACTATAGCTGTATGGAACTACTATGACTATACTATAGCTGTATGGATATACTATGACTATACTACAGCTGTATGGACATACAGTTGTGTGAAAAAGTATTTGCCCCCTTTCTGATTTTTTTTGCACATTTCTCACACTTAAATCACTCAGATCATCAAACTTATTTTATTATTACACAAAGATAACCCGAGTAAATACAAAATGCAGTTTTTAAATGATGGTTTCATTTATTAAGGTAAAAAAGCTGTCCAAACCTGTCTGGCTTTATGTGAAAAAGTAATTGCCCCTTAAACCTAATAACTGGTTGTGCCACCCTTGGCGGCAAAAATTGCAATCAAGCGTTTGTGATAACTGGCAATGAGTCTTTCACATTGATGTGGAGCAATTTTGGCCCACTCTTCTTTGCAGAATTGTTTTAATTCAGCCACATTGGAGGGTTTTCCAGCATGAACGGCCTGTGTAAGGTCATGATACAGCATCTCAGTTGGATTTAAGGCCAGTCTTTGACTAGGCCACTCCAAAACCTAAATTTTGCTTTGTTTAAACCTGTTGTGTTTCGGATCATTGTCCTACTGCATAACCCAAGTGGACTTGAGCTTGAGGTCACGAACTGATGGCCGGAAATTCTCCTTTAGGATTTTCTGGTAGAGCTCAGAATTCATGGTTCCTTCAATTATGGTAAGTCGTCCAGGTCCTGAAGCTGCAAAGCAGCCCCAGACCATCACGCTACCACCACCATGTCTGACTGTTGGTATGATGTTCTTGGTATGAAATGCTGTATTGGTTTTATGCCAGATGTAACGGGACGCACACCTTCCAAAAAGTTACATTTTTGTCTCATCAGTCCACAGAATATTTGCTTAAAAGTCCTTGGGGGATCATCAAGATGTTTTTTGGTAAATGTGAGATGAGCCTTTGTGTTCTTTTTGGTCAGCAGTGGCTTTGGCCTTGGAACTCTCCCATGGATGCCATTTTTGTCTCTTTCTTGTTGTTGAATCATGAACACTGATCATACCTGAGGCAAGTGAGGCCTGCAGTTCTTTAGATGTTGTTCTGGGTTCTTTTATGACCTCCTGGATGAGTCCTCTTTGTGCTCTTGGAGTAATTTTTGTAAGCCGGCCACTCCTGGGAAGGTTCACCACTGTTCCAAGTTATCTCCATCTGTGGATAATGGCTCTCCCCATGGTTCACTAGAGTTCCAAAGCCTTAAGCCCCATACACACGATCAGAAAATCGTGCAGAAAATACCGCTTTCGAAGCGATCGTACTATAATCGTACTATAATCGGATCGTTCGTACAGAGCTTTCAAGAGCCGATCAGGACAGTTCATTCGATATTATTCTATCGGACATGCACGAAAAATTTTTTCGTACCATGCCAGATCGTACGATTTTCGTTTAATCAGTACAGCTATCGTTTGAAAATGCAATACGAATGCATTACAACACATGACATCACTTCCGAATTTTATTTCTGTCCTGCGCGAATTTTCGTGACTTTAGTAAACTCATCAGATTCGATCTGAGATTAGCATGCAATAAAAAACGGACGATCATTCGTCCGCTAATCTCATTGTGCGTATGGGGCATTAGAAACCCTTCCTAGACCGATACATATACATTACTTTGTTTCTAATCTGTTCTTGATTTTTTTTTTAGATTGTGGCATGATGTGTGGCATTTTGTGATCTGTTAGCGTGCTTCACTTTGTCAGACAGCTTCTATTTATGTGATTTTCTTGATTCAACAGGTCTGGCAGGAATCAGGCTTGGATGTGGCAAGTGAAATTTAACTCAGCTTTCCAAAAAAATTTGGTTATCACAGTTCATTCATGATTCAGCATGGGAGGGGGCAATTACTTTTTCACATAGGGCCAGGCAGGTTTGAACAGCTTTCTTCCCTTATTAAATGAAATAATAATTTAAAAACTGCATGTTGGATTTACTTGGGTTATCTTTGTGTAATATTAAAATTTGTTTGATGATCTGAATCATTTAAGTGTGAGAAATATGCAAAAATATCAAAAATCAGGAAGCGGGCAAATACTTTTTCACACAACTGTATTATATCTATACTATAGCTGTAAGGACCTACTATGACTATACTATAGCTGTATGGATGTACTATGACTATACTATAGCTGTATGGACATACTATGACTATACTATAGCTGTATGGATGTACTATGACTATACTATAGCTGTATGGACCTACTATGACTATACTATAGCTGTATGAATGCACTATGACTATACTATAGCTGTATGGATGTACTATGACTATACTATAGCTGTATGAATGCACTATGACTATACTATAGCTGTATGGATGTACTATGACTATACTATAGCTGTATGAATGCACTATGACTATACTATAGCTGTATGGACCTACTATGACTATACTATAGCTGTATGGACCTACTATGACTATACTATAGCTGTATGGATGTACTATGACTATACTATAGCTGTATGGACCTACTATGACTATACTATAGCTGTATGAATGCACTATGACTATACTATAGCTGTATGGATGTACTATGACTATACTATAGCTGTATGAATGCACTATGACTATACTATAGCTGTATGGACCTACTATGACTATACTATAGCTGTATGGACCTACTATGACTATACTATAGCTGTATGAATGTACTATGACTATACTATAGCTGTATGGACCTACTATGACTATACTATAGCTGTATGAATGTACTATGACTATACTATAGCTGTATGTGTGGGAAGGAGATGACTCATCCTCAAATGTAATTAGAAATTGTTTAGGTAGAGTGGCTCTACTAATAATATATTATTTTAGTACAAATAGTAGAGCCCGATGTAGGAGATCACCTGCCAATTCAACCAGTCTAGCTGGTATTTAAACTCCTGAAGCAAGGTGTTGTGGCGCCCTCCGGTGGCTTATGATATATATGTATGGTTCTTGTGACCGTTATATTTCATATGGTTACCTAAAAGCTGCATCTCTACAGCATACACAGAGGACTATTAAACTACAATACATACAAAGAAGAGATTTTTTTCCTTGTGAGTTTTTTCTACAGTGAATGGTTACCTATGCTACAGTAACTCCTGAAGAAGCAGTTTTTTCAATGAAGCATGTCGAGAATGTAACATCTATAGCTTCATTGAATGTTGATTGAATTGACTGCTGTTGAATGATACCATACTGTGATTATTGGTTTTCCATAGCTGTATAGCTGAACCTACTATGACTATACTATAAATGTATGGACGCACTATGACTATACTATAGCTGTATGGATGTACTATGACTATAATATAGCTGTGCGAATGTACTTTGACTATACTCAAGCTGTATGAATGAACTATGACCATACTCAAGCTGTATGGACGTATTATGTCTATACTATAGCTGTATGGATGTGCTATGACTATACTATAGCTGTATGGATGTGCTATGACTATACTATAGCTGTATGAACGTGCTATGACTATACTATAGCTGTATGAACGTGCTATGACTATACTATAGCTGTATGAACGTGCTATGACTATACTATAGCTGTATGGATGTACTATGTCTATACTATAGCTGTATGGATGTACTATGTCTATACTATAGCTGTATGGATGTACTATGTCTATACTATAGCTGTATGGATGTACTATGTCTATACTATAGCTGTATGGACGTGCTATGACTACTACAGCTGTATGGATGTACAGTGGAACCTTGGTTAACGGGTAACGCGGTTAACGAGCGTTTTGAAAGACGAGCAACTTTTTTTTTTAAATTCTGACTCGGTCTGCCAGTGTTGTCTCGCAAAATTAGCAGAATTCAAGCTAATGGGGTGTGCAGTACCGCATTTGGCCAGAGGTGCGGGGGCGCCGGTGACACTCGGAAAGGTTCGGAGCCGTTCGGAAATAGTCAGAAATACTCAGTTTCTGAGTGTTTAAGAGCCTATGTGAGGCTTTCTGAGTTCAGCCGAGCTGTCCCCGAGTATTTATGAGGCTCTCCCGTGCCCCCACCTCTGGCCACATGCGGTATTGCATGCAATAGAAGTCAATGCGGAACGAATCATCTTTGTTTCCATTGACTTCTATGGGGAAACTTGTTTTGATATGCGAGTGCTTTGGATTACAAGCATTCTCCTGGAATGGATTATGCTCGTAATCCAAGGTTCCACTGTACTATGACTATACTATAGCTGTATGGATGTACTATGACTATGCTATAACTGTATGGACGTACTATGTCTATACTATAGCTGTATGGACGTACTATGTCTATACTATAGCTGTATGGATGTACTATGTCTGTACTATAGCTGTATGGATGTGCTATGTTTATACTATAGCTGTATGAACGTGCTATGTCTATATAATATACTATATAGCTGTTTGGATGTACTATGACTATACTATAACTGTATGGATATACTATGTCTATACTATAGCTGTATGGATATACTATGTCTATACTATAGCTGTATGGATGTACTATGTCTATACTATAGCTGTATGGATATACTATGTCTATACTATAGCTGTATGGATGTACTGTGTCTATACTATAGCTGTATGGATGTACTATGACTATACTGAATCTGTATGGATGTACTATGTCTATACTATAGCTGTATGGATGTACTATGTCTATACTATAGCTGTATGGATATACTATGTCTATACTATAGCTGTATGGATGTACTGTGTCTATACTATAGCTGTATGGATGTACTATGACTATACTATAGCTGTATGGATGTACTATGACTATACTGAATCTGTATGGATGTACTATGACTATACTCTAGCTGTATGGATATACTATGTCTATACTATAGCTGTATGGATGTACTGTGTCTATACTATAGCTGTATGGATGTACTATGACTATACTATAGCTGTATGGATGTACTATGACTATACTGAATCTGTATGGATGTACTATGACTATACTATAGTTGTATGGACGTGCTATGTCTATACTATAGCTGTATGGACGTGCTATGTCTATACTATATTTGTATGGACATACTATGTCTATACTATAGCTGTATGGATGTACTATGTCTATACTATAGCTGTATGGATGTACTATGACTATACTATAGCTGTATGGACATACTATGTCTATACTATAGCTGTATGGATGTACTATGTCTATACTATATCTGTATGGACGTACTATGTCTATACTATAACTGTATGGACGTGCTATGTCTATACTATAGCTGTATGGATGTGCTATGTCTATACTATAGCTGTATGGATGTACTATGACTATACTATAACTGTATGGACATACTATGTCTATACTATAGCTGTATGGATGTACTATGTCTATATAGCTGTATGGAGGTACTATGTCTATACTATAGCTGTATCGATGTACTATGTCTATACTATAGCTGTATGAATGTACTATGGCTATACTATAGCTGTATGAATGTACTATGGCTATACTTTAGCTGTATGAATGTACTATGACTATACTATAGCTGTACAGACAGACTATGACTATACTCTAGCTGTGGTTGTGTTTATTTTTAGGGATGTACAGGGTGTGTCCCCTACAATAGAACTCTGTGTGTAACAATTCTTATCTCTTCAAACATTCGTAAAAAAAGGCGCCTAAATGAAGCCTTACAGTGTCAGTCCACGTCTCTGGCTGTGTGTCCTGAGAACAGATCACATAGTGACTACTTCTGTATCTCAGAGTGTCACCCCTGCTTGCAGGATTATCCAGCTCTGCCCTCTACCACAAGACTTCACTATCACTGCGTTCAGTATCATTAGAAATGATTTAAAAACTGGAAGGGCGAAGTACATTCTCAGGCTGGCCATACATGTCAAGATTTCTTTCATTCAGCCTCACTGGAGGAAAAGAGAAATTTAAAAGATTCCCCCATCAATGCTAAACAACATGAATGGAGGAATCTCTCCTGATGACTACTATATTCTGACAGCCATGCCTGTCAGAATATCCAAAGAGTGTCTGATTGGCTACAGTCAGTGTTCGGGGAAGAATTTATCGGCCAGCTCCTTTGAGTTTCAGATTGAAGTTTGTTGAGCTGGGTGGTGCTGCCAGGGTCACCCACAGCTAAAAAATTCAGGCGCTTTAGCAGGAATTCCCCAAAATTTGAGCCATGTATGGCCAACATTACTGGGCTTGTTAAAGTAACTTTACCCATTTTGTCATGTTGCGATTTCCTGCATCCTCCCTGTCCCTCTTGCAAATCAGCAAATAATTCTCTTTAAAAAGTAAAACTCTTTTTTTTTTTTTTAATTTTTTTTTTTTCTTTACAAAGCCTAGATTTGAGCTAGGCAAAAAATGGCGCAAGTTCCTCCATGCACGCTCACGCACTCTGCGGGTCTCTGCCAGGTTTCTGTGTGTGACGTACCATCCCAGGAGCATTTTGCGAGATACGCACATGCCACGTGAATATTGGAATTTTACTTAAAGCTGAATTCCAGGATTTCAGCCCCTTTGTAAAAAGTGAAAGCATACTATGAGTTAAAGGAGAAGTACAGGCAAAGCTCGTGGATCACAGGAGTGAAGATCATTTTGCATTCCTCTGACTTGAAGTCACAGAGCCGGGAAAGCTCTCGATCATATGGTCGGGATCTGCCCACATGCTTGGACCTGCACACGGCTCAGCCTCTCAGCAAGCTGCTGAGAGCTTGAGCTGGCCGCTTCCACCCCCTCCACAGCCCAGCTCTTCAGTGAGCGTGGGGGGGGGGGGCAGAGCAGTGAGCCAGGAACTGACAGTCACCAGCTCTCTGCTCAGGGAGCACTGAGAACTGAGCGATCAGCTGTGTTTGATCGCTTGGTTCTCAGCCTTATGCCCCATACACACGGTCGGACTTTGTTCGGACATTCCGACAACAAAATCTTAGGATTGTTTCCGATGGATGTTGGCTCAAACTTGTCATGCAAACACACGATCAAACACAAAGTTGTCAGAAAATCCGATCTTTCTGAACGCGGTGACGTAAAACACGTACGTCGGGACTATAAACGGGGCAGTGGCCAATAGCTTTCATCTCTTTATTTATTCTGAGCATGCGTGGCACTTTGTGCTTTGGATTTGTGTACACACGGTCGGAATTTCCGACAACAAGGTCCTATCACACATTTTCCGTCGGAAAATCCGACCGTGTGTACGGGGCATTAGAGTCGGGCGGGGGACAGATGCAGCATTGGAAGACGGCTATTGCTGTATTGTCGGGAGCCTATCGCTGATGCTTCAGGTCTAGGCATCTTCAACATTTGAGTCAGTGCAGCTGCTATGCCCTCCCCTCCTCCTGCCTGCCCAATCATAGAAGCCTTTGTATTATGTGAACTCATTCATAAAATACAAAGGCTTCTCTGAATGGGCAGCAGAGAGGAGGGGCGGGCATAGCTGCTCTGTGTGTGTCTCTCTCTCCTTACAGTCCCAGGTGTCAGTGTATGCTCAGGCAGAGCCATAAACCTGTCAGATATAAATAGTAGAGATAAGCCCAGGAGATGTCATGCACCTTCTTGGACTCATAGTGCAAAGTAGCTGAAATCTTGGAATTCAGCTTTAATTTCTGGTTAAAACTATGTATAGCCATTTGATATAGTGAACGCAATAGAGGGAGAGGGAGGGTGGAAGGGGAAAGGAAAGGTAATTGGGGGGGGGGGGGGGATATATATACATTTTCATGTTGTGTTTTTTTTTTTGTAGAAATTATGTGTATAATTTAGAGACAGTGGGTTGACAGGATCGATCCTTGTTTTGGGCTATATCATATCAATAGTGGTGTTTTTTTTTTTTTATTTATTTGCTTATGTGAAATGAAGAGGACTAGGGAGAATCTAATTTAGGATGGGGTTTTTTTTTTTTGGTTTTTTTTTCCTGTTTTGTTATGTTGTTATGTTAGACAAATACTCGAGAAGTTTATGGTTTTTTAAATTTGTACTATGTCTATGCTAATACTGTTTTTATGTTTTTGTATTTAAATCTCCTTGTTTGGGGCTAATTATTATTGCACCTCGATTTAATAAAGATATTTTAAAAAAAAAATGTATAGCATCTCGGAAAGCCCATGCCCGTTTTTTCTGTCTATCATTCTCATACATTTTTTCATCGCCATACACAGGTCAATCTCCGCTAAGTTTTTCATGTCAGGTTTCTTATAGTAATTTATTCTGGGGTGGGTATTGAAGGGCGCCTAGTACAAAAGTCCATATCATTTAGAGGTCTTTTTTGAAATATTTATCGGTTAGGAGCAAAAGCCAACACTTTTCAGGGACGGCCTCCCCCTTCCTCAGGACCTGAGCAGTGCATGTTATTATCATCACAATGAGGTGCAACAAGAGACCAATGTTAGCACGCCATAGGGACTGTCAGATTGGCACTATGAACTTCCGCTACCAGAAAAAAGTCTTTCAATCTCCAGCTAGCTACGGTATAAACGTTACAAACTGATTGTACAATCTCCTTTAGATTTACCGTGAGGCAGGCCATAGTTTATGCAATTTTCTTTTCTTCCACCCAGGGAAATGTCTCAATTCCCCCATCAACATAGTGAGTGTTGGGGGAAGCCCACCCACAGCACCACTATGTTCTGCCAAGATGGAGCCTTCCCTCCCGGCAGAACATAATGGTTAGTGTTGCCGGCTATAGCTGGTGGCACTAATTGTTTGGGAAAAACCCGACAGGCTCGTTGTACAAAAGTCGATCAGTAAATCAACATATGTACGAGTAGGGTGCCCATACAGGGATCGAAACTCTCTCGTTTCCTGCTGAACCATGCATGGCCGGCTTAAAGTGGAAGTAAGCCCATCCGTACAACCGTTACATTTCTGGTACGTGCTGGAAATGTAACCCTCCCATTAGTTGTGCTCTCAACCAAACTGTCAAACCATCCAATGGCTGGTGTCATAACTGATCACATGTGCAGCATCATGGCAGTTGTAGATTAAACAGAGGCAAAGATGGCAGCTTCCTTGGCTGAAAACGATAAGGGGGGGGGGGGTTTACTTCCACTTTAACTGTTGGTAGATCATACAATTAGATTGTAACATGTATGGTCAACCTTACTCTGGCCAATCATAGCAATTTCCTAGCAATTTCAACCACTTGCAGCCAGCTTTCAATTTCAAACAGATCAGGGCAACCTATTTAGCCATTTCTATACTTCCGTTTGCATCTATACGGCATCATTTTTGGAAGGGAATGTGGCTGAAATTGGAAGAAGCTTGTCCTGTGTATTGCCAGCTCTGGTAATCTTAATCGTTTATATGACACATCTGTGGTATAAATAAAGATAAAAACGGAATCTTTCTTATGCTTTATCACATAGATGACTTCAATCGAGTGATTCTCCCGATGAAGAGAGGTGAAGAATACACGGACTATATCAACGCATCCTTCATCGATGTAAGTGCTAAGAATTTGTATAGAGCCTCACTCAATGATCTACAGTGTTGTCCCGAGCGGCCAATCACATTGCAGCTTTTCTGGTTCTAAGTTTGAAAATAAAAGCTCAGTTTAAGTGCTTTGGGCAGAAGCGTGTTTCTTAACTGCATCACTGGTTTATAAAGTTTAAAGCGGAATGGGTAGAAGGAAAACTTATGGAGAAGTGGGACTGGGCACCTTTTTGGTGCCGGGGCCATTTTTGTTTTTAAAGAGATCATTTTAGGCTTGAGGATTAGTTAACCCCACCCCCCCTCCAAACCTTCTATTTTTTCTGAAACCCTGGAGAATAAAATGGTCATAGTTCCAATTTTATAGGTCACATCATATTGGCACATTGGTTTATCAAGTGCAAAAATTCAGTAACAAATACACTAAAGTTCATTTTAAGGCACAAAAATGCTCTAGATTTGTTCGCACAAGTAAAATAAGATATATAGAGAGAGAACTGGAAAATTGGATTTTAATGGTTTTAATGGATTTAATGCTCGCCTTCAGGACTTCTCCAGAGCCTCTCCCATCCTCTGGAATTCCCTGCCCCAGTATGTCCGATCAGCCCCTACCCTGTCCACCTTTAGGAGATCCTTGAAAACTCATTTATTCAGGGAAGCCTATCCCACACCCACATAACTGTCCCTGAGCCACCCCCATCAAATCATTCTTTGCAGCTATTACCTTTTGTACCACCACCCCCTCCCTTTTAGAATGTAAGCTCTACGAGCAGGGCCCTCCTGTACCTTTTGTATTGTACTGTAATTGTGTTGTCCCCCTTATACATTGTAAAGCGCTGAGTAAACTGTTGGCGCTATATAAATCTCGTATAATAATAATAATAATGGTGCCACAAAGATAAAATTTTTTATTAAATAAATACAATATTTTATTAATATAAAAAAAGTAAGTAGAGGTTTGCTCTAATGAACAAACAATGATAAAAAAAACACAGCATGATAGTGAACAATAAATGCATATAGGTACATAAAGCTATATAAATGCCTGTTGGCTTGACATGTTTCGCAAAATGCTTCATCAGGAGGAGCAGTAAGGCATATATTGGCTATCATGTATATGATGAAGCATTTATTGTTTTTTTTGTTCACATTTATCGCATTTATTGTTCACTATCATGCTGTGATTTTTATATACCCGTATTTATCGGCGTATAACACGCACATTCATTTTAAGAGGGAAGTTTCAGGAAAAAAAACGAAAATTTTAAATAAGGAACTTTGAAGCAAAATAAGGGTCAGTGCCCATCTGCAGCCTCACCATTGCCATCAATGCAGCCTGATCAATGCCCATCTGCAGCCTCACAAGTGCCATCAATGCAGCCTCACCACTGCCATCAGTGCAGCAGCCTCACCATTGCCATCAATGCAGCCTGATCAATGCCCATCTGCAGCCTCACAAGTGCCATCAATGCAGCCTCATCAGTCCACATCAATGCAGCCTCACCATTGCCATCAGTGCAGCAGCCTCACCATTGCCATCAATGCAGCTTGATCGATGCCCATCTGCAGCCCAGAGGGGGCAGGACGAGCGCCGTCAGATTACATACAGTGAGAATCTCCTATGATAGACAGAACAGTGGTCCAAAGGCGGCCCAAGAGACAGGACTTCTTATTACAGAGGCCGCCAAGTAAACAGGAGATTCTCGCTGTATGTAATCTGACGGCGCTCGTCCCGCACCCCTCCCTGTCCCCTCTGAGGCAGCTAAAATTAAAGTATTGGCGTATAACACGCACACACTATTTGCACCCAATTTTCATGGTGAAAAAGTGCGTGTTATACGCCAATAAATACAGTAATTGTTTGTTCATTAGAGCAAACCTCTGCTTACTTTTTTAAAATTTTTCTATATTAATAAAATTTAGGAATTATGAACAAACAATTCTATAAAAATCACGGCGTGATAGTATACATACTATATATGGTATACAGGTCCCCTTTCCACCACCACGCTGTAACTGGAGAGTGAAAGTCGAAGCAGCACAGTGATGAGCTCACCTATCAGTCACTCTCTTGTTCTCTCTTTCTATCAGCATGATTTTCACAGTGCAGCACACCTGGTTGTCTCTTTTTGAGCTGTTTCTCGCTCTTCCAGTCTGAGCTCTGCTTTACAGGGACTGCGAGAGGCCGATGTCAAGTTCAATTCAGGCATTTGCCCTTAAAATAAATATTAAAATTAAGACAGAGCTGCATTCATGTGTGATTTTTTTTTTTTTTTTTTTCTATAGCTGCCTGGTTTTCAATTTTAACAGATGTCCTTATACAAGTCCATGGCCGAATTTAAGTAATCGAGTTTATCTCTGCCAATTCTCCAGCTTGTGTATGGAATAAAGAGTGTGTTGCCAGCTGTTTACATTGCTATACATTCCTTTCTGACAGTCTAAAAGCGAGAAGGATAGCGATCTGGTATTAATAGTCACACAAGGACTAATTATCAGCAGTTACAGGACCTTACATGACCCGCAGTCCTCTGTGGACCGGCAACTGGAGATTATGGTTGTATATTTTTGCTATTAGTGCAGCGTAG